>ML794356.1:202901-251039 GCA_009831015.1 Picea engelmannii | reverse complement strand
AAGATTTATAAATTTAATAATTAAAAGATAAAATTGAAAATAAGTTAAGGAATCATAAATAATACATAAATTATGAAATGGATAAATTATTTCCATTAAAGAATGGAAAGTAAAGTTATTAACATAAATAATTTATAAATTATGAAATGGATAAATTATTTACAATTAAAAAATGGATACTAAAGTTATTAATATAAATAATATATAAATTATGCAAAGGATAAATTATTTACAATAAAGAATGAAGATTAAGATTATTAACCAATGCTATCTTTAAAATGATGGGAAATAGTAAATATAGCATATGAAATTAATAATCAAATATGATAAACAATAGTGAGGTTGCATTTAATATTTTAAAGTAAGGTTGCATTTAATATTTTAGAGTAAGGGAAAAGGGATTACATAATGAAGTTATTAAAGACATATTAAACAACAATGCTACAATATTCAATTGGGTTTAGTCTAAGTGATACTATCTTTTAAACGAGGGGAATTCTAGTTATTCTCTAAAAAAAAAAAACAAGATTACAAGATAGCATATACCTACCTTTCACTATGTAGTTATTAGGTATTTTAAATGGTTAAATGACAAAGGCATTAAAGCAAGCAAGCAAAGGCATCAATCTCATTTAGAAAACCAAAAGCAAAGGAGAAAGCACCAAATACAAAGGGAAAGGCGGGTAAAATAAAGGTGTGATAAATATTGGCTATGGAAGGTTCTCATCCTATCATTTCCACCCAATCAATTAAGCTTCTAAAACGTTCCTCATTTGTTGCACTGCATATAACATTATGTTATCTCTGCACTCCAACCGAGTGACTAGTTTTTAATATCTCTAGGGCAAGCTTCCACAACATGTCATCATAACACATTTCCAAATTAATTAGATGACAATCCCATTTGTTAAATAGGTACAACGCTCTATTTCCACGCATACACTATAATTTATATCATTGTTGATATCATGGTTATGGATCAACAATTTCCATAAATAATCAAAAACCGCTTCTAATTTGCTATAATGTTTATGAGGCGTGGACATCTTTGACATTTAGATTAAAATATTGGTAATCATAGAAGAAAATACATTTTGGTTATTTGACTCATTTAAAATACATTGTAGATAGTCTTGTATACATTTTATCAATTGCAGAACAATAATAAGCATTGTTTCTATGTTTATAGTAATGAGTACATGTGATAGGGTCTTTTCTTATGAGGTAGTCAATGCCATCATTTTCCAATGTTTTAGTTTGATTTCTCTTTTTTTGTTCATGTACAACTTGGATAGCGTAGTCACCAATGGATTCCATCGATGCTCTACACTCGTAAATGTGACAAAAAAAGTTGGAGGCCCCAATTGTCGGATCACACAAATATGTTTTTCTTGATTTGTTGCAAGTAGTCAGGAGAGATGTGAATGTTCTTGAAATATATGTATCGATTATCGGATTTCAAGATTTTCTCTAAGTTTATTTGTACTTGAAATCTCTTGCTAATATCTTTCTTCCTTGTAACTAACCTTTTCTTATCTGTACCCATACGTAGGAGAGCACATTATCAATTATTATTCACATTATTTTGATTTTTTTTTTTTTTCATGTGACATGAGAAATCACCGCTTGCTTGTAGCAATTCCCATTATGTTATTCTTTGGTAGCTAAATCATTATGTAATGTTATCATCACGCAACTCTCCATAGAATAATGTCAGGAATTTCATTTCTTCTGCGTATTTTTCCTTGAAACTTGAAAGTAGATGTTGTCCTTCAGCACG
This sequence comes from Picea engelmannii, assembly GCA_009831015.1. Taxonomy (NCBI): domain Eukaryota; kingdom Viridiplantae; phylum Streptophyta; class Pinopsida; order Pinales; family Pinaceae; genus Picea; species Picea engelmannii. The sequence continues at coordinate 249,259 of ML794356.1, read as the reverse complement.
TGCCAATGCAACATTCTTGTCTTGCAAATCATGAATGTGTTGTGACTTTGTGAATCCATGTATTAATGTTTTGGTAGGTCTTTCGTTGCCCAATTCATCATTTGTATCAATTTGACTATTAGTGTTTGCAATTTGCATGGAGTTGTCATTGGCTTGATCAAGAACATGATTCTAGTCCGCATTTATACAAGTATTTTTGTCCTTATACAGAGTTATGGAACATAGTTATTTAATGATCTCATGGAAATGTTTACACATACTCTACATGTTTGGTATGCCTTTTTTTATTACAATCGCCTCTTCAATGTTATAGCAATTGTTATTGTTTCATTCATGAATTGTGGCAATGATTTCTGCACAACATCTCGCTGGATAGGCACGTTGATAATTGATAATGTCAAGCCCATTTGTGATCTTTTATAGGCCCATGGTCTAATATGTGTAAATGCAATTCACAGAGATACAAGTCTCTCTTCAAGTTTTGAAAGTGTAGTTACATCTGGTAGTGGTGTGTTACATCTTTTTTGGTAAGGTGTTGCAATCTGCGACACTTTTCAATTTTGAAGTGCTCTTTCGCATGCAACACATATTTTCCTAGTGGAGAATGTTTTGTCATTTAATGCCAAGTTGAAATATTCATTTTCCAAGTCTTGGGTGAAATATTTAATGTTCTTTGCAAAATGCAATTCCTCACAAATTGCACATGTGATCCTAGGGGTGTCTTCAATTTGTTTCATATAGATTTGTTTTGCATCTTTCTTTCCTAGATGGGAATGCCCAGAGGCTTCCCACTAGTTTTCGTTGTTGGTACTGTGTAGTGTTTGGTTTAATTTATGATATGTGATTTTTGGCCTCTTATAGGTACCATGGCCAGTGGGGAATATGTAAATGAATTTGTTTTGTTCACATATGTGCTTTTTCAACTTGTGGTAAGTGAGGTTATGTCTGTCACTCGAAAATGGATCCATTCAATGACAAGCCATGTCAAAGTTGGAACCAATATTTTCCAGTACCATTGTTTTCTTATAATGTCCACTGTGTAAACATTGATGGTCTTCACCACTAGCCATATAATGTATGTGTTTACTAGGAAATGTGTCCGTGCAATTTTTTTTTGCACATATAACTTTTTTCAAGTTGTGATAAGTGAGTTTACTCTTTTTAATCAAGTCTCCCAATACTTGATGACAATTGAGGTCAAATTCATCACCACTATTTGTAGCATTCAGATTTTGATTTCATATATTTACCAAATATACCATAAGAACTCTACGCCATCAATTCTATTGTGAAATAGAGCTAAAAGAAACAATTCCATACAAAATCGTGTTTGACCCATTATAAAACAATTTAGTCACTGAGTTGAACAGAACCCCAGTGATTCTCGCGACTCCAAAGTTGTGCGTGGATGGTCTTGTTGCTCATCGACAAGGGTTTCTACCCCAAAACATGACTGCGATTCCAATTTGCACAAGGGCTCATTGCAAATGGTCTCGCCTCTTCTTTTTTCTCAAATGGCCAGCAACCGAACTCTCCTCTCCTCTAGCTCTGATACCATTTTTTGTGCAACGGAAACAAAAACATCACACATGAGACATAGTAATTTTATGTGGTAAAACCCTTAGCAAGGAAACATCCATGGGAAAATGGCAATCGATATTCTTATTGATAAAAAATAGGAGATTACAATACCCATTCGCAGGCTTACTGCCTCTTACTACAATTTTTACCTCTATGGGTTACAATATAGATCAGTGCTTCCACCGACTAAATTAAGTTTCAAACCGCTAGATCCAAATATTGGGGTAAATTAGATGTGATCTTTTTGAAATCCCGCACAAAATCCACCGAGGGTTGTCACCCGTTCAATAAGGACTATTGAGCAAGTCACGAGATAAATAGTGCTCACCATGCTAGCCTAAATTACATGAACTTTAGAAGAGTAGAAGAAAGGGGTAGCGAGTGAGTATAAGCCCTCATTTCTTGAGGTGATATAATAGAGGAATCAAAATGTGGCTATCCCAGTCCAACCCAAGAAGCCAGGTGTATCATATAATTTATAAAGGTGCATTGAATCTCGTGGTGACAAAAAATTTCAATAAATATAAATCTTAATTAGAAAAACAATTGATCATATACTTCTAAAAAACAGGATAGGTTTTTTTTAAATATATTCTATAAACTAAAAGAGCTTCCATCTCCAATATACAATATATCTGATAAAGAAAGAAAAATGTGACTATCCCATGACAAGATGAGAAGCCAGGTGTATCATATAATTTATGAAGGTTCATTGAATCTAAGCCATGCACTATGCATTATGTCTATAAAATATAGACATCAAAATATAACCATTTGAACTTTACCTATGAGTTTTAGACCAATTGGTTTGTGTGGGGTTTAGTCCCCATCAGATCGTAGGTTCAAAACTCATGGGGAGGGGTTGAGGATGGGATCCATTTGTGAGGGTATAAAATTGTCTCACACGACATCCAGGTTTGACCAAGTCTCATACAATATTGGTGACAACATCTCACTCATGGACAGATCATTCTTCCATCCAACATTGGGGCTGGTCCCGACCTAGGCTCAAGCTAGGTTGTAAAAAAAGAACATTTGAACTTTGAGCTAACAAAACCCATGTGAACCTTGGGCTTACATGTAACTTGTACATAAAAGTTGTAATTGTTTTGTTGAAGTTGTAATTTTTTTGTTTAAAAGTTAATCAATTTGATAAATATGTGTTAAGTTTTCTTAATGATGTAGAGAAATTAATTTTAAAATTCAAATAATTTCTTTTATGTATTAGAATTATGTATTAATTAAAATTAAAATTTCAATTATTTATTTATTTATGATACTTTGTCACAATCCTTAAACAATTATGGAGTAACATGGTATGGAATTCAATATATTAAATTAACATCATATGAAATATAGAATTTAAAAAATATTGATTTTGAATTGTTTGTTTATTTATGGTACCTTGCCTTAGTCACTAAATCATTGTATTTAAAATATTAAAAATCAGTATATAAAATATTAAAAATAACAATTATGGAGTAACATGGTATGGAATTCAATATATTAAATTAACATCATATGAAATATAGAATTTAAAAAATATTGTTTTTGAATTGTTTGTTTATTTATGTTACCTTGCCTTAGTCACTAAATCATTGTATTTAAAATATTAAAAATCAGTATATAAAATATTAAAAATGTAATGATAAAATCTTAAGCTCTAACAAATCAAACCAGGTTGAAATGAAATTTAAAAAAAAATAGGATGGTTTGGAATTCAAGACATTGAATTGATATGAGATAGAATTTAATAAATTAGGATAGATTTATGTTAACTTTCATTCTATTAATCTCATTATTAAAAAACTACAACTCTTTCATCATTTAATAAATCCAAAGTTATATATATATATATATATATATATATATATATATATATCACTACAGCTTGCAATGGAGACAGTTCCAAAGGTGGGTATTTAATCAAGTGAATTTGATTTCCGTTTGAGGCTTAAAAATAGAACTCTTGCAAGCATCTCTTGGTATTGAATGAGAGAAGATTGTCTTTGTAATTTCATTTCATTGTAGAACTTGGAAATGTACTCCTCTGCTAATATGTCCACTTCCACTTTCTCATGGATGTTAGTTTCTTCATTAACAAAAGGCCACCTTGATGAATAATCAGGTACTAGTTCTTGCATCCACTCTTGATCCTCACTACTCTCCATCTACTCATCAATACTTATGGATGAGAGATCTTCATTTTGAGGAAAGTTGGAAGCTTCAAGGTTGTCTTTCGTTGTGTACTCACTAATATTGTAATCCAATTGCAAAAATGCAGAATGTTTGTTGCTCCAATCACCCATTTCTCCATATATATATATATATATAAGGCTCCCGAGCCCGAGCCTTTCCGTCCTATTGGAATGGATGCTTGGCAAGGTTGTGGAGAATCTAGAACCATACCAATGGAAACTACGACTAGGCTTTAACTTCCATTTGGACTTTAGAACTGGACTTGAAACAAAGGGAAGGAACCTGGATTATGAAGGGAATTCAGAACAACACTAGATTTGAAATAGAGCGAAGGGAAGCTAGATTTGAAACAAATATGCTCATAGGGGTCACTCAACATGCAAATGATTTGTCTTGGTGTCATTCAGCATGCAAAAGTGTTGATGCTTGAATTGCCACTTGAAACCACCACAACAAGAGAAACCATTGACTTGTCCAAGTGTAAGTAAGAGTTACATTATTCAGTTGCATAGCTAATATTTATGCATATGAAAGTTTGTGACTATGTTTACATTATTCAACGACATAGCTGATATTTATTCATATGAAAGTTTTTTGACATATGTTAAAATATATGAAGTGTTATGACTGTTAATATTATGGTAGCTTCGAGAGGTATGAACCTTTATTGTGACCTATGATGAGGTTAGAATATTTCGGAAGGAAGCAAAGAAGTAAAGGAAACCCTAGACGAGATGTTGGCTGCAGAAATATAATTAATATGAATTAATAAGTACCCAGAAGGAGAAGTCAGCCCTAGTAAGTATGCCAAAACCACTATAAATATAGGGCGCCAATCTCTCATTTGACACATTCTCAGAATTGCAGATAGCCAGTTGTGCGCACTGTAGTTGGCAGTTTTTGTGCGCAAGTTTCTGGGGAAGTTGTTGCACCAGTTTTATGGGTGGGACTATCTGATTCGCTTTGGTTTCTATTCTTGCTTGGTGCATTAGCCTTGCTTGGCTATTGATTGTTACCAATATTCATCTCTGTCAAGGTCAAGGTGCTCAGAGGGTGGCTTCGACCTATGGTTGGGTGACAAGGGTATTGTCAATGGTAAAAGGAGAACAATCTCTCATATTCTAATAGGTTATGGGCCCACACCTCCTTCATTCAGTATAAACGTTGGAAGGAAGCATATTCGCTAGGGTATTGAACTCGCTGAGGAACTTCCGCTAGGGTTACTAGTAAGAGAAGCTTCCAAAGGAACTGTCGCTAGGGTTACTAGTAGGAGAAGCTTCCAAAGACACCGTTGCTAGGGTTACTAGCAAAAGTAGTTGCAGAAACTTTAACCTCAGATCTGACACCTTGTGATGGAGCATCTCACTCAAAAAGAAGATATTTAGATGCGCCCTAACTCAGTGCACCTTTTAGCTCTCTCAAAAGATAGAAATGATGAAGTTGAAGTTTTAGATCAAGGCATGACCGGTTACCAGTCAACCGAAGACATGAGTGAAACAATCAATATTTTACACTACTCAACACTTACTGGAACGATTGAATATGACATGTGGATAATCGACAGTGGAGCTTCTAGGCACATGACGGGAGATCAAGCCAAACTCTCAAATCTAAATGAGAAGAAGACCTCATACAAGGTAGAGCTTGGAGACAAAACCACTTACCCCGTGGAAGGATTTGGACAAGCCACCATCAAAATGAAAACAAGTAACTATGTTCACCTAAGCAATGTTTTATATGTACTTGGTTTAGAAAAGAATATTGAATCAATATCTTGCCTAGAAGACAAGGGAAACATAATAGATTTCATGGATGGAAAAGTTTTATCATGGCATAAAGACTCCAGCATAGAGAATGATAGGGTTATCAAAAGTCATGAAGGAAATTTGTACAGACTACTAGAACAAAATGAAGAAGCTCTTGTACATGACAAAGTCAACCCTAATGAACTTTGGCATAGAAGGTACACTCATATTAATTATCAAGCATTAATCTTTCTCAAAAGAATGGTTGAAGGAATACCATAATTGCAGTCCACACATGAAGGAATCTGCAAAGGATGTGCCCTTGGGAAGAATATCAAGAAACCATTCCCAAGAAACAATAACAGATCTAAGGAGATTCTAGATCTAATACACTCAGATGTTTGCGGTCTGATGCCAGTAAAATCTCTAGGAGGATCTTCCTACTACATAATCCTCATAGATGACTAATCAAGAAAGACTTGGCTATACCTACTGAAGACAAAAGATGAAGTATTCAACAAGTTTCAAGAGTTCAAAGAAGAAATAGAAAACCTCACGAATAAGAAGATCAAGATGCTAAGAACTAATAATGGTGGAGAATACACATCAAAGGAATTCGTTGCATTCTGCAAATCGGCAGGGATTAGGAGGGAGCTGATTGTTCCTCATAATCCTCAACAAAATGGTGTAGTAGAAAGAAAGAACAAATCCATTGAAGAAACTGTAAAATCCTTACTAAATGATCAAGATCTATCCATGTTCTTATGGGGAGAAGCAGCAATGACAACAATATATGTGAAAAACAGAAGTCCTCATCGTATATTGAAGGACATGACACCAGAAGAAGCTTTCTCAGGTAAGAAACTTAATGTGGAAAATCTAAGAATATTTGGATGTCCTGTTTACTCCCACATTCTCAAGGACAAGAGGAATAAACTAGAACCTTCAGGAAAGAAAGGGATATTCGTGGGATATAGTGATTCATCCAATGCTTACACAATATATATTCCAGAACAACACAAGATCGAGGTCAACAGAGACATAACATTCAATGAAAGGATGGCCTTCAAGAAATCCATCGAAGAAAATATAGAAGAAGAAGAGATTGAAGAACTTAACGAAGAAAGCACAAAAAACGTAAATGATGAAAGTGAACTACCTGATCATCCTATGGATCCATGTGAGAAAATTGATTCAGATATTGTACCTAAGACCAAAAAAAGACCAACTTGGCTTGAAGCTACCTTACAAGACGCAGAAAGACTCAAGGTTCCAGAAGGAACATTCAGAAAGAGTAAAAGATGTAAAAAATTCTCAAGTTATGCAGCATACATGACAAAAATTCTAGATGAAGAACCTACCACATTTGAAGAAGCAGTTCAAAAGGGACAATGGAAAGAAGCTATGACGAAAGAGCATCAATCCATTATGAAAAATAAGGTATGGGAAATCATACCAAGACCTAAAGAAAAGTCGGTGGTAATTTCAAAATGGGTGTACAAGATCAAACATGCAGCAGATGAAAGCGTGGATAAATACAAGGCAAGATTCATAGCTAGAGGGTTCTCCCAGAAGGAGGCAGAATATTATGATGAGACGTTTTCTCCTGTGGCTAGATACACTTCCATCAGAGCTATCATATCTCTTGCCGCTTCCATGGGATGGAACTTACATCAGATGGATGTAAAGACAACTTTCCTCAATGGAGCTATTGAATAAGAAGTATATATTGAACAACCTCAAGGGTTTGAGGTACATTCTAGAGACACTCATGTTTGCAGATTAAAGAAAGCTCTATATGGACTCAAGCAAGCTCCAAGGGCTTGGTATGCCAGAATGGGCAGTTATCTAACGAGACTTGGTTTCTCCAAGAGTCATGCAGATCCAAACCTTTACTATAAAGTCGTGGACAATGCACCTGCAATCTTACTACTATATGTTGACGATCTATTCATAACAGGTGAAGAGTCTCTCATTATCTAGTGCAAGAAGGAATTAGCTTCTGAATTTGATATGAAATATCTATGTCTCATGCACTATTACTTGGGACTAGAAGTACGATAGAAGTGTGGTGAAGTATATGGCAGCATGTGAAGCATGCACATAAGCAATATGGTTAAGGAAGTTAATCTCCGATTTATCTGATCAGATTCCAGAATCGAAAATAATATATTGTGATAATCAAAGTTGTATAAGATTATTAGAACACCCCGTGTTTCATGAAAGGTCGAAACACATTGAGATCAAATACTACTTTATTTGAGATAAAGTCCAGGAAGGAGAGGTAAAGCTCGAGTATATCCCCACTGAAGAGCATACAACATACATTTTGACAAAACCTCTATCCAGAAAAAAGTTTGCATATTTCTTAGAGAAGATGGGGACCATGGAAATAAATCCCTTAGCTGAAAGGTAAGACTCTCCAGGTTAGGAGGGAGCACTAAAAATATTATTAAAAATATTGTTGAAAAATATTATTGAAACATTTATCTTTGTGATTGAAAAATAGTCCAGATTGGACAGATTCTTTCCTATTCGGAAAGTGGATTGAGATTTCTGATGGACAACAATTTCCCATTGTGGTTAACATGGGAAATGGTCCAGATTGTTGATGTATCTTAGACAATGAATTCCCATTGTGGTTAACATGGGGAGTGGTCTAGGGAAGTCTCTCTTCTTGAGGGTTACTCAAGAAGACTGGCCCGCCTCGCCGGACAAAAATTTCTCATTGTGGTTAACATGAGGAATGGTATGTTTTGGAGGTTGATGCAGGACAGTCTTTTCCTCTTGTGGTTAACCAAGGAAATGGTTTTTAAAGTCATTCCTTAGGGTTTATACACTCTCTCTAGGGTGCACTTTGATTGGTGTAGGAGGAATGTCCCAGGGTAAGGAATGGTCCAGGCTCAACAATCAAGGATAGGTATTCCTTAAGGTTTATACATTCTCTCCAAGTGCACTTTGATAAGTGTAGGAAGAATGGCCCAGGGTGGGGAATGGTTCAGGTTCAGAAGACAAGACAATTATTCTTCCTTGTTTGAGAAGAATAGTCCAGATATCGCATTGTTCTACTTTGAGGGCAGATATTCTTTCATATCTCACAGACGTGAGTGAAATATTGGCCCAAATGATTCAGTTTATATCATAACATTGTTTCTGTGCAGGTTGCTATCAGATGATTGTTATGAATACTATATGACAGTAGATGTATACTACTGTGGTGGATTTGTTCCACTGTTTGTGACTATGTGTCACAGTTTGAGTAGTTGCGTATTACCATGGATAAATACATCTGTGTTCTATCAATTGATATTGTACCAGTTGTCATAGGAGATTATCTAGTTGGATAATAATGATAGTGCTCGTGATACTACTAGTTGAATGGTCTGTTTGTGCTCAAGACCATACCTCCCTAGCTAGGAGAGAGTGTTAATATTATGGTAGCTTCGGGAGGTATGAACCACTATTGTGACCTATGACGAGGTTAGAATATTCTGGAAGGAAGCAAAGAAGTAAAGAAACCCTAGATGAGATGTCGGATGCAGAAATATAATCAATATGAATTAATTAATACTTAGAAGGAGAAGTCGTCCCCAGTAAGTTTGTCAGAACCACTATAAATACAGGGTGCCAGTCTATCATTTGACACATTCTCAGAATTGCAGATAGCCAGCTGTGCGCATTGCAGTTGGCAGTTTTTTTGTGCAAGTTTCTAGGGAAGGTGTTGCGCCATTTTTTTGGGTGGGACTACCTGATCAAATTTGGTTTCTATTCATTCTTGGTGCATTATCCTTGCTTGGCTATTGATTGCTACCAATATTCTTCTTTGTCAAGGTCAAGGTGATCGGAGGGTGGCTTCGGCCTATGGTTGGGTGACAAGGGTATTGTCAATGGTAAAATAAGGACAATCTCTCATATTCTAACAATGAAAACAATTTTCAATGATTTCCTCACACATATATGTCAATCTAACAATCTCCTTAACCCTTTGTGTAGTCTCTTTGTTGAACATTATCTTCATTAAGTTTAATCAAAGTTAATGCAATTTTTTCTTCCAATTGAGCAATTACCTAGTTGTACTCGAGGAAAAAAATAGTGTCATCACCCCTTTCTTCAACTTCATGTTTCCATTTAGTTACCTCACCTTGACCAATCCGTTGTTGTCTCATAAGGACTTTAATTGAGTTTGTGGTTGCAGCAGGTACTGGAACTCTTTTCCATATTCTACTTAAACCAGACCTTCTTATCTTCCTACTAGTGCTTCTCTTCATTAGTACCTATTCAACAGGATGGCTATTGACATATTCCTTTTCAAATGATAGGGATCCCTTGTGGAGTAGTGGGGTTGTTGTGGATTAAATTAGTATCTACAGGATCCCTTATGTTCAATTCTCTGCCCATGCCTACTAATGGACTCTATGATTGATTGCATCTTCTGCAATATTTTGTTCTACAACCAACAAACTGTGATGTGAACTCTGTTGCTAATTATTTCTTCTCTACCACAATTGACTAAGAGGCCTAACCTCCACAACACTCTTATAGTCCAATGATCTATACTTACTGCTCATTCATGCCGTATCCATTTCAAATTTGTTGATAAGGTGGAGGGATGGTGAATATTATGCATCCATAACTGCCCATCAATAATTTCCATCATTTGCATGTCATTTATTTGGCAATCAACAATCAATTAGAATAACAAACCACTCATCTGCATGATTAGGAATTATTAAGCATGATGTAAGTATTAAACACATGATTAATAGCTTGGTATTTTCATTTGCAGTCTTTTCCTATGAAACCAATGGTGCAAGTTGGCTTGCATAGAGTTTGTACTGAAGCGTTAGTTTAACAACGTGAAAGATGATGAAAAATTCAAATTTATTCACACAGTGCCCTGATGCCTTTAGAGCAGAGCTTATGGATAGGGGTATGCAAACCATTGATGAGGAACCCAATGTTACTATGACACCACCACACAATGACAACCATAAGATCTCGATGAGCTAAAGGAAGTTGAAAACCTCTTTCAATCATAGATGCAGGTGAAGGGGAACCCTATACATTTGATTATTGACAACAACTAGACTTTTGGTCGGCCAAAAGCTTCATAGTGAGAGTTTTGTGGTGGGGAGGAGGGATCTAGGAGGATTCCTCCAACAAGCTATGGGTACAATTCATTTTCTTTCAGGTTCAAAATTAATGTTGAAATTGTAGTTATAGCCTGTTGTACAACCAGTATATGAGATTTCAGTATCTCTATAGTTGTTTTGATTTTATTAAATAGTTATGTTCATTGGCGTTGAGGAATTCAACAATATCTTTGCTGACAAGATGCGATTTCAAAGACAAAATCCAAGCAAGGCACCAAAATCTTTAGCAGAATGGGCATTGTTCTTTGTAGCACATACAAGCAAATTGACAGAGTCTTGAGAAAATTGACATGGCCCTATTGAATCTCTTTAATTCAAAGAAAACAAGCATATTCTAGATTCAAAATCAGGAAAAATCACAAGAAATATACATATAGGTGCATGCATCATGGAAGTTTCAAAATGATCTCATATTTCGGTTTACAGGAAAATGTGAACCAAGATTTGGATTGTAAAATGTAGAGAACAATTCTCATCCTTAAAGAAGATAAGATGGTATGAAAAGCAGAGAAAATGTCATATTTTTAAGGCTTCTGCAGTGCATGTCAATTTTTCTTAAGTTAAACAAAAAGGGGACACAAAAGTTTTCTTTCAATAGATTATAAAAGTTTAGACCAAACTTCTCATTTGGACCGAAGGGAGCTAGAAAATTTTGAATCTCATATGAAAATTTATCCAAACATATCCAAAATGTTTTACACTATAGAGAGAAAGACAATCAAGACAGAAATAAATTATACTAATGTCCATGGATGACCAAAGCTCAATGGAACAAAGAGTTATAGAGTATGCTACATATAGTGAAGTGGAATTTAAAGTGATGGATATCTTACTATTAGACTAGCCAAAATTATGCTTGAAATAGGCCTTGCTTGCATCTAGAAACTTTGAAACCTCTTTACCTCCTTCAGAGGCTCTACAAAAATATTCATCTAGCTCTGGGATTATCTCCCCAAGATTTTTATGCCTTTTGGAAATTACCTTTGCTAAATCTGAATTTCATGTCCAGTGAGTGCATGCACAATGGTCGCAGAACTACAATGGATGAAGTATTTTGAAACCCTCAATATCTATAGAGATGTTGGTGAACCACCAAAGAAATAATCGTGTTGATTATCTTATCTTATCTACTACAACAACTAACAAACAACTTTATTTCTATCTTACAAACCCAATCATATTTATGTATTTCAACAACAAAGTGAAGAAAGTGATATCTTGTCCCTTGTTACCACATATATTGCATGGGGTTGCACATGTGGTTCATTATCGCATGAGTTCGATTTTGGAAGGTTGATATCTTGATCCTATCCTTCAAAAGGTTGGGATGTTCATAGAGGCAACTTATAGCATGTGATACGAAGTAGCTTATGTGGTGGATTGTCATGGATTGGTTCTCTTCATAGTGGCATATCCTGGCTCATGGAGCTTCAAGGTTTAGAATTTTGTGGTTATGGTATTTTGGTGGATCAAAATGAGATGCTTCTCGACCTTATGATATATCATTGGTGGATAATGCATGGTACGATTCTAGTTCATGACAGTATTATGAGGGTACAACACATGGTTCCCTTTGACTTATGGTGGGTGTGATAGGAAGTTCCATTTATATTCCCATGGTACACACTTTATAAAGTATGTCCTTGGATAGTGACACATATGTGGAGATGATTTTATAAAAGGGGGTTATTCACCTTATGAGTTTAAAGTGGTACATAGGGCCACCTCTATTCCATCAATAACCAAAGTAAGTTGTGAGAAGACCTATCATGATGGTGGGGGAACAGTTTTATATGGAACTGTCCCCTTTTTATATTCATAATATTCTTTAATCTTCCCATTAAAAAAAATTTACAATATAATACTATAATGAGCTGGGGACTTTTATAAAATTCCAAAGAAAAAGTTGCTTGAAGGGAAGCCTTGAGCTAACCTTTCCATGGATCCGCCCCCGTTTCCATGAGCACAAATGTGATGAACTGTATGAATCGTGGAACCGAGGGCTCCTTAGTCGAATTTGCAAACATAGTCCACGGCCTCAACCATGGTACACAAATTATTGTTGTGGATGAGATTATTTTTCATACGAGGTTGTTTTTCATACCTTTATTACTGCTTTTGTTTTGCTGGGATTGCTTGTGAAGTATGCTCAAAGAGTAAGTACTTGGTATACTCTTTCCATTTTCACTCTAGGTTATTAATGGAATTTTGTTCATGATTGTAATGCTTTCTCTATATATGGATGAATACACATTAACCTAACTCATGATTATTTTAAATGTCTTCAAGTGTTGCATGTTGTCTACATATGCAACTTCCTCAACCATAATTATGCAATTTAGGGTAGGATATGGACTACCAGTTTCCGGAATGAAAATCCAACTGTACTACATGGAAGATTTCCATTTAACTGTGTTACATGACCAATTGGTCAAGGCTAACAACTCTGAAATCTAATGGAAGATTTCTGAGAGATGTTTGATGGATATCTTAAAAGGATTTTTTTCTTCTTACCTTCTCAACAAACTCAACACATACTACAACCAAGCATTAAGCCCACCAAGCAACCTCATTAGAAATTGTATACAAGAACCACTTGTGAAGGATAGAAGTTTTATCTGTTCATTGAATCAATACTAAACATTGATCATAAATTGTTAGCAAACATTTACCATTGCAATAACACAGGGGTGCCAAATCTTAGAAAATATATCAATGATATTCTCAAATGTCCCATAAGGACCTTGATTGTGTTATATCATTCTAACCAATTCACTTTCCTCCAAAATCTGATAAAGACTTGGATTGTGTTATATCATCCTCTACTCAATTTACTTTCCTCCAAAATCTGGAGGAATCCTTGTAAGCTCCCACACAGAAAAATACGAAATGCACATCCATTGTGTAACAACATTTAACTCAAATAAGGCCTTGAACACAAAAAACTGTGAAATTTATAATGAATTATAGCATCAATAAGCATAATAAATAGCTAAAGAAGATATAAAAGAGCTAGAAAGTATAATAATGTCAAGTAGAACACAATGCAATTTCAATATTTTGCATTTTTCCAACTTTATTGGGTAACAATATGTGCAGATAGTAATACACAAAATGCAATTTTGATATCTTGAATTTTTTCAACTGCTTTCCAACTTCATTAAGGGAAAGATATGTATCGATAGCCGAACAAACCATCAAATTCTATAGAAAGAATGCTATTAGTATTTGGTGGGCACCATAGCAGGTGGAGCTTAAGCTGGCACAAACAACGGAGTCATTTCACGTTCAGATATATTTTAGTCTTCGGCTTACATAAGTCAATGCATGGGTCAATCAACTAATTCTATTAGTCACTCTTCCAGCATCAACATCTTTTGAGCCGTGAGATCAATAATTAATGATCACTGTCAGTCAGTAACAGTCAGCAATGGCATGCTTTCAAAATGCTTTATGTTAGATGGGAATTGCAGTGGAATAGGGCATGCTCCTAATGGCATAGTCTGCTCCTAATGGCATGCATAGTCTGCTCCTAATGGCATGCTTTCAAAATGCTGTACGCAATGTTGTACACAATGCTTTATGTTAGTCTGCTCCTAGATGGGAATTGCAGGGCATCAGTCTTCTCCTTTCGAGCTCAGATAATCTTATCTGTGAAGTAGCAGCTGAAAGAGCATCTACAAGGTCATATTTCCCTACTGCTTGGATATCAAGCTCTGGTTGTTTTGGATAAGGCAGACTCTGTAAACGCCCATAGAAAGATTCATCTTCTCCATACTCTGTTGGAACTGAATTAGTGAACTATGCTCTTCTCTCCCTTTTACATGGAGATAATTGAAGTGGGCATTCTTCCAACCATTCACCCTTCACAACCAGGATACACTTTTTTATTTTTGGCATGCTCGCTGGAACCTTTACATTAGATTCTATGTAAAACTTAATCCCCAGTCGTAGAAGAAAATACGGTCAGAATATTCATATATGTATAATTGCATCTTAAGAGAAAATAAAGATAGCACATATACAAAATATTTAATGCTTAGCAACGCAACAATTTTACTCACTCAATACTTCCTGTGGAGAAAGTCTCTTTTCCACATCCCTTGAAAGCATCCTTGACAGCAAATCCTTTGCTAGCACTGATATGGACTGCTAGTTTTCGGAATGAAAATCCAACTGTACTAGTTTTATTGCCTCAAATATGGCTTTGACAGATTCTCCACGAAATGGTAATATGCCTATCAAGAGAGCATGTAGGAGGACACTAGCCCCCCAAACATCAACCTTTTCTGAATATGTTCCTGCCAAAACTTCAGGGGCAATATACGAAGGGCAATATATCTCCAAGCATATGTTTGTGGGAAAAGTCAAGGTTGGGAATTAGAAAATCCTTTTCATATGGGGCACAATAGTAATATGGCTCTCAACATCCAACCATAATTTCATTTAGCAAACAAAGATTTCCAAGATCTTTACAATGTATTTTCAAATTTCCAAAACTCCAATAAGGGACAAGTTTCTCAAAATAAAATTTCTCAGGGGCTGAAAGATTAGGGCATGGAAAGGTTCCATTAAATCTCCTTTTAATGTTCCTTTTAGCATACATACAATATAAGTTTTCTCCATTATGGAACGTATCATTTAAATAAACTCTTTTACACAAAAATATACTCATGGGTGTTCTGCTACATATCTAAATGGTTGAAAATGACATTGTTTCAGGGAAAGATTATACATATGGCATGATACGTATGCTTTCACGAAGGAAATGGCAAAGATGTTAATAGTTAATGGCAGAGAACATTTACCAGTGCTCATTGTTCACCCTAGTGTTATTGCAAGCACATACATTCAACCTTTTCCTGGATGGATAGAAGGAAATTGTGACCATCAGATTGACACCGCAAGCAGTGGGAAGCACACTTCCATCTCCTAGATACAATCCTTCCATCTCCTGGCTCTCACTTTTCATCCACTGTGCCCTCTCCTTCTCTCACCCCCATTTTACAGCTCCCCATCTGATGCGCCATATAGAGAGGTGCTCTTCCATCACCTACAACTCACTTCACATAATCCTCAAAATCTGAATAATTATTCTCGTTTACCTTGAATCTCTCCAACTACTGATGGTGCCCTTCGACCTTGACAACGCCCACCGCTACTAGCACTCCCAATGCCTTTTTAACGCCTGCCCTCGCCCTCATGGTATCGTCGCTTCTTAATTTGTAATGAATGTTGAGACTCCCATCGCTTTTGGTTCCCATGGTTCCGGACCCGCTGTCGCGAAGAATAATGACCAGACTGCATGTTTGGGAGTATTTCACCATGGTTTCAATAAAGTTGAAACCATACTTCCACGACATTGCGGTGACAAATGTGCCTGGGTGCAGGATAGGTGTCTGGATGAGAGCCCTGTAACCGGATGATTTCCAATTTGTGGCCTCATTTGAGAAGGCCATCATTGGTGCACCCTCATAACATCTTCCCTCCGACGCGGTTTCGTGTGGGAAGTAACCCCACAAGATTTGAGCAGGGTGTAAGTACAGGTTCCTGCCGATGTGGGGATTCTTTAGTCCGCTTCTCTGAAGCAACGGAGGTGTTTGTAATGCCCCGTAGGCCACCACAGTGGCTCTGGCCTTGATGAATAGATGCCTATCCTCGTTGCCCACAATTTCTTTTGCTACGACTCTGATTTCTTTTCTAGACTTCCTGCGTGCGCTTTCGTTGTGTAAAATCCGTTGTGCATTGCACCAAGTGAGGATAATAGCACAGGCTTGCGTAGCATCGACTAGCCACATTTCAACCCTATGGCATCAAGCCCTTCAAGGATGAGGTATTGGGTGATGTTGCTCCACTGGAAGTCTATGTTGTTTTATCAGGTCGGCCATATATGTGGAAGCGTCATGTTATTTATGAGTCTTGAACTCGTAGTTTCATTATTACTTTGGGGGGTCATCTCTACAGGATACCAAAGGTAGTTCTGACTACTATCCTGACAAAACAATCTTTCAAATTAATCTCTCATACCAAAAATTTTAGTCTCTTCACAATCTAGGTAGAAGGTGAACATAAGGACATTGCAACCACTGCATCCTTGGCCCAAGACCTTTCTATCTAGTAGAAGCATATTGTAGAAGAGCACCAAAATATTGTTATTTCACCTACAGGGGTGCCTCCACACTGCCCAGTCAAGCAAAGTTATAAAAAATCCCTTCATACTCTTTGTGTTTCATCTTCACCAAAAAATTATTTCCACACTCAGGAAGATCATGCAACTATTTTGGTTAAATGGATCCAACCCCTCCAACAATAGGTTCATAACATCCTTCAACAAACTAAGCATGGCAACTTCTTCAACAAGGTAAGTAGCTCACCAAGGTTTAGATTTAAAAAAAGATTCCACAGGAACTTGAAGAAATGGAGACCATTGCTTGCTAAGGGGGGAAGAATAATCCAAGTGGAAATTGATGGCCACCCACCTATTCCACTGACTCAAAACAGGGGTTTCCACCTTGGCAATTTTTCTATAGTCGTTCGAGTCCTTAACTTCTGTGGCCTTGAGGCCCGAAACAATGTTTTTTTGGAGTGGTACACTCAAACTATAGGCTTTAGCTAGAGTGTGATGGAAAAATGTGTAGTCCTCGAATAGACCTTTCGAGCAAGCTATTGTGTGCCCCAAACAAAGATCGTATGCAAATCATAGTCTTCGTAGTGAGTTCTAGTTGTTTGTTGCTATGTTGTTGTATCATCATATTCACAAGGTTATCTATTTTCTCAAGTGCACTTTTTAAATCACCCCATGTTGGGTTAATGTTATACATGTAAATTTAGCCTCACTGGTTTGTATTGTACTCTCATAGAAAGTATATATTGCAGCTTGCCATGTAGGCAAATTATGTTTTAATGTATATTCACTTTGATCGAATGGAACATGCAACAATAATTTATCTCTTCAGAAGTTTTCATAGTCAATGTGTTTGTTGTATTTGAAAAAATGTATTACGTTTGGTTTTTTATTTTTGATATGTGTGTACGATATTTATTGTAATGTGATACGAATTATGCGAGGCATATTTACTTAATACAAGGTGGATGCACAATGTAGTAATCAATAATAGAGTGGAACAACATGTCTTTTGAATTATTAGGTTCTTGTTTTAATAGGAATGGTGGCTTAAGCATGAACACACATTGGTTGGACATAGATGTGTTTATCAAGATACATTCCTTTGAGATGCAACTCAATGTAAAAGAAAACAAAATATGGATTGCTTGGTGAGCTGACATTTGTTGAAGATTAAGTAATGTATTTCCAATTGTACTTATCATTTGCATAACATCGACTTGACTTCTTTCATGTTCTTTGTGTATTCTCCTAATTGCACTTGTCATATATTTTTCAACTTTGGCCATGTATGAGCTACATTATGATGTTGCAACATATGCATTGCGCACATATTGCACATCTGTATTCGCATTCCACATATTTGGCATGTCCTTGATGAAACTATTGTTCCAAATGTGTGAATGTTTTCGTTTTAGGAAGATTGTTGGTTGCTTTTGTGTAGATTGTATTACTTGCATGCACTCATCTTATGTTAGTTTTAGTTCCATCAAGAAGTCTTTGAAGCTCATTAAGTTGTCACAATCTATTCACTCTATAAATGTGGACAAGGAATTTGATTTCTCAATGAGAGCATTGTCCACTAAACTAATCGATTCGATGACTTTTGTCATTTTCATTGGCGGCATAGGGAAGTTTTATCTGCAATGTGAATTATTTCATTTTTTACAACTTCTTGTATGGTAATGCCTATGCACTTTGGCAAGTTCTAGATCCAATCAATTAGTGTTACAAGTTATGTATTTGTCCAAAAACTTCTCAATTTGCAAGTTATTGTCCTTTCAATATATTGGAGCATCTTCTATCCAAAATAGTCCATGTTCTTGTTCACTTCCCCTATTCTGGAACTATATTAATAATATTAATAATAATCTATTTTTAAGGTCACGGCCAAGCCAGCACACCAAATTGGTGTATGAGACCCCCTTATTTGTGGGACAAGGGACCCCCCTTCACCCAGTGATTTAACTGGTAAAGTCTATGAAGGTATACATACCCTACCCCCCTCTGGATTTGAACCTGTGACCTCTTAAGAGGAAACAAAGTAGTAGTCTAGTATTCTTTCGAAGAACATTTCATCATGACATATCAATTTATTTAAAGCATTGATTCTATGTTTATAGTAATGAGTACATGTGACGGGGTCTTTTCTTATGAGGTAGTCAATGCCATCATTTTCCAATGTTTTAGTTTGCTTTCTCTTTTTTTGTTCTTGTACAACTTGGATAGGGTAGTCACCAATGGATTCCATCGATGCTATGCACTTGTAAATGTGACAAAAAATGTTGGAGGCCCCAATTGTCGGATCATCACAAATATGTTTTTCTTGATTTGTTGCAAGTAGTCAGTAGAGATGTGAATGTTCTTGAAATATATGTATCGAATATCGAATTTCAATATTTTCTCTAAGTTTATTTGTACTCGAAATCTCTTGCTAATATCTTTCTTCCTTGTAACTAACCTTTTCATATCTGTACCCATACATAGGAGAGCACACTCTCAATTATTATTCACATTGTTTTGAAAAAAACAAATTGTCATGTGACAAGAGAAATCACTGCTTGCTTGTAAAAATTCCCATTGTGTTATTCTTTGGTAGCTAAATCATTATGTAATGTCATCATCACGAAGGTCTTCGTAGAATAGTGTCAGGAATTTCATTTCTTCTGCATATTTTTCCTTGAAAATTGAAAGTAGATGTTGTCCTTCAGCATGTGCGAGTGCAACGATCTTTTCTTGCAAATCTTGAATGTGTTGTGACTCTGTGAATCCATGTATTAATGTTTCGGTAGGTCTTTCGTTGTCCAATTCATCATTTGTATCAATTTGACTATTAGTGTTTGCAGTTTGCATGGAGTTGTCATTGTCTTGTTCAAGAACATGATTCTAGTCCTCATTTATACAGATGTTTTTGTCCTTATACAGAGTTATGGAACATAATTATTTAATTATGTCATGGAAATGTTTACACATATTCTACATGTTTGGTATGCCTTCTTGTATTACAATTGCCTCTTCAATGTTATAACAATCGTCATTGTTTCATTCATGAATTGTGGCAGTAGATCATGAATGAGAATCCCCGAAGCTCGCAGCAACGAAAGGCCAATCCCGATCTACAGGTCTTTATTTCCCTGTCACGGCCTCTTCTTCACGTGCCTGTGACATTTCCTCGATGATAGCTTCGAGATTCGGAGTTTCGTGATCCCTGATGACAAAAGTTCCTATCCTCTCGAACTCTCGATCTCTGATGAGCAATTTTACCGATACACGCCCTTTATGCGTTAGCCCTCCTGGCTATTCTCTGGTCCATGTGACCACTAATTCATAAGACCGTAGCCTTGTCCTTCTTTCGGGGTTTTGGACTGCAAAATCCCGATGTGCTCCAACTCCCGTTATCCCTCCAAGCTAAGCTCGTGGTCCACATGACCTTCCCCCTATATGACCACAACCATACCTCCTCATCGGGTTTTCGGACTTTTCAATGTCGAAATACACTCATCCTCAGGATTCGCGATCCCTCGAATCCCGACATGCTCTTTATGCACTAGCTCTCCTGGCTAGGCTCCTGGCCCATACGACCGTTATCCCCGTGACCGCAGTCTTACTTCTCGTCGGGGTTTTGAGCTTTTAAGTGCCGCAATACATTGGCCCACGGGATTCCCGATCCTTCAAATCCCGACATGCTTCAACTTCCGTTAGCTCTCCGGGCTAGACCTCTGGCCCAGGTGACCACTATTTCACAAGACTGCAGCCTTATCTCCCATCGGGGTTTCGAACATCGCAATGTCGAAATGCATAAACATTTTGTCCTCGGAATCCTCGATATCCCGATAGGATGTCATTTTCCGCTAGTCCCTTGGGCCAGACCTTTTGGGTCCATACGACCTCCCTCTATATGACCACCGTCCTACCACCTATCGGGGCTTCGAGGTTTCTAATGCTGTAAAACATTTTCCCACGAGGTTGCCGATCCCTCAAATCCTGATTCTCCACAGCGCTGACTGCTGGTCCGCAATGGCACTTTCCTTTTCATCATTGATTCGGACTTCGCAATTCTGAATTGCATAATCACCTTGTCACCGAAATTCCCGATATCCCGATGACCCAAATGTTGATAGACGACTTCCTATCAGGACTTTCCTGATGGCTCCGATTGCTACCGCGCATCCTCCTTTGATGGACGGTCACAGTTAACTCTCAGGATTTTGCGACTTCTGATGTCCTGGATGCCTTGTCCCTAGGACTCATGAAATGCCAGACTTCGACTCCCTTCAGATCTCTGACACATGTCCCAAGTGAATGGATGGTTCAGATTGCTCCTCGCGTTTTCGAGACTTTTGATGTCCCGAATTTCACGACCTCAGGAACTCCGATTTCCCGAATGTCGACATCCCGATGTCTAGTGCCTGGATCTCCGGAATGGATGATCACGTGACACACGTCCTCTCTCAGATGGACGGCCCAGATTGCTTTCGGGTAATTTCCCATGGAAATTCCCGATCTCGTGTCATCGAGACTTTCAATTTCCCGATACGTGAAACCCCGATGAGCCAACCCTCCTTTCAGGATTTTTCCTTCTGTTCACGAGCTTAAACCTGGCGCAACTTCTATCAGGTCCGATGACCGACGGGTATTTTCTCAAGATCTGACGACTTAGATCTGTCCCACCTCGTGCATTCTTCCACTATTTCGTGGATATGGAAAGATCAACGGTCCAAATGTTCTCATGGACCTTGGGGGGATGGGTCTACGATCTTGATTTCATCACTATTCGTCAATGCAAGATATGTAATGCCCTTGTTGCTTTCGTCAATTTGATGGTTGTGAATGACCCTGGGTCTTCCGACAGGATCTCGTCCATCGAGTCGTGACTTATCCCTACGCTTCTACTTCGGAATTTTAAGAGGGTCATTCCTCCTTGTGCAGGGTTATTAAGACTTGCACATTCAAGTCCTTTTTCTAGGTTCTTGGTAAAACTTTCCAAGGAGGGAATCTCTGTGAAGAGATCTATTCCGGGGCTTCCCTGGAGATGGATAAGGGGAAACCACTTCCTGAGAACGGGCCAGAAGTCTGACTTGGTTCAACTTATGCGTAATTAACTTCATTTATCAATCATAAGCCAATTCATTCATTTTCTGTTATAAGCATATATCTACCCTCTCATATCAAAACACTGCACAGACATTCTCTACTGCAGTCGTTCACAATTTCACAGTTTATGAGCATATATATCAACATATAAATTTCAAGATGTAATATGTAAAATACTTATCAGAAATAACACCAGAAGTGGGTGCAACTGCTGAGAGGGGTGCTCATTTCCACCCAACCATAGGCGTAGCAACCCCCAGCGGATTTACCAGTAGCCACCCCCGAGCTGAGACCACGATGTTCTGAGACTACATCTCTCTGTCTGCCAGTGACCAGGAGAGAAGGCTGCAATCCTTCCTCTCTTCTATCACTCACTCTACGTAATGCCAGAGTTCCCCTCACATCTGCCCCCTCATAATCGCTTCTTCCCCACGCCTTATCCTCTTGCGAGGTTGCGTGTGGCATGATTACCCTTGCACTGATCAGGCCTGACGACTCTACGGATAGGTGGTTCACCTCCCCATCCCTCATTAAGCCATCAACCTACCAGCCTGCAAGGCATTAAATTCGGGGCCAACGAGCCGCTTTTGGTTCTCCGGGCCAGTGGAGTCCAAATACGGTGTTAATTCTCGGTGGAAGTTAACGCCACCTTTTCAGGTGCCCTCTACCGCCATCATGGTCTCTTTTCTGCACATCCCCTCTAAACAGTTCTGTAATATATTCAAAATTTTATTCACATTCATTGACCTTTTCCTCAAGGTCCATTTACATCACATATTCATATTTATGAGTTTTCCATAGTTCTTGGCAAGTCCAGTTATATTTACAAGCTGGGGGAAATAGGGTGTTACAATAGGCACGTTGATAATTGATAATGTCAAGCCCATTTGTGATCTTTTATAGCCCCATGGTCTAATATGTGCAAATGCAATTCACAGATATACAAGTCTCTCTTCAAGTTTTGAAAGTGTGGTTACATCTGGTAGTGGTGTGTTACATCTTTTTTGGTAAGGTGTTGCAATCCACGACACTTTTCAATTTTGAAGTGCTCTTTTGCATGCAACACATATTCTCCTAGTGGAGAATGTTCTGTCATTTAATGCGAAGCTGAAATATTCGTTTTCCAAGTTGTGGGTGAAATATTTAATGTTCTTTGCAAAATGCAATTCCTTACAAATTGCACATGTGATCCTAGGGGTGTCTTCAATTTGTTTCATATAGATTTGTTTTTCATCTTTCTTTCCTAGATGGGAATGCCCAGTGGCTTCCTAATAGTTTTTGTTGTTGGTACTATGTAGTGTTTGCTTTAATTTATGATATGTGATTTTTGGCCTCTTATAGGTACCATGGCCAGTGGGGAACAAGGATGATTTTAAGGATGGAAATTTATTTTAAAATGTAGAAACCTTGGCGAATCTTACTAATCCTTCATATGCCAACTATAAATGTTTGGTGATATTTTTGTAAAAATATTCAAATTTCTAAGGATTTTGTATAGTATTTATAAAATTTTGGCGATTTTTATGGTAAAATAATTTTATCCTATAGAATTTGGGCGAATCATTTTTAAAATAGCGAATCTCATTTTTGGAAAAACCATGGAAAATTAGCCTATGAGCGAAATTTAGCCCCTAAAATCATCCATGGTGGGGAATTTGTAAATGCATTTGTTTTGTTCACATATGTGCTTTTTCAGCTTGTGGTAAGTGAGGTTATGCCTGTCACTCGAAAATGGTTTTGCTTGATGACAAGCCATGTCAAATTTGGAACCAACATTTTCCAGTACCACTGTTTTCTTATAATGTCCACTGTGTAAACATTGATGGTCTTCACCACTAGCCATATGATGTATATGTTTACTAGGAAATTTGTTCGTGCAATTTTTTTTGCACATATGACTTTTTCAAGTTGTGATAAGTGAGTTTGCGCTTTTTAATCAAGTCTCTCAATACTTGATGACAATTGAGGTCAAATTCATCACCACTATTTGTAGCATTCATTTTTTTTTTTTTTAAACTAAAACAATTATGTATTTTATTAAATGGGAAATCCAGCTGGACGAAGCCTTACATCCTTCACAAAACCATCTACAATATTTTACACGTTGCTGTCCTTTTCAAGGAATACAAATTTTTATTGGGTCTCCATCATTTATGCATAGTTCTCCTTGGGCCAAGAGGTAGCCTTTATTGGCTAAAGTATCTGCTTCCTTGTTTGAGTCCCTAAGTATATGGTAGTAGTTGAAGGAGGTGAAGTCCTGGAGAATGTGTCTTAATTTTTGCAGGTTCTTGTTTAGGACAACATCATTGAACTGTCCTCCCGAGTGTATCATTTTGATCAAGATTTCAGAATCTCCAAATGATTGTAGGTTCCGATGGCCTCTTTCCTTGACTATCTGGAAGACTTTTATCAAACTCAATATTTATGCTTGGTTGTTGGTTCGCTGTTCGAGTCCCCAACAAAAGGTTCCTAGAATTTTCCCTTCGCTGGAGTAAATGATTCCTCCAGCTCCCGCTATACCAGGATTTCCCTTGGAGGCACCGTCGAAGAATGATGTAGTTATTCCTTGCTTCTGCCACCATCTCTGGAAAGTGTCATGATTGTCTCTTAGCCTCCATTTTGTTTCGGAATGGGGTTTTTCAATGCTTTGGGTCCGAAGAGTGAGCACAGAGTTTCCGAGCCAATTCTTTTCTTCCTGCTGCAGCGAGATGTCTATTTTGTGGTTTTGAGAACTCAAAGTTTCTACGAGGAGACCTTTTTCTTTCGCAGCTACCATGTTGGGGGTCCATGCTGTATTGTTGAAGATTTGCTCGTTTCTTGCAAGCCAAAGCTTCCAGCACACAAACTTGGGGATGGAGATCCAGACTTTGGCCCATAGCGTTTTCATTGAGAACGAGGGATAGTAGTCCTTCCAGGTTGTAAAAAGATCTACAACTGAGATGTTAGAGGGGGCAGCGACCTTGAGACCATGGAGGGTGAGGAGCCAGACTTTGTTTGCAAATTGACAGTCTACAAACAAATGATCAGATGTTTCCATGGATTCTTTGCATAGAGCACATCTGTGAGGGCCTACAATGTTTCTTTTCATTAAGTTTTCGCCGGTCAGAATCTTTTTGTGCATTAGAGACCAGAAGAAAAAATTTACCTTGAGAATCGCAATAGAGTCCCATACCTCCATCCAGATTTTTGAAGGGGGTGGTCTATCTTTCTGGCGTTGAAGCATAGCGTAGCCTTTGGCTGTAGAGTAACTCCCTGTGGGTCCCCAGCCCCAGTTGTCTTTTTCAGTATTGTGCACAAGTGCTGCCTCTTGGAGCTCTGCTTTGAGCATTTCAAGCTGTTGGAGGAGGCGATTTGGGACATTGTCGAAATGTCATTCTGACCAGGAGCCATCCTCATTCCATTTTGAGATGTCACTGATGCTCTGTTTTCCTCTGTGGGTAAGAAAATCGCGAATTTCGTTCAGGATGGCGTTTGAGGCAAGGGACGACCTCCCCATTATCCGATCTGTCTAGAGTTTAGTTCATTTTCCATTTCCAGGAATGCGGTACAGATCCTGGGTGAAGATTCACATCCCTTTGAGGCACAATTGCCATAGTTGCATGCTTTTCCTGTAGGTGGCATTTTGTAAATTTTGAATTTTAGCATTTGGGATGTATTTGTGCAATAATGTTTTGCTGACAGGATGAGTAGGCTCACTGTGCATCTTCCATAGGATTTTGCATCCGAGTGCAGTGTTGACAAGAGCTGGATCTCTAATCTAGAGCTCGCCTTCTCTCAGAGGTAACTTTACTGTTTCCCATCTGACCAAATGGAACTTGTGTTGATTCCCTTTACCACCGTGCCATAGGAAATCTCTCAACAACTTGTTGATTTGCCCAAAAATCGATTTGGGTGCCAGGAGATAGGCTGCTTGGTAGATCAACAGAGAGGAGAGAATTGACTTTATCAGTGTTAATTTACCTCTATGTGTGAGCCAATGTCCTCCCCAGGCATCAATTTTTCCTTTAATTTTTGTTAATACTCCTTCCCACAGGTTGAATTTATTTATGCCCAATGATAATGGCAGCCCAAGGTACTGTATCTTTTCCCAATCTGCATATCCTTTGAACCCCAGGGTGTGAGCAATCCTTTGAGTTTCATGTTTTGCTACATTCCAGCTATAGAAAGCACTTTTCCTTTCACTTATCAAAGCTCTTGACACTTTGCAGTAATCTTGAAGTATGCTCTTGAATGCAGAGGCCACTCTGTTTGAGGCTCCTCCTAGCATAAGAGAGTCATCCGTGAACAGAGCATGATTAATAGGCTTAAGGTCCTTCGTAATTCTCAAGCCTGGGGCAGCTCCTATTAACCTTTCCTGGTCCATCTTCCTGCTGAGTGAATCCGCCATTAAAATGTATAGAAAAGGAGAGAGAGGGCAGCCTTGCCTCAACCCCCTCAAAGATTTAAAGAACTCTGCTGGCCTCCCGTTTACCAAAGGTGCTATCCATGGGTTGTGGGTACATGCTTGTATCAGGTTTACAAACTCTTGCTCGAATCCGAATGAGAGTAGCACTTGATATAGGAAGGACAGATTTACTCTGTCAAAGGCGTTGGCCATGTCTAACTTGATCAACATACCTTTCTCTTTTCTAAAATTGCTGGAATGCATAGCTTCATGAACTAGGATTACATTGTCTAGGATGTGTCTCCCTTTGATGAATCCTCCCCGCGATTCTGAGATGATCTTGCCCAACAGTGGCTTTATTCTGTTTGCAAGGAGTTTTGCAATTATCTTATAAGAGGCGTTATAAAGGGAGATTGGCTTGAATCTATCAAAGGAGGCCGGGTTTGATTCTTTCAGGATTAAAGCAAGGAAAGTTGAGTTGGTTCCACCTCCCAGTTTTGCTTTCTGTAGGAATCCTTTTATCATTCTAATGAGATCAGATTTGATTATATTCCAACATATCCTGTAAAAATGAATGGTGAACTCGTCTGGCCCTGGAGCTTTGTCAGGGGCCATGGACCAGATGATTTTGCTGATTTCTTCTTTGTTGGTTGGGCTGTGTTATCTTCTTTTGTGACTAGAGATGGGATGTTCTTGAGGAATTCCTTACTGCCTTCTTCGTTATCATCATTCTCTTTGCTGTAAAGATGGTGGAAATGTGAGACAACAGTAGCCTTTATTTGATCTATTCCTTTGCAAATCTTCCCGTCATTGGTTGTGATTTCAGAGATGTGGTTCTTGGAGAGACGGGATTTAAATTGACGGTGGAAGTAAGATGTATTTCTGTCTCCAGATTTGAACCATAAGCTGCAGGATTTTAGTCTCCAGTATTCTTCTTCGATTCTGAAGGAGTGGTAAGTTTTACTCTGGATTGCTTGTTCCTTTTCCAGATCTGTATTAGCAATATCTTTTATTTCCATTTCATTCTACAGCTTTCCCAACTGCTGCACTAGCTCCTTTCTTTGGGTATTGGGGTTGCTTTCCGGGCGTTTGCTCCATTCCTTGAGGGATGCTTTTGTTATTTTTAATTTTTGTTCCCAGACAAAGTGGGGAGACCCACTAACTATGGTGGACCATGCCAGTCGGACTGTCTCATAAAAGCCACTCTTTTCTTTCCACAAAGGGCTGAATCTGAACGGGATTGGGTCTAAATTTTCTTCTTCCTCTAACGAAATCAGGATGGGTTTGTGATCCGAGGTAAGCTTGGGGAGGATGGCTATGGATATTAGCTTCCTTTCCAACAACAAAGTGCTTTGAACCAGAAACCTATCCAATCTGGCAGAAATGTGTTCCTCCCCTGTCCTATTATTGGTCTAGGTGTAGAGCCCTTTGCATGGTTTAAAATCCATTAGATCCCACTGCTGTATCATGTCTTCTACTACATGAATCAATTGATCCTTGCTGGTCCTTCCTCCCCTCTTTTATTTTCCATTCATTAATAGATTGAGATCTCCAGCAATGATTATATTGTTTGGGGAAATTAGCTCTAGATACTCATTTAAAGTTTTCCAACAGTCTTTCTTTTCGGAATGCAAATTTGGTACATAAAGATTGAATAATGCAATGGTTAACTTGTTGTATGCTTCAGTTCTGTGAAGCTCCAACGCTGAGTGTTGTAGGAGTTGACGAGGCTAAACTGTTCTTCCTTCCACAGTGTTGCTATTCCTCCGGAGGAGCCCCTTGCACTAATGGCTTTCCCTGTATTCTTCTGCCATTTGTTTTTACTAATCTCTAGAAGGGCTTCTCCTTCGATTTTTGTCTCTTGGAGCATGAGGATGTTTGCTGGTTCCACTTTCATCAGATCCTTAACCGCTTCGATTTTCGTCGAGTTCCCCAGACCTCTACAGTTCCAAGAGACGATTTTCATTACTTACTATTGGGAGTGGATGGGCCTCCTCCTTTTAGAGACCTTATTCTTGTGTTTTTGCTGATTGACATTTCTATGGTGGGTTGGCTTCCTTGGGTCTTTTTGTCTTTCT
Organism: Picea engelmannii; assembly: GCA_009831015.1. Classification (NCBI taxonomy): domain Eukaryota; kingdom Viridiplantae; phylum Streptophyta; class Pinopsida; order Pinales; family Pinaceae; genus Picea; species Picea engelmannii. The sequence goes on along the minus strand of ML794356.1, from coordinate 220,901 downwards.
TCCTCTTCCTCCCTTGCTTCTTTACGGGACTTCCTTCCTCCTCTTTTGGCTGGCCTTTCTAAGATCTCATCCTCAGAGGAGCTTGATGGTTCTAACATTTTCTTTTTGGCTATGTTTGCATATGAGGGAGAGGGGGCTACATCCAGGATTCCTGCCATTTTCCCTTGTTCCCCTGTATCTTTCCTTTTTGGGGGGGATTTTGGATGTTCCCGATTATCCGTGATTATTTCTGGTTCTTCTGTTTCCTTATTGAGCTTTTCTGTTTGAGTTACTGATTGCGGCGTGGGGTTGGGGTCCCCGTCGAGTTGCTCTTGCTCCAGTTGCCCGAGGTTGCCACTCTTCGTTGTTCCTTTGCTTCTAGATCTTGCTGTCCCTATTTTCTGGACTGTGGTCCACTGATTTGTTTTCATGTTCTCACTCTCATCTGCATTCATTTTTTACAGTGCCTTGCGAAGTGGCCGTATCCGTGGCAGTGCCAACATTTGAATGGTAACTGATCATAATCTAGCTCCTGGATGTGCGTCCAATCTGCCGGGGTTAGTTTGATTGCCTCTGGTAATCCCACTTCTAGATCAACCTCCACACAGATCCAGGTGCATGAGTACTGATATTTCCTTGGTGCTTGATCGATATACCTTCCGAGCTTGTTGCCGATTGCATGCAATGATTTTTGGTTCCAGCAGTGTAAAGGGAGACGGGGTAGGCGAACCCACACTGGAACGACGGATGGCACGTCCTGGGCTGGGTCGAAATCCAGGGTCCATTTGTTAAGATATAACCCCTGGGGTCCCATGAAGTATGGGTCGTTTTTGAAGATGAGGCTTTTATCTTCAGGATTTTCAAAGACGAAAACGAAGTAGCCTTTCCCTACGAAATGACTCTTTATCCCTTCTGAGATGAGCGGGCTCCAGTTCCTCTGCACCCAGGCTTCGACGGATTTGGGAGAGGGCCAAAGCCCGGTAAATTTCTCGATGAGGCCTCTGTCTGCAAGATTGACTGTCGACCTGCAAGTTTCTTCTAATGAAAGTTCTACGCTTGGGATGCATTCCAGTTTCTTGACAAATTTCTGTTGAGCTGCTGACGACGGTCTCTTGGAAGCCTCGACAATGAGTTTCCTGAATGCATCGATCTCTGGCAAAGGGGGAGAAGTGGGGACGACTCCCCCACCCGCGTCCATGGCTGGGGGGGGGCCTGCTCGCTGCTCGCTGCGCTGTGCTCCACGCTTAGGTCGCACTCCTCACACCCTCACGCTCCTCACGCGTTTGTAGCATTCAAATTTTGATTTCATATATTTACCAAATATACCATAAGAACTCTACGTCATCAATTCTATTGTGAAATAGAGCTAAAAGAAACAATTCCATACAAAATCTTGTTTGACCCATTATAATACAATTTAGTCATTGATTTGAACAGAACCCCAACGATTCTCACGACTCCAAAGTTGCACGTGGATGGTCTTGTTTCTCATCGACAAGGGTTTCTACCCGAAAACATGACTATGATTCCAATTTGCACGAGGGCTCATTACAAATGGTCTCGGCTCTTCTTTTTTCTCAAATGACCAGCAAGCGAACTCTCCTCTCCTCTAGCTATGATACCATTTGTTGTGCAACGGAAGAAAAAACATCACACATGAGACATAGTAATTTTATGTGGTAAAAACCTTAGCAGGGAAACATCCATGGGAAAATGACAATCGATATTCTTATTGATAAAAGACAGGAGATTCCAATACCCATTCACAGGCTTACTACATCTTACTACTATTTTTACCTCTATGGGTTACAATATATATCAATGCTTCCATCGACTAAATTAAGTTTCAAACCACTAGAAACAAATATTGGGGTAAATTAGTTGTGATCTATTTGAAATTCCGCACAAAATCCATCGAGGGTTGTCACCGGTTTAATAAGGACTATTGAGCAAGTCACGAGATAAATAGTGCTCACCATGCTAGCCTAAATTACATGAACTTTAGAAGAGTAGAAGAAAGGGGTAGTGAGTGATTGTAAGCCCTCATTTATTGAGGTGATATAATAGAGGAATCAAAATGTGGCTATCCCATTCCAACCCGAGAAGCCAGGTGTATCATATAATTTATAAAGTCGTGGTGACACAAGATTTCAATAAATATAAATCTGAATTAGAAAAACAGTTGATCATATACTTCTGAAAAATAGGCTAGGTTTTTTTTAAATATATTCTATAAACTAAAAGAGATTCCATTTCCAATATACAATAGATCTAATAAAGAAAGAAAAATGTGACTATCCCATGACAACATGAGAAGCCAGGTGTATCATATAATTTATGAAGGTGCATTGAATCTAAGCCATGCACTATGCATTGTGTCTATAAAATATAGACATCAACATAGAACCATTTGAACTTTACCTATGGGTTTTAGACCAATTGGTTTGTGTGGGGTTTAGTCCCCATCAGATCGCAGGTTCAAACCTCATGGGGAGGGGTTGAGGATGGGATCCATTTGTGGGGGGATAAAATTGTCTATGTAACTTGTACATAGAAGTTGTAAATGTTTTGTTGAAGTTGTAATTTTTTTGTTTGAAAGTTAATCAATTTAATAGATATGTGTTAAGTTTTCTTAATGATGTAGAGAAATTAATTTTAAAAATCTAATAGTTTCTTTTATGTATTAGAATTATGTATTAATTAAAATTAAAATTTCAATTGTTTATTTATTTACGATACTTTGTCACAATCCCTAAACAATTATAGAGTAACATGGTATGCAATTCAATATATTAAATTAACATCATATGAAATATAGAATTTAATAAATGTTGATTTTGAATTGTTTGTTTATTTATGGTACCTTGTCTTAGTCACTAAATCATTGTATTTAAAATATGAACTGTATGAATCGTGGAAGCGTGGGCTCCCTAGTCGACTTTGCAAACATAGTCCACGACCTCAACCATGGTACACAAATTATTATTGTGGATGAGATTGTTTTTCGAGGTTGTTTTTCATACCTTTATTACTTCTTTTGTTTGCTGGGATTGCTTGTGACATATGCTCAAAGAGTAAGTACTTGGTATACTCTTTCCATTTTCACTTCAGGTTATTAATGGAATTTTGTTCATGATTGTAATGCTTTCTCTATTTATGGATGAATACACATTAACCTAACCCCTGATCGTCGTAAATGTCTTCAAGTGTTGCATGTTGTCTACATATGAAACTTCCTCAGCCATAATTCTGCAATTTAGGGTAGCAAGGAAGGAGTTCAAACACCATGTATTTTTCAGCCACATTGTCCTCTTTCCACTTTTATGACAGCCTCCCATTTGAAGCCTTGTTTGAATCCATCACCCAATGATAAGGCACTAATCTCTAGCCCTACCATCCACTTTATTTTTGCAGTTTCTATAACCTTGGTTTGTTGGAAATAACTCTTCACATCACCTTGCACTTCATAGCCTTAGTTCCCAACAAATCTATTTAGGGAAGCCTTCCTTGAGACGGAGGAGAGCCAACCTTTCTAGAAATAACTCTTCACATCACCTTGCACTTCATAGCCTTAATTTCTAGTAATCCTATGTATGGAAGCCTCCCTTGAGCTGGAAGAGATCCAACCTTGCTAGAAATAACTCTTCACATCACCTTGAACTTCATAGCCTTAGTTTCCAGTAATCCTATTTAGGGAAGCCTCCCTTGAGCCGGAGGAGAGCCGGCCTGAAGAGAAAAGAGGATTTGGTGAGGTGGCAGTAACTAACCCCCTAGTTACCCAAATCTATCATCCCCTAGGTACCCAAATCTATCATCCAAGCGTTTGGGACTTTTGTAGTTACCCAAATCTATCATCCAAGTGCTTGGGACTTTTGCATATCCATCCAGGTGCTTGGGACTTTTGCATATCCATGATGACAGATTGAGCGGTAACATCCCCAACAACACAAAAATTTAGGTTATATATTTAAGTGGAAAGGTCATCCATTGGAAACCTCTTCAGCATGGTAGAACATTCTGACATTCTGCCCAGTTCAATAACTTCAACCCCAATGGATAGTCTAACTATAGAAAACATGCAGGCCGTTACAAAGACCCAAAGTACAAAAATATGAAAAACAATTGCATGGTTTGTTGGAAAAGGAGAACCCCACAGATTAGCATTGCAAGATGGCAAGTTAAGAAAAGGCCCTTTCACAAGTGGGTAGGTACCCTGCAAGAGAAGGGGCGGTTATCCCTTTATTTGTGTAGCGAAGAGAAAGTAGAGGTTATCCCTTTATTTGTGTAGTGAAGAGAAAGTAGAGGTTATCCCTTCCATATGAACTATGGACTCTGCAGTAAAATCTTAACCAAAGGATCTGGGGCTGCTCTACCAGACTAGAAGCAAAGAATGTCGATGGCAAAGAGGAGCTTAGACTGTGATGTCCCATTCCCAAGAGTAGGCCAGCGGGGAGTGACTTAGTAGTCTATATGTTCCCGTAGACTATGGTCAGGCACAAACAGGGAACAAGATGGAGAAATATGGAGGAATTTATGGCTAAATGATGAATTAAGCCAAAATACATAGGAAAAGTCACTTAAGCCTAAGTCAACGAAGAATTAGAATGGAAATGTGTTAAAGGGGGACTCAATTAATTAATTAATCACTTTAGGAGGAAAAGTGCCTAGATTAAGTGAGGTCAATGGTGAGTTAGATTGGGAAAGGTATAAAGGGAGGAATTTGACCTAATTCCTCATTATGCATTGTTATTATTTGATGTTGAGAGTTCCCAGAGGAGGAGGACAACCGACCTTACTGTTTTGTGGATTTCTGGAGGAAACCACCACCATTGATCGGTTTCGGTGTTGAGAGACACACCCTAGCCCATCGGAGATACCATATAGATATTTCACTGTACTTTTCAGGAGTATCCATTGCAGAGTGCACAACTCAGCCAATGAGGGTGCAAGTCAGTTTGAGGGTTTGGAGAGTTGCACGAGATCCGTATCCAGATTGCAGTTTCCTTCCAAACCATTTGAGATCCAGCCAGGGTGCTTATATTGAGCCATCTATCGTCAGATTCTGACGATAGAATCTTGCAAATCAACTCATTCAACCATTTAAGGCGCAACTCTTCCAGACAGATATTTGGTGTTGCATGCAAAGTATCAGAGCAGATCCGGACAAATCCTTCTGACCCATTTCCTTATTTGGCGAGATGATCATTTTGAGCCATATAACAGTAGATTCCATTGGTGTAATATTTTGGGGCGCATCCAGTGCTCGAGGAAGTGCCTAAACCCCCCAGGGGTCCATATCTAGTGCCTCAAAGACTAGATTCGAGATCCGACACTCACCCATTTCAGTCTATATGCCAAGGTGATTCTTTTGGAGCAGTTTCCAGCGTATTCTGATGGTTTGAACTTTTGGATGAGTTTTCGAGCTGCTAGCGGTTACCGAACTTTGCTGGAATCACATATTTTCGCCGATCTATCCGTGCATGCATCAGATCTACTATCATCTTCTGATCACGGGTATTTTTATGTTATTTGATTGTATTCTAGTACTAATCCATGAGATCTTGCTGACGTTTATATTCTATATTTCCAGTAGGCTATTGTATTTCCATGCTCGAACCATATAATACATGATATTGGGCAGTTGATGTTCTTACTTCTGCATGCATCCTTTATATGTTGTTTAAACCATAAATATGCAACATGCACATGCAATAACCAACATGCACATGCAATAAGCCACATGCACACGCAATAAACATCAAGATCTCAAACATACAACTGAAACGCATCCAGAAACCCCCAGTGTATCAGATCTGCAAGACAGAATAATAGATCAGTAGAAAATATCTTGATTAGCGGGATCAGGGATCTGAAGTTCACAAATAGGTCACAGAACTATAATAATGTCAAGTATAACACGATGCAATTCCAATATTTTGCATTTTCCCAACTTTATTGGTTAACGGTATGTGCAATAGTAATATACAAAATGCAATTTTGATATCTTGCATTTTTCCAACTGCTTTCCAACTTCATTAAGGGAAAGATATGTATAGATAGCCGAACAAACCATCAAATGCTGTAGAAAGAATGATATTAGTATTTGGTGGGCACCATAGAAGGTGCAGCTTAAGCTGGCACAATGGAGTCATTTCACATTTAGATATATTTTAGTCTTCAGCTTACATGAGTCAGTGGATGGGTCAATCAACTAATGCTATTAGTCACTCTTCCAGCATCAACATCTTTTGAGCCACAAGATCAATAATTAATGATCACTGTCAGTCAGTAACAGTCAACAATGGCATGCTTTCAAAATGGTGTACATAAGATGCTTTTTATGTTAGATGGGAATTGCAGTGGAATCATGCAAGAACACAGTTTGCTCCTAATGGCATGCTTTCAAAATACTGTACACAAGCTTCTTTTTAAGTTAGATGGGAATTGCAGTGGAGTAGGGCATGCAGGAACACATAGTCTACTCTTTTCGGGCTTAGATAATATTCTCTGTGAAATAGCAGCTGCAAGAGCATCTACAAGGTCATATTTCCCTTACAAGGTCATATTTCCCTGCTTCTTGGATATCAAGCTCTGGTTGTTTTGGATGAGGTAAACTCTGCAAATGCCCATAGAAAGATTCATCTTCTCCATACTCTGTTGGAACTGAATTAGTGAACTATGCTCTTCTCTCCCTTTTACATGGAGATAATGGAAGTGGGCATTCTTCCAACCATTCACTCTTCATAGCCAGGATAAGCTTTTTTCTTTTTGGCATGCTCGCTGGAACCTTTACATTAGATTCTATTTAAAACTTGATCCACGGGTGGCCACAGAAGAAAATACAGTCAGAAGATTCATATATGTATAATTGCATCTTAAGAGAGAATAAAGATAACACATATACAAAATATTTAATGCTTAGCAATGCAACAATTTTACTCACTCAATACTTCCTATGGAGAAAGTCTTTTTTCCACATCCCTTGAAAGCATCCTTGACAACAAATCCTTTTTTAGCCCTGATATGGACTCCAGAATGAAAATCCAACTGTACTAGTTTTATTGCCTCAATTATGTCTTTGACATATTCTCCACGAAACGGTAATATGCCCATCAAGAGAGCATGTAGGAGGACACCAGCCCCCCCAAACATCAACCTTTTCTGAATATGTTCCTTCCAAAACTTCAGGGGAAATATACGAAGGGCTTCCTACCACACCAGATAAGGATTGACCTGTTTGAATGCAAAAAATACTGTTAATCAAATACACAAGAAAAAACTTCTGAATTATTTATAATGATGATAATGCCCTTGTGTAGATGTTTAGTGAGAGGAATCAAAGTTGATTACAATGTTCACGCACATGGGTCGCAGAACTACAATGGCTGAACAAATACTCATTTCTTGGCTCCGACTACCAACACTAGCACATCCACATAATTGTGGTTGATCAACGTCGAAAGGCTGATAAGATGAAAAGAATCCTTAAAAGAATATATTAAATTTTATTATTGATTAACAAATAAATGGTTGAGCTTCATTTATTTGGTGTTAATATTTTAATATATGTTAATCACTTACATGGAAATCAGTTAACTATCAAAGTAACTTTTAAATATAATTAGGTAAATGTAGAAAAGTAAACACATAAACGGATGTCTTTATAATAGCTAGGAAGTTAATGATTGAAATCACAGCCATTTATTTTGTGTGACTACTAAGAATATTCCAGCCATATTTGATCCTGTCCATAGAAAACTTATTAAGCACTAAACCCCTATTAAATCTGCCCATTGTCAATAGGTGTACGCCTTTCGGCGTAACTATTCAAGAAATACTCATTCCTCTTGGCTCCGACTATCAATGCAAATTGAGAACCGTACCGAAACTGAATTATTCTCAAACTATGGAAAGAAGAAAACCAGATACTTTTGTTGTGACCAATTTAATTGGTGCCAAAGTCCACCAGCTGGCGACAATTTCCTCAGCAACTGCCTTGGCCTCCATCGGTTAGGGGAGAAAAGAGAGTAAGTTAATCCTTGCATTAGTGGATCCCTTGGAAATGGATGATTGATATTTGGAAAAGGTAGATACCATTGCGGATTAAACTGTTTGGTTGGTAAATAGAATTCTAACCTCGGATAATATGATAAAAAGAGGATTTGTTGGTTCTAGTAGATGCTTATTGGCCGGGATATTCTAGGAATTAATAAATCATTTAATGATAAAATGTTTCTTCACAAAAGATGTATGGAAATATCTACTAAAATGGCAGTTGGTTTTTTCAATGAGGTTTCACAAAATGGAGGAGAAAAATGCGGTGCGGGTGCAGTGCTATAATGTCCAAAGAGGAATATATTTAATATTAAAATGATCTGGCACCGTAACAAATACTAGAGGAGAAATCATGACACTATGGAGTTTATTGTTTTTTTCTCTACATAGGTTAATTTAATTGTTGACTGGTTTTCTTACAAAAACAATTTAAATAATACAATAGTGAACTATCAAAACATGATTTGCTTATGGAGGAAGGCATTTTATTTTTTGTCAAAGAAATGGGAGAACAAGTTGAAAGCTTTGAAAGAATGACTGAATTTTAATTCAGAAGACATGATTATGTATTGGTCAACAAATATATTAGAACAATAATATTTTTGGTTTTTGGTTTTTTTGTAAGAAGTATGTGTGATAAGACAATTAAAGACAGAAAAATGCAATTTGTAAAAAAATAGAAATGATACTATTATCTAAGCATAATTCTGTAAAGTTTATTTTTTATATCTAATATAAGATATTTTTTCTTTGTGAAAAAAAATGAATCCATACCTATGTTCTTATAATTATTATTAATGAAAAGTTATTATTTTTTGTTAATATCTATTAATGAAAAGTTATTATTTTTTGTTAATATCTATCAAATTATATAGTTAAAGTTGGAAAGGTAAGATAATAAAAATGAAAAATATATAAATAAATAAATGAGAAGTTAATATAATTATAATAATTAAATAATAGAAAACATTATTAAATTAAATTTGGTTTAAAGGAGGTAGGAATTATATATATATATATATAGATAGATAGATAGATAGATAGATAGATAGATTAATTAAAAGGAGCCACTATGAAGATTTTATAAATTTAATAATAAAAAGATAAAATTGAAAATAAGTTAAGGAATAATACATAAATTATGAAATGGATAAATTATTTACAAGTTATTAACATAAATAATTTATAAATTATGAAGCTCCTAGGGGTGTAGACGGATTGACATGTGCCATGTAAATGGAAGGAATTGTGTAAAGGAGGTCGCAAGTTCGATTCTCACCTCACTTTATTTGTGTTCCATGCTTGCAGGATGAGGGTATATGGGTAGCGGACGAGTATGACCATGTGTCACGTGAGTACGAGAACCACGAGTCATGGGTAGCAGATGGGTATCGACCATGTGTCACGCGAGTACGAGAACAACGAGTTGACGATTCTCCAGCATAATATATATATATATATATATATATATATATATATATATATATATATATATATATATATATATATATATATAATGAAATAGATAAATTAAATGATGGGAAATGATGAATATATCATATGAAATTAATAATCAAATATGATAAACAATAGTGAGGTTGTATTTAATATTTTAGAGTAAGGGAAAAGTGATAAAAGGAATTAGATTACATAATGAAGTTATAAAAGGTATATTAAACAACAATGTTACACGAGACAATTGGGTTTAGTCAAAGTGGTACTATCCCCGAAATGAGGGGAATTACGGGTGGATTTGAGTTATTCTCTTGAAAAAAAACAACAAGACTACAAGGTAGCATATACCTCTAGCTATGCAGGTATTAGGTATTGTGAATGGTTAAATGACAAATGCATTAAAGCAAGCAAAGGCACCAATTTCATTTAGAGAACAAAAACAAAGGAGCAAGCACCAAATACAAAAGGAAAGGAAACTAAAATAAAGGTGCAATAAATCTTGGCTATGGAAGGCTCACGTCGTATCATTTCCACCCAATCAATTAGGCTTCTAAAATGTTCCTCATTTGTTGCACTGCATATGACATTATGTTAGCTCTGCACTCCAACTGAGTGACTGGTTTTTAATATCTCTAGGGAAAGCTTCCACAATAGGCCATGATAACACATTTCCAAAGTAATTGGATGACAATCCCATTTGTTAAATAGGTACAACGCTCTATTTCCACGCATATACTATAATTTATATCATTGTTGATATCCTGGTTATGGATTGACAACTTCCATAAATAAGCAGAAATCGCTTCTAATTTGCTATAATGTTTATGAGGCCTAGACATCTTTGACATTTAGATAAAAATCTTGCTAATCAAATAAGAAAAGGCATTTTGGTTATTTAACTCCTTTAAATACATTGTAGATAGTCTTGTATACATTTTATCAATTGTAGAACAATAATGAGCATGTTGGCAAGCATGTAATATGGATCAATTAAAACTAGGTTTCAATATTTCAATGCACTAATTTTGAGTGAGCTTTGGCCACGATGTTAAAAATATGTTAGTGAAAAATGCATTATCAACACAATTTACCATTAGCATTAGTTGATTAAAAAAATAAAGCAAAATCTGAAACTTGTCGAAACAAATCGCAAACAAATATAGCGTCTGCACCAAATGTTTACATTCAATTATTCCAATCATTCCATATGCCCAATACATTTCTAACCATATGAGTATTTTTTTTATAAAAAAGGCAAGCTAAAGACATTGTCGGGCATGTTATTGAATCCCACCTTGAATTGGTTGTTGATTGACACATTTATTTTCCACTTCAAAGGAATCGACTCCTATGTAATGCCCTGACATCCAATTAAAGTTATTACAATCCACAAAGCTTTCGTCGTAGTCTAAACGTTCTACAGAATGACTCTTTTCCAACGATATGTTTTGGCGAGAAATTGTTAGATCCTTAGATTTGAGTGATTATTTCTATATAATATGTGTGCCCCATGGGTTTTTCAGCATGTTGAATCCATTTTTGCATTCAAAGATGGATTTTAAACAACAAAAAATAGTGATTTCATGCAAATTAATGTCACTAAATTCCAGTGAAAAAACCATTTCGTAGATCAGTTAGAACACCCAAAGCTTTCTCTATATGATCTATGCATATGATTTTAAATCATATGATTTGTGGAGACAATGATCTACCTGATGTTACTTTTTCATTACCTAGGTAAAAGAAGGATCATGCCATCCATTATGTAACCGAACACCAAAAAGGTCATTGTTCTCTTATTTTAAAGGCCGTATAAAAATTCAACCCAAAGAATTCACTGTCAATATGCTAAATTAGCTATAGTCATATATTTACGAAAAACGTTTTTGGGCATCTAATAATACTTTAATTTATTCACAATGATAGACCACATATCTTTGAATTAGCTATAGTCATATATTTTTGAAAAGAATTTTTGGGCATCTAATAATACTTTAATTTATTCACAATGATAGACCGCATATCTTTGAAGAAAATGTCAAATGCATTTTACACCTCATTATATAATATTTTTTTATTGTATTATATTCTCAATTATATTATAGTATAATCTAAAGTGACTATCTTTGGCATGCTTAATTTATATTATAATATTATACATCTCTAACACGAAAAAGGAAAAGGATGTTGGATGCCCGTTTCAATAGCATAAGCTTGAGGTGTCGTTCATGTGAATTGCATATGTTAATTATTTTTTTTGCATGTTTTGACTATTTCCCGGGTTTACTTTCTAAAAAAGTGGCCCTTATCTCCTTGAGTTATAAAAATATTTATCGATAGTATAATACATTTCAATGTACAAATATTGTACGGAATGGTGCACCGGTTTTACCAAGTCATTTTTAAATATTGTTCTGTTTTAAGATTATGTCGAGTAGGTGGTACTCTCCTTCAATTTGATGTATGTCAATACAATACACAAACTTCTAATCACCATGATTTGGATCAATGTGTTTATATAATAAGAATTATAGTGACATTCATCTACACAGACAACACAACAAATGAAGGGAGTTGAACATCAAAACTCTGTTAAGAATAAAAGATGTAGGTTATCATAATATTTTTAGAATCTAGTCAACAAAAGAGGAAGATTGCAATAACTAATAAATTTGTATTTACAACTTTTTTCAATGTTCTAAATTAAAATAAAATTGTATATATGTTATTCCAAGTCATAATATAATGTGTGTATCCCTACCTCAATATGTAGAATTGATGTAAATAACATAAATAATAATATATATGTACATAGATTTGGATTTTTAAAATGGATGTAAGCTATTATTTGCATAAAACAAAATTTTTATATACCCAAATACTTCAACCGAATCAACAATTTGTATTCCAATAATTTTGGTAAATTCACATAATGTTTTTAAATATCCACGAAAAATCTAAGAAACAAACCATTAAATTACAAACTCAGAAACGACAATATTGAGTATTCATTTACAATTTCAATGCCTATGATAAAATAAATATATAAACAATTTAACAATTGATGCATTTAACAAGATGACTTACACCTCTCTCTGTCTAATAAAATTGGCTCCGTTGAAACCATTGACCCATTTGACAAGAATCCATATTTGATGACTTACACCTCAGTGTCTAATAAAATTGGCTTTGTTGAAACCATTGCTACATTTGACATCCCATTTTTGCACATGCATAAGGATCATTGCAAAATAAAGAATTGTAAAATATAAACGAAAAAAAAAAAAAAAAAATTATATCTTTTATTGTAGTGTTGTAATAATAAAACTAATGAACTTACTAAATAATAAAGTTATTTATTGTTCTTAAATTTTCCATGACACGCATCGGGTAGAGTAAAGTTTTGGGTACATGTTGTGGGTTTTACTTTGTTGGTTTTATGTTCTTAATGCAAGTGTAGCACATGCAATAGGTATGTGACACTGTGCGGATATTTAAAGTTTCAGATGTCCTAAAGAAATCATTTGACACCTTCGACCCCAAGTTCGTAAGCTCTTTCCATATGGTTTATGTTCCTGTAGAGGGTCCACTTTGGCATGCAAGGGTTTTGCAGGATTTTTTCACATCCCTTTGGATATTTTGTTTTGCTCAACCCCAAATGATCTAACTTAAATTTGTAGCTTCAAGCCTCATATGTGTAATGTTGGAAATTTCTTGAACCCATTGACTTGATAACACAATGACCATAGTGCATCGGTTGTATCATCCCACAAAAACATTGTCTCATAGCTTCCTTCAATTAAGAGTGAGTCCTTCTTTATATAATACGTAGTTTGCTCCAATATTATCCGCACCCTGCACATACGAAGAAAACCTCGTTACATCATTGTATAATTCATCAAATGCATATTCATTCAGAGAAAATCAAGTCATAAGAACACATATTTGAAATTTTAATTGTCAGTGTATATGGGCTTATGGATTGCGAGAGGGTGTTAAAGAAGATCAATAACAATAATGCCTTAATATTGAAAGAAAATAGAGCAGAGTGTTTGAATGTCATAGCTTTTTAATGTTATCTATTAAACCATTCAAATAGAATATTGTTTTGGGAAAAAAAGAAGAGAAAAGAGAAATGGTTTGTATATTCAAAAGGGCCTGCACTACAAATCTCCAGAGCACCAAAATGAAGAATGAAAATTCGAAATGAGACCACCCATGTAAGTCATTTGAATCCTAGGTTGTCTGCTTCCTCAACCCTTCTTCCCCCATTGACTCTAATTAACTTCGCTTTATTCCATAAAGCACATTTGCTTTTTTTTCATACAAATATAATTAAGTTATGTTTTCATCTAGGTAGAGTGTCTCTATGGAAACTAACACAAAAGGAGTTTATCGCCTTTTGGAGTTTGGAAAATGCTGCAAAAAGATCCATCTTTTCTTGCAATTGTCTATTGGTAACTCATCCATTGCTCAGCTAATATTTCTACTTTATAATGTGCTAATGTTCTAAGTTTTCTTAATTTATGGTTTTTTTCATCTCCAAGCATATGTTCGTGGGAAAATTCAAGGTTGGGCATTAGAGAATCCTTTTCATATGGGGCACAATGGTAATTTACCTCTCAACATCCAAGATGAATTTCATTTAGCAAACAAATTTCTCCAAGATCTTAACAATGGATTTTCAAATTTCCAAAACTCTAATAAGGAAAAAGTTTCGCAAAATAAAATTTCTCAGGGGCTAAAAGATAAAGATCTTAACAATGGATTTTCAAATTTCCAAAACTCCAATAAGGGAAAAGTTTCTCAAAATAAAATTTCTCAGGGGCTGAAAGATTTGGGCATGGAAAGGCTCCATTAAATCTCCTTTTAATGTTCCTTTTAGCATACGTATAATGTCAATTTTCTCCATCATGGGACATAGCTTTTAAATAAACTCTTTTACAGAAAACTATACTCGTGGGTGTTCTGCTACATATCTAAATGGTTGAAAATGACATTGTTTCAGGGAAAGATTATATGGATGGCATGATACGTACGTTTTCACGAAGGCAATGGCATAGATGTTAATAGTTAATGGCAGGAAAGATTTACCAGTGCTCATTGTTCACCCCAGGGTTATTTCAAGCACTTGCATTCAACCTTTTCCTCGATGGATAGAAGGAAATCGATAAGAAAAATCTGTCATAACTCGGGGGTATACCATTACAAAGAGCATTTATTTTAACATAATGGGATTTAATAAAACAGATCATTTTTTTTAATAAGAGGCATAGTACATACCTCTACCTGCACAACACAACATCTGCCAAAACTTTGTAGCTTTCCACCTCTATGAGAGGCCACTCATTGTCATATATCTGTACCAGAACGTCCAAAATCAAAATTCAATAACCATACTAAACAAATTTATACAGTTGAAATAAAATTATACCTTGAGAAAAAGCTTCAAGATTGGAGATACATCGTGGATGAAATGGTTCACATATGAATTAAATGATATTTTAAATGGCATGGTGATGTTACCAAAGATTATGTCGCCAGTCCCAGAATAAGAGATCAAATAAATTATCAATGTAGAGGGTTTGTTTTATCTTTGACATTTTTAATAATTGTTTAAATGTCTTGTGAGGTTTAAAGAAAGTTTTGATGTTATTTTGATTTTGGAAATTTGATGGGTAATACTATGAATATAAGGGAGGAAAACGTGCACCACTACATGGTTAGCTCAAGGATTACAACAATAAGGCTGTTAAATTTGATTAAATATATTTAAATTATCAACTAGGGAAATCATAGACTTTTGAAGTACTGTGCAAAGTTTATGCAATATTTAGGTGTAGATAAGAGTTCTTGAATGAACTCTATATTAAGTTATTTTTAAAGAATAAAAAGTATATGAGTTTTGTGCAACCACTTACAATAGAATATAACTCTATAGTAGAAGTCTTGGAGGCATCAAAATCCTTATGGCTCATTGATTGGTGCTACAAAACTCTACAAATCCCTTGGAATTAAACAACATTGTTGAAAGTAAATTGAAATATAAAAGCTTCAATGCTACAAAATTAAATTAGACATTAAAAGATAAATTCAATGCTGGAAAATAAACCTATCCTACAACATGTTAAAATAACAAAAAATATCCCTCGAATCATAGGTTTATGGTATGCTAGTGAATGAATCAATAACAATAACAAAAATATTCTTGCAACATAAATAAAAACATCCACACCATAAATTACACATGCAATGCAAAAAATATATAAAGGTACATTCACCAACAGTCTCCTCAAACGGGCCTTGCCTGAGGAAGATTGGTAAATCCCTTCATTATGGTTTGGATTAACTAAGAAGAATGGTAGTCTTTTTTATTTCATCAAAAGCTTCAAGATTACAAACTCTAATTTGGAATTATTTTACCCTAGTTGTAAGAAAGCTTCAAAATCTACAAATGAGCATATTTATACTAAACAAGCATTAGATTCATACTAAAAATTTTCAAGCTATGCACTACAGTCTCACCCCTAAATTTACCATTTTCCTCCACATTAGTTAAGGAAACATGTTGAGGAATGAGATTCGGGTGTGCATGATCCTTCTTTAGCACATAAACAAGTGATTTTTTGGAGAGTCCATGACGCCACTCTTTCTCTTAGTCTACGTATTAAAATTTTTTGTTGTATAGTGTGCGGCCGTATTCCTCCTTTTTGAGCTAGAACATTTTGGATTGTGCCTCTACAACCCTGACTATTTTCTTGTTTAGGTTTCTATGGAGAGTCAATTGATGCCCTAATATTTTGTTGGTGAAGCATTTCCTTCCTCATCATGTTGATGGGTGCATAGTGGATGTAGACTTGGAAGGAAAATGGCCATTGCTCATCCTTTCTCTTGGTTGTAGCTAGTATAGGTATCAAAGGTGGAAGGCTGAAAAACAGAAAAAAATAACTTTTTCCACAACCATAACGGTTAGAGCTACGAAAAGAAAATCATCAGCAAGAACATCAGACTCATCAATGATAAGAAAATTCAAACATTCTCACATAACACTCATAAAATGTAACCAAAATAAACCATTGTAAGTTATTAATCAACACACTATCATTAGCCACATAATTGGTGAATGTAGTAAATATCAATCTGAATAATGAATAAACTACAAGGTTGGGGGGGTGGTAATTAGTTATACAAAAATGAATATGATGGGATAATTCAGGATTCCATCATACCCCCCGACTTAATGGTTTTCACAACCTCATGAAAAAAATAAAAATTAAATAAAATGAAAGTTGAGGTTGTTTGTTGACTAACGCTTAGTCGACAGATTTTTTATCCTTCTCTAGTTCTTCTTTTTGCACTATTGTTATCAATTCTACTTCAATTTTTTTTGTTGTTGATTTTGTCTTGATTATCTTTGCCACTGATGAATCTTTTTTCAGTATTATAGCTATTTTTGTTGTAAATGATTCTTCTTTTACTATTGGAGACTCTATTTTAGTTGTTGGATACTTCTTTTGTTGTTGAGGATTCCAAAATTTTACTCATTCTTGGTGAGTAGGGAACAATATGCCCCTACATATCTATGTCCTCCTTTTTATCCTTTTGTTCAACATATCATTCAATTATAATATTATAATCCACGGGGTAGGTTTCTTTCTCCTTTGGGTGACATACTAAAAATTTTACAATGTCTCTCCATATTTCTTTTTCAATGTCAATGTTTGGTTCACCTGACCCCCTAAACTAAGGAAAGGGGTGCGATAACATGGGGGACCTGTATTTCAATCCAATCTAATTGGAGGTGATCCTCTTGAAGCCTTCAATGTATAGACTATCTCTATGGAGAGTTGTCCTTATTCCTGGCAATGAGTATGGTTCTCTCTATTGCAATTCCTCTTTTAATGTTTGTCATCTTACCTCTACATGCCTAAATACCTCCTCCTTGGAAGTGTTGATAAGTATACTACATTCTATAGCAACTTCCAATTGTCTCTTCTCTAGCATTAGATCAGTAAGTGGATATAAAATTATTTGAATTTAATTTTTCCATTCCTCGCTAAGTGGATCGTGTTCTCATTCTATAGACAAGACATATAAATTGCTTATAGTTTCACATCTCCAACATCAACATTTGGATATCGTCTCAATCTCTGTTACAAAATGTTGTTGTGAAAATAAATCTCATAGAGGAGATTTCTCCTCTCTTGAGTAATGTCAAAGTATAACTCATAGAATTTACAAGGGTTTTGGAAATTTGTTTTGATCTATAAAATACAACAATTTGGAACTTGTTCATTTGTTCCTTTAAATACAATGCATATACCCTTGCGCATGGCCTACAAGATCGCATATCATCAACATGTTCAACGTTTTCCTCACACATATTTGTCAATATGACAATATACTTATCCTTTTGTGTAGTCGCTTGCACTTGTTTTAGCAAGTCTACTTTCAATTTAATGTTATCATCACTGAACATTTCTAAGTTTTCATTAAATTTAATCAAATTTA
>ML794356.1:172467-183835 GCA_009831015.1 Picea engelmannii | reverse complement strand
TATGCCACACCAAGTGAGGAGATGTCGAGGAACTCCATTTCCTCCTAAATGTATCTATGCAGACAACTGCGGTACTTTAACACCAAATGTTTCTCTGAATCTTTGATACCCAACTTTGTGCGTAGGGTATGAAACAAATTCGTCATCTCATGCACATTTTGGTCCCTTTGCTGCCACAACATAGTCCATTGTATGTATGTGTCCTCATAGCTCCCCACAGGATAATATTGTTCCTTGATGGCGTCTCAGAAAGAATTCTAAGTGGGTGCGGCTGAGAACAAATAGGTTTCTCCCTCACCCTCTTGCTCCGAGTAGGTTTCCCACCAGTCCTTGACATGGGGGGCGGCCTTGAGGAGTGAAAAAATAATATTTTCTCGGTCGGAAAAGTCATGAACCGAGAAATATCCTTCTAACATATTCAACCATCTATCTACGACATTTGCATCTATTTGGCCGTCAAATATGGGAATGCCAAAGTTTACTTATACCTTAAAAGGAGTGGCACCTCTAGAGTGGCTTCTGGATGTCGATGCACCACCAGTCGGAATCCGTTGAAGAATCTGGGCAAAGTTGTCCATCATCACGTTCCTTTGTTTCTCGAGGGCCTCCTCGAGCAACATTTTGATAGGATCTCCTGCTCCCTCATCTTTCTTTTCTTCCCCCATGGGCAGTCGTTGGGGTTTGCGAGGCTGATCTTGCAAAGGTTCAACCGGTTCGATCCCCAATTCCTTATACCCCAATCTCGTTGGGGACATGCAAAGAAGGATCGAGAATGAGCAGACCGCTCTGATACCACTGATCCAGATTTATGTAGGAACACAATGAAATATAGAAATACACATAAACACAAAGATTCAGCGGAAATAAGACTTCATTTCATTAATAACAAATGACTGAAATATGCTTACAGACAGAATGGAAATAAACTAGCTAGGGCGTTGGTAGCTTATCTCTTAGAAGAGATGTGGCCGCTACTCGCATTTGTGAGAAGATCATTACAATGAGTATCTGAAGGCTCTTTTACAATAAATAGGAATTCCAAAAGTCCTAGACATCCAAAAACCTAACCCTGGGAGATGAAGCGCCAAAATTCATGTGGGCCCCGTTTGGGTAAGTTGGTGCATCAACTTCCCGGGGTCGTAACTTTTGCATACGATCTATGTTTTAGGCGTATGATAGCTCATTGGAAAGATCTATCCAAGGCCTACAATGCTCGAGACAAAATAACATCGTTAGAAAATATTTTGTGAGAGAAAAATACCCCAAAAAACATCATTTAGGGCCTCAAAATGGCCCCGGAAGTTCAGGACCCGGAAAAACTGCTAAAAATAGTAAACTGTGCGAAAACTGAAAAACTAAAAGAAGCAATGGTGGGGGTCCAAGTGGAATAGGTGGGTGGCCACCAATATCCACCTGGATCAGTATTGGTCATTTTTCTAACAAATTTCCCCATAATAAAAATAAAAGAAATGAGTAATATGACTCTAAGAGAAAACAAATACAAAAAGGTAAAATAACCAAAAAGATTTTTTTCAAGAAAATCCTTTGCACCAAAGAAGACAGTTCCTTATCAGACGAAGATGAAGTCAACGATAGTTATACATAAAGGGTTCTATTCATGGAAGTAGAAGACTCTGATGAAGAAGGAACCGAAGAAGAATATGAAGAAGCGGAAGTTGATTACAGAGAAGAATTGTTAAGTGCCATAGAAGTTATAAAAATGGAAAAGAAGAAAAACAAGTCATTGCAGGAAGAACTAAAAAGAAAAGAGGGAATTAAAAATCGCAACTTTGAAGAACTAGAGCAAATGATCACCAAATTAAAAATACAAGTATAAGAAGAAAAAATAATTGAAGAAGCACTCAAAGAACGGTTTGAAGAAAAATACATGATCATTGGAATGCCCCCAGCCACTCAACAAGCCAGGAAACACCATAGAGAAAAACATCTTTCTTCTCTGATACCATTTTGTAACGTCCCCAACACACCCAAAAGGCCAGGAAACGCCACAGTGAAAACATCTTTCTGATACACACACACACACACACACATATATGATGAAATTTTAAACATACATAACATTCATTTTCATACACATATTCATGTGGAAACGATAGTAATACATACATGCAATAAACACAGGCAATTCTGATAACATTATAACACACATACAAGATACACATCATACAAAGAACAAATATTTAGTACTTATATTTTAATATATGACTAGAAACTGTGTGCATACCTTCCATGAACCCCCAAGCCTTAGACCACGCTATTCATCACGCTTAGCAGTGGGTCACCCCTGAGCTGGGACTAAAATCCACCAAGGGAAAAGGAATCCTAGACTAGGCCGAGGCTATAGGAAAATTGCACAGTGAAACTGGAAGGATTCTCTCCAAGGATCCTACTTATGCCCACTACTCACGGAATCTCAATCCCCACATGCATGTCCCACCCTAGGAATATTCACCTTCATTGTTCCACAGTCCATTGGATACTCCACTTCCCTTCCAGGGCTTCAACAACACACTGGATCAGGAATTCTCAGAGCTTCGTAGCTAGTGTTGGACTCCCTCCAGGAGAAATCACTTCCTAGCAAAATATCTCACCTGGAGAGAGTTTCTCACAGGCTTGACAATCTACCTCTTCAACTATGGGCCTGGAAACCTACCTCTTCAACCACGAGCCTGACAACTCGCCTCTTCAACCACGGGCCTGACAACCCGCCTCTTCAACCCACAACAACCAAATCGAGTAAGGCAAGGGGACAACTCAACAAATTACATAGGTTCACAATGAAAAAAATGACTCTGGTTGTGTGCTTGTTCAGTGTGCGTGAATCTACACAAGGGATGGCCATAATGCTGAAGATAAAGTCATGGGAAACTAAATGGCCAGACTGGTCAGAATGTTGAGAGTAAGCCTAAAATATGGTGAGAATGGTCAGTTTTCAGAATCGTTATAGAGCTTCTATGGTGAGAGAGAACTCTCCAGGAAGATGACCAAAATGGTTCATGAACCCCAAAAATGGTGGAAATTCCCACCTAAATATGCATGCGTCCTAGGTGACACTTGGCTCTCCAGTAGCACGTTCCTCTCCACTTGGAGTTTTGTTCCTCTCCCCAAAGGAACTTAGGATAACTGGGTTTATTTCCCAACTTTAGTATTTTTTTTTTCAGGAATAGATTATATTATTCCCTTGGGTTAAGCCCTCAATCTTAGCCCCTCTTTCCTAGCCTTACAACCCCATCCCTTTCCCTACCTAGTGGAGCTTAGTCCCCCATAATGCTTTCTTCATGGTCGGTCTACACACAATGATGTATTTTATTAATATTCTGCATAATTACATATACAAAATCAGGCCCACTGGCCTTAGCATCTAGGCTCTTTGGCCTAATAACACATAATCCTACCATATTATAATTACTTGGCTCACCATCCTATAACATCATTACATTTCACAAGGGTATCAACCTTGGGGTATTACAATCTCCTCCCCTTATTTTTGCAGTGTCCTCAGCGCAACTCATTACATAACACCAACAAGATTTTCAAAATCTTCAAAAAGATGCGGGTATTCTGTCTGCATAACATCTTCATGCTCCCATGTTGTGTCCTCAGGACCATACCAGGTCCACTGGACCTTTACAATCCCTATGGCTTGATTCCAGATTTGTTTGATTTTTTGGTCCAGAATGTGTACCAGATACACTTGAAAAGCGCTTTCTTGCTCCACTTGAATCACATTACAATCAATAACATGATTAAAATCAGGTATATATTTCTTAAGCAATGACACATGAAATACATTATGTATAGACATGGATGCAGGAAATGCAAGCATATAAGCTATTGGACCAATCCTATCTAGGATTTCAAACTGCCCACAATATTTAGTTTCCAACTTGGAACAACTTCCCAACTTCAGGGAACTTCTGTTGGATTTCAGCTTCAAGAAAACATGATCACCCACTTTAAATTCCATGTGAGTTTTGTTCTTGTCAGTATAGTTTTTCTACGTGTCTTAGGAAGCCTTCAAATACTATTTGATCTTCAACATTTTCTCTTCCATTTCCTTGAGAATCTCTGGCCCAATTACTTCTCTATCAGCTGGGTTGTCCCATCTTACTGGGGTGTTGCACTTTCTGCCATAAAGTGCCTCAAACGGGCTCATCTTCAGTGATGCTTGATAGCCATTGTTGTAGGAAAATTATACCAAGTGTAGATAATCTTCCCATTTAGATGGTTTTTCCATCACATACATCCTTAGCATATCCTCTATCACTTGATTTACTCTTTCTGTTTTCCCATCCGAATCAGGATGATAGGCTGTACTGCAGTTCATAATTGTTTTGAACCGCTTGAGTAACCCCTTCCAAAACTTTGAGGTAAACTTTGGGTCTCTATTAGACACAATTGTCTTGGGTATGCCATGCAAGCATGCTATTTCCCTCATATAAATATAAACAACATTGGTTTCCTTGTGAGTAACCTTCATAGGAATGAAATGGGTAGTTTTAGTAAGTTTTTCCACCACCACCATGATTGCATCATGTTGCTTGCTTGTTCTGGGAAATCCTGTGATGAAATTCATTATCACCACTTCCCACTTCCACTGAGGAATGGGTAATGGCTGGAGAAACCCATCTAGGTGTCCATGCTTAGACTTGACCCTTTGACACTCCAAGAATGTAGCTATGTATTTAGCAATCTCCTTCTTCATGCCTGGCCAATAATATTGGCTCTTGACTGCTGAAATTGTTTTATGATATCCTGGGTGTCCTACATAAGGTACATTGTGCATTTCTTTTGAAATCACACCCTTCAATTAAGGAGAATTGGGTACATACAATCTGTTTCTATACAGAATAATTCTATCAATTCCCAATTCATAATTTTCATCTTTTTGTTTCATTTTACCTTGCTGCAATTTTGTTACCAATTCCATGTACTCCAAATCTACTTTTGCAGCCTCATAAATTTTTCCTTTAAGATCTGTCTGATATATGTTAATGGTTGTAGCATGTAGTTCATGCACTCTCATGTTGAGTGCATCAACCACTTTGTTCTCCTTTCCTTTGATGTGCTTAATATCAAAGTCATACTCACAGAGGAATTCCAACCATCTACTTTGCCTAGCATTCAAAGTAGGCTAATCAAACAAATATTTCAGACCATTATGGTCTGTCCTCAGCTCAAACCTCTTTCCCATGAGGTAGTGCCTCCACTTCTTTGTTGGATTTACTTCACACACACCTAGGATTTCTTTTTCCTAAGGTTTTTCCTTGTTTATTAGTCATAACTAGTCATTATCTAGTCTCCTATATTTTAGGGGAGAATATTCCACCTGGAGAATATTCTCTTTCAATTGACACTTTAGTTTGACTAGTTGAGTTGAGTTTAGATGTTGCATTAGTTTTGTCACCATGAAACATTGGGATCATCAGCAGACTGACACATTACCCTTGATTCCCTGAGTTAACTCCTCACTACTCTATGTTCAGTCAGTTAACTGAAGACTACTTGACTAGTTAACTCAGCTAGGTGGCAGTTCACTCTCGTAAATTCCTGAGAGACTAGACTAGGTGGAATTTCACTATTGTAACTACTGGTGTGTGTCCAGATCACTCTAGACAACCACTATGGCACATTGGTTCTCCTCCAGTGCGCACTCATTGAGTTATACAGAGTATATCATGTGTAAATTATTCATTATTCAAAACGGTTAATGGGAATTCTTCTATTCTTTCTCTCCTTCTTCTTCTTTCTCCTTTTATCTCTACAAATGTGTGCATCATTGTTTACATAGATATATTATGTCCAGGTTTAACACATTTCCATGGTATCAGATCCGACAAACTGCTAAGAAAAAGCTACACCAAAATATTTGCAGGTACAAAAGATTGAAGACAACGGAAAGATGGATTTCCAAAAATAATTCATTCTTACACCTTACAATATTTTGCATGGAAGGAGAAAATATCCATACATATCTAAAACAAAGAGTTGTACAGGTTAACCTTGAATACAGATACAAAACTGACATCATCCATAGAAAAATCCAAGTACTTAAATTGCATGGATGAGCCACTTGGAACAATTTGCAATCTTATTTCTCCCGATCTCATTTTTCATATATCTTCCTGTAAGACTCCCAATGAAGCCTAGACCACCTTGGAAGATCTCTTTGGAAAATAGAATGAGATGAGGGGCACATGCTGGAGGTGGAGCTGCTCACATTGGATCCAAAAAGCTTCGACAATATCCAATATTTCTTTACAAAATTCAAGGATTTACTATCGCAACTCAAAGCTTGCGGGGTTGATAAATCGAAGGAGGAGAAACAAATGGTTGTCACCATTCTCTCCAAGCTTGGTCCTATATTATCTGTATTCATATCCACATTCTATTATGTCAAATTCTCCTCTAAATCCAATTGGAAGATGCCTTCTCTTAAGGACTTTATCGAATCCTTGACATAAGAGCAAACCAAGCTCATTAACATGGGAACAATCAAAGGCCCAAATGCGCATGCATTCACTGAGCAAGATGGTAGCTACAAATATCAGAAATCTAAAGATAAAGATAAATGGAAATCTTATGCACATCCAAAGAAGGAAGGGTACACAAAACCCTTCATCGATGCCTCCGAATACAAAAGGGAAAAGGGGAGAAATGCATGTACTGTCACAATGGATTCCATTCAAAATCCACATGCATGCAAATAAAATAGATCTAATGTCTCAAATACTTCAGCAAAACAACCTTGGAGATTGTATCCCTGAGGGTTCCAAGAAAAAGAAGCCAGAAGATCAGAATTCCAAGAAAGGCAAGTCTAGGCATGCCTTGATTTCCATCAACTCCTCTCCCAATGCTTGGATCGTTGATTCAAGAGCATCACATCACACAGATGCCTCAAAAGTAGTATATTCTTCATTGGATGCATTCAAAGGTCCTCCTATTCTTATGGGGACAACTCTTTTGTTGAATTCACCGAAAAATGAAGGATTGAACTCACCAATGGAAGCTTGGAGAATGTGTTGCACTTTCCCAAATTTTCTATCAACCTTCTCTCCATGTATCAGATGACAAATTCTGGAACTAGAAAGAAATTCATATCCACACCAAATTCTGTGGACATATATGACATGCGAACCAACTCCAGGGTTGCTACCAGTGAGGTAAATCATTAGTCTAGATTGTATACTTTTTTCTGAATTCATTGAACATGATTCTCCTTTACTGCTTACTCATGTTGATGAAAGTAGTAGGATATGGCACAAAAGGTTTGGACATTTGAATTTCAGATACATGAAACATCTTAGCAAGCAAATATTGTTTGATGGTCTACCAGACATCCATTTCTCCAAGGGAGTATGTGAGGGATGTGTTCTCGGAAAATACCCTCAAGAGAAATTCGACAAAGGAAAGTCTCGTAGAGATTCTGCACCTTTAGATCTGATCCAAAATGACCTTATGGGTCCTTTTCCACATCCATCCATCAACAAAGTGAGGTTTTTTCTCATTTTTGTTGATGATTTCTCATGTTTTACATGGATCTACTTTCTCAAGAAAAAATCTGAGGTATTTCAAAACCTCAAAGATTTCAAAGGCTTGGTTGAGACACAGTCCAGAAAAAAGATCAAATTCCTTTGAACTGATAATGGGGGAGAGTATGTAAATCATGAGATCCATAATCTTTTCCATGAGGCAAGGATTCAGTTGTAGCATACAGTTCCCTATACACTGTAGCAAAACGGAGTTGATGAGTGGAAAAACATATCTCTAAAGGAGATGGCATCTTGCATGCTGCATGCAAAGTCACTACGATAGAGACTATGGGTTGAAGCACTTAATTGTGAAGCATACATCCAAAACAGATCTCCCCATAGATCTGTCAAGGATAAGACCCGCTACGAGGCTTGGAGCAGCCTCAAACCGGAAGTGACTCACTTTCACATTTTTGGTTCTCGTGCATGGGCCCATATTCCCTCTGAAAATAGGAAGGCACTTGATCCACAGAGAACTGGGTGTATTTTTGTTGGATATCTTGACAGTGTGAAGGGATATATGCTTATTGATCTTTCCTTGGATTGGCTCATCATTGAGCGTAGTGTCCAATTTGAGGAAAATGTCTCGCATGTACCTCAACATACGCATGCAGACACCTTCATTCTTCCACCTTTCTAAGATGATGAGCATGCACATGCCGACTCTTCTTCAGACGAGAGTTCTGATTCAAAAGACTCAGAGGATTCAGATTCAGATTCAGTATAATCGGATGCAGAGTCAGAGAATCCATATCCAGTTGCACAGCCAGAGTAGAGGCCCAAGTGGGCACAAACTACTCTTCAAGATGCAGGGGATATCATTGGTGATCTAGCTGATACTAGGAGGACTCGATCTGATTTCAAGGAGCCTCCTATTGCACTCACTTCCACTGAACCATTGCCCTCCAGGCATCTTTTCTTGGTTAAGTCTTCAGATCCACAGTCTTATGGTGAGGCTGTTGGAAATCCCTTTTGGGAATCTTCCATGTAGGGGGAGTACAACTCCCTCCTCGAGAACTAGACTAGGGATTTGGTTCCCCTTTCTTCTAGGAGGAAACTTGTCAGATGCAGATGGGTTTACAGGACCAAGAGCACAACGAATGGATAGATTAGCAGATACAAATCCAGGCTTGTTGCCAAAGGCTTTCAATAGGTTCATGGTATTGACTATGATGAGACCTTCTCTCTAGTAGAAAATATGGATTTCATATGATTAACAATTTCCATTAGGACAACCAAGGGATGGGAAGTCCATCAGATGGACGTGAAGAATGCATTTCTTCATGGTGATCTCTCTGAGGAGATCTATATGGAGAAACTGTAGGGATTTATGCAGGACTCATATTTGGTCTATCGACTGAAGAAGTCCCTTTATGGCCTCAAGTAGGCTCCGAGGGCATGGTATGCCAACATGGACTCCTACCTATTGTCATAGAAATTTGTATGTTGTAAATCAGACCCGAATGTCTAGATGCTCAGGACGACTGCTTCACTTCTACTCTTAGTTTTGTATGTTGATGATTTGTTGATTATCGGTTGCTCGACTTCAGTGATTGCTACAGTCAAGAGGATTCTACATGATAGGTTTTTGATGATGTACATGGGTCCGCTACACTTCTTCCTTGGACTTGAGATTAGCCAGGATGCATCAAGCATCAAACTGTCTCAGGCCAAGTATGCACGAGATCTCCTTGAGATATTTCACATGACAGACTGGAAGTCTACTCTGACTCTTTTCCTATCAGGGGTCAAACTTTAGGATGGTGGGGAGACTCCACTGGTTGAAATCACACTATACAGATAGCTAGTGGGGAGCTTGTTGTATCTCACACACTCCAAACTAGACCTCTCATATGCAATTGGCACAATTTCCAGGTTCATGCAGGATCCGCATGAGCTACATTGGAAGGTTGAAAAGTGTATCCTTCAATATGTAGAGGGCACCATCACCTTTGGGATTCATTAAGCAAGAGACTCTACATTAGATCTCATCGGGTTTACTGATTCCAACTAGGATGGAGATAACACCGATTGCAAGTCCACATCTAGTTACTCACTCAGTCTTGGTTACGGGCCTTTCTATTGGTAATCCCTTTGTCTAAGAAGGGAGAGATGGTGTAGGAACCATAGAGGGTGGATGAAGATACCATACAGGGATGGCGATAACCATTTTAAGGAGGGTGAGGGTAGCAGTGAACTATAATGCTTGGACTCCAGGTGGGGAATAGAAAAGGGTATTTGTGTAATGGCTTGGGGGACTGTCTCCCAAACTGGGATTTTCCCTTGAAGGGGGGGGGGGAATCCGGGACAAGTGGTGTGATGGTGTTTTCAAGGAATTCTTGAGGCAGTAGTTCACCAAAAGATGGAACTTTGATGGGGGAAGAGGAATCAGTGAGAGAAGTATTGTCTTTGATATCTATTCTGTTAGAGGAAACTACACACACTTGTGTTGAAATAGATGAGTTTAGGAGAGGTGGTGTTTCATGATAAGTCCCTACCAAGGATGGGTCCTTGAATATTCCAGGGCCGATGTCGATGACTGGAAAAGCATCCAAGACAACGTGGACAAGAGGGAGGATGTTATAAATGTTGGCATAATGATTAGGTTCGTAATGTGTAAGTTGGTCGATGGTGACGATTTTCCCATTATAGGGGAACATCATCGTACGGAACACAGAAGAGGCTATCTCCTTCATAGCATACATGTAGCTATGTCCAAAAAATATATTGTAATCAAGTGAGTCATCGATAACTTCAATGTCAATCAAGATGGTTTTTTCCCTGAGTTCTATAGGGAAATTTTGGAAGATCCCTTTGGGGGATGATGGACGACCATCATAAGCTCTCAGGGTGATGGAAGATGGTACTATCTCAGTTGAGTTGAGTTTATGCCATACTACTTTGGAAATGATGCATGTGGATGCACCTTCATCGATGATGCACAGATGAACTGTGATGTTCCAGAACTTAACTAGTATCTGGAAGGCTACCAGAGTGGGGAGGCATGGTTCCCCTCTATCTAAATCAAATGTGATTAGTCGAGTATCAGCTGGGTCGAATGCCCCCAAGGAGGAAAGCAAGGATTTGCATTGTGATGGGAAGATTTGGACGACCTCCAACACAAACATGGTTGCAGGAGACTGAGCTAAGTCATCGACCAGACTGTAGTTATGGGCTACCCTAGCATGATGATTGTGTACATTCTGTCGTAAAGGTATGCGGGGTATGTGGGGATTTGGTTCAGTGTTAGGGAGTAGGATCATCAGTGGTTGTCTTGATGTTGATAGATTTTTTTATGAGGTGGTTGGGGTAGATTCAGGAGGCATTCTGTATTGACAACCGTGTGTTTGCAGAAGAATCTATTCTTCGTCGGTATGGAGGATACTGCGATTGACTAGATTTCCAGGTTGATTGGGACTTGGTTTTTGATATTGCCCCATTTAGAGTTTATATCTTGTTGGGTATTCATCACACCTTGGTGTGGAATGGGGTTTTGTAAAACAACCAGAGGTGGAGGTTGTAAATAATTTTGTGGGGCCGGTTCCAGGGAAGGTGGTGCCGAAGGGAGTTGTGTGTTCATGGATTCTTTCATCTGTTTGTAATCGGCAATTTGGGGGCGGTGGTGAGTATAATGCCCATATTCACCACATAGGTGTTTTAGGATAAATCCGTAATTTTGTTTTAGGATAAATCCGTAAGTGCGGACACAAACCGATCTCCCCAGATCCACCTGGATCTGGAACAAACAGTGACAGAATACTACTCTTTCCCTAGTTCTAAAGTATTGAATGGACAAGAGAAGAAGGATGATGTAC
>ML794356.1:126274-141940 GCA_009831015.1 Picea engelmannii | reverse complement strand
GAAGGATCGGGACTAGTACCAGTGGTTCAGGAAGAATACAGTGCATGAACAGAAGTTTGATGCACGCAAAGAGAAAGAGATATTAAAAGAAGCTAGGTAGGAGATTCTGAAAGAAAATATTGTGTCTACTTCAGGGACAAAACTAGAAGATGAGATACCAATATATGGCATGTCTTCATTATTTGATCATTACAATCAAGAGCAATCTTCAGACCAAGTAAGTAACTTAAGAAATTTTTTGGGGTCATGTGTAAAATTGTTGAATGATAAAAATTCCTTACAAATACTACAAAATTTGTTAGAAAAGTGTAATTCTGGGGAAGAATGGGTAAAAAGAGTAAATTAGATCTATAAGAAGAGAAGAACCAGCAGAGAATTCAAATTGAATGCCAACATAGGAGATTTCAATATGGGGGATATCATACTAGACTTAGGTTCTGAAGTCAATGTTCTACCAAAGAGGACTTGGGAAGCTATGGGAGAACCTCAAATGGGGTATTCACCTATTCAGTTGAAGTTGTAAAACCAACACAAAGTGGTGCCAATTGATAGGTTGAAGGGGATTCTAGTAGATCTAGATGGTGTGCGCACCATGGAAGACTTTGAAGTCATTGACATAGTGGAAAACACTTCGCCATATCCAACATTATTAGGTCTAGATTGACCTTTTGATAACCAAGACATTATCAATTTGAAGACAATAAATGTGATCTTTGAATCAGGGAAATATATATTTATTGTGCCATTATATCCCTTAGAAGGAGGAAGGTATGTGGAACCTACGATATAAAATATTCTTACAGAAGATGTAAATCAGTTATACATAACTACCGTACACGAAGAGGATTATATCAACCCAATTGTAGATGGAATTCTCAGTTGGAGGAGTATTAGTTCTTGTGCTTATAACACTGGATTGGAAAAAATGCAGAAGCGACTACGTGAGTTATCTACCAGGAGATGCACCAGAATGACGCGCGCGCACTGAGATGGATTGGTTCAGAGGTAAGAGAGCCTCCTACTTTTTATGGTATGAATGACTTAGAAGATATTTTGATGAAATTTGAACTAGAAGAAGTAGAAATTAAGATATTACCAGTATTATATATTGTTTTAGAAGATACACCTGCAAGATGGTAGGGTACACACAAGGCAAATATCAACAATTGGTTTCAGTGCAAAAGGTTACTATGCATTAGATTCGGTGCAGAACAGGAACACAGATATGAGGATAAATATGAGGGATTTGGAAAACCTCAAGAACATGTAGATAAGTGCATAATTCAATGGATATTAGTACTACCAAAAGAATGGCCACACCATTTTATTCACGCACTAGAAGGCATTATGAAGAACTAGTACATAGAGCATGAACAACATAGAGAAACTGCTAACTAGGAATAGATACAACCTAATTTCATAGTTACATTTTCCTTTGAACATGACAGTCCAGAGATATATACATCACTAAAGGTAGTAAGATACATAATATTTGAAGAAACAAAATTTGAAATAATCCCAGCATACCAGAAGCAAGCTAGACAAACAATTAAACAATTGCTACACTATTATCACATCGTGGAAGAAGATAATTTGTGCAATATACAGATCCCAGAAGTTGAAGGTGAAAGGGAATTAGAAGGTCCCAAGATAGATTCAAAATATTATTATGCACCATTAAATATCAAGAAGGTAAACATTGGAACTGCAGAAAACCCAAAGATGACAATTATTGTAGATTATTGTGATAATTAGACAGTAGAAAGGATTACATAATTACTGCACGAATACAATGACTTATTCCCATTGACATTTAAAAAAATGAAAGGAATAGAAGGAGAGCTAGGATAGATGAATATCCATTTGAATCCAGAAGCTAGGACTATCAGAGAGAGACCTTACATATTGAACCCAATATACAAAGAGAAAGTGAAGAGATAAATTGACAAGATTCTAGAAGCCGGTGTCATAAAACCTATAGAAGATTCATAATGGATCATTCCTATGGTAGTGTAGGAAAATAATAAAGGAGGGATTAGGATTTTTGTAGATTTGAAAAAATTGAATGATGCTTGCCTACATGATCATTTTCCTACTCCATTTACATACGAAGTTTTGAAGAATGTAGGGGGTCAAGAAGCTTATTCTTTTACATATGGATTCTTAGGATATCATCAGATAAGGATTGCACCATAAGATAGACACAAGAATACATTTTCAACATATTAGGGATCATTTCAGTATACAGTTATTCCATTTGGGATGAAGAATGCACCAACAAATTTTTCAAGAGTAATAGTAGCAACCTTTAAGGAATTTATTCACAAGTTTTTAAAAGTTTACATGGATGACTGGACAATGTTCAATTTGTTGAAGGATCATGTTGAAGTATTAAGGTTGATGTTGGACAAATGAAGACAATGACATATATCATTGAATATCAATAAATGTATTTTCAACGCACCTTTTGGGATTTTGTTAGGACATGTGGTGTGTAAACAGGGTCTGCTGGTTGATCCTGCTAAAATTATTGCCATTGTTAGCTTACCACCACTAAATTCAATGCACCAGTTGAAGAGTACATTGGGACATACATGATATTACAAGAAGTTTATAAGGGGATATGCACATATTATTGTGCCAATGGAGAAGTTGTTGAAGAAGGACACTAAGTATTAGTGGAAAGAGGAATGCCAACAGAGTTCAGATATTTTGAAGGAGAAGATGGTTACTATGCTGATTTTAGTATTTCCAGACTAAGAAAAAACATTTCATGTGGATGTGGATGCATCTGCAATAGCATTAGGATAAGTATTAACCCAACCAGGATAAGGTGATATAAATCACCCCATTTCATTTGAAAGTAGAACATTATATGATTCAAAACAAAACTATAACACTACAGAAAGAGAAGGATTTGCTATGGTGTATGCTTTGCAAAAATACATACATTACTTATTAGGGAAACATTTCAAGATGTTCATAGATCATTCAACTCTGAGATACTTAGTTAATAATCCAGTGTTTGGGGGAAGGATATGTAGATGACTAATTTTGTTCCAAGAATTTGATTTTGAAGTTGTGGTGAAGTTTGGAAGATTGAATGCAGGACCAGATCACTTATCCAGGATAACTAATGGAGAAGAACTCAGTAACTTGGAAGACAACTTTCCATATGCACAATTGTTTTCAGTATAGATAGATGATGAGTATTTTGATGACATTATTGAGTTTTTGAGTATAGGATTTTCACCAAGAGAATTTACTACTACGCAGAAGAAAAATTTGGTGGTCAGAGCTACATATTATCAATTGATTGCAGTCCATTTATACAAAATGGGAGTAGATAATATCTTGAGAAAATACACTTGAGTCAATGCTTGAAGAGTTTAAGATACATCACCAGAAGAGTACTCCTTATCACCCTCAAGCAAATGGAACAGTGGAAGCCTTCAACACGATTTTGGAGAATGTCTTAACAAAGATTTGTAATGTGAACATAGATGATTGGGATTTGAAGGTACCATCAATACTTTGGGCCTATAGAACTACATGGAAGAAGATAATAGCGCAAACACCCTTTAGATTGGTGTATGGACAGGATGCAGTAGTTCCCTTAGATTATTTGATACCAATTTTGCGCATTGCAAAAATTACAGATATGACAGAAAGGGGAGCAACATAGGAAATATTGGCTCAACTGATGGAATTAGAAGAGGAAAAAATCATGGAAGGTTTCCATCAAGAGGTATAGAAAGCAAAGGATAAAGCATGGCATGACATACATATTAAGAAGAAGAAGTTTAAGGAAGGAGATTCAATTCTCCTTTATGATAGTAAGTATTTGTATAACCCAGGGAAGCTTAGAATCCATTAGATAGGGCCATATCAGTTAAAATTTGTCACAGATGAAGGTGTTGTACAACTGCAAGAGTTAGCAAACATTGAATTTCAAGGATTGGTGAATGGTAGTCTACTGAAACTATATAGGGACAGTTGACCCACTAACCCTCAGTAGTTGTAGCGCAACAAGTAGACTTGTACATATTGTAAATAGTAGGGGTAAAATAAGAAAAAGGAAGAGAAAATTTGAAACATGAAGAAAAAACCAAAAAATAGGTAGTTAGAGGAATAAGTGACAGACATATAGTTGACAATGATGGTGCACAACAAAAAAATAATAATGCGACGAGAAATGAAGATATTGCACACAAGAAAAATTGAACAGAGAGGACAAACATCACACCCAATAAAGGAAAACACATCACACAGGGAAACTGGAAAAGAGCATAAAAAGGAAAACGATGACCGAGAAACCAAAAAAAGGATGAAAACATTAATAACCATAGCTATAAAAAGGAAAAATCTCAGAAGACTTCAACACTTAGCATTTTTTTAGCAACATAGAACTTAAGAGTGCAAGCAAAGGGTAATTTAACAATAGAGATGGTTCTTCACGTGCAAAGAAATCAAGATGGAACCACCCAAAGTTGGTGGTCCCAGACAGTTCACAAGGGTGACCCGAAAGATAAGGAAGAAAAAAGAAAGAATAACAAAACCAACAAATATCATGGAGGTGGAGGATGCTACAACACCGGAGAATGAATCCCTTAGTCCAACAAGGGTAGAAGAAGAAAAATTAGCCGCAAAAGAAATGGAAGTGGATTAGAGCGTAAGATAGTGAAAATCAGAAAACCCTAATGGAGGGGCAAACCCTAATTCGAAAAAATATGTAGGAGCGGAGGAGACGGAAAAATAGAGCGAGGGGACCCTAAAATAGGAAGCCGACAAAGAATAAGTCCTTGTCTAAGACATTACAAGCCAAAAATAAACAGAGGGTGAAGAATAAGAAGAAGTCAAGGCAGAACTTGCAGATGAAAACCCAATGGCGGGCCAGAAAAGGAAAACACCAAGCGCTCCAAGAAAACAAACCTCGGTGGAGATCATGCTACCTCACATCCTAGACGTCATCATTGCAATTGAAGACATGCTAGGAAAAATAGAAAAATTAAAGTCTGTAGATCGTGATGTAACAAACACAAAAAAGTTTCCTGACCTTGCACATAAAATATATTTAGAGAACAAGGATGAGGTAGGACCCTCAAAAAAGTTAATTTTGGAACCTGTGCAATAGATCACAAGAGTATATAATTCAAGTATTATGAATTTGTTGAAAATATCGCATTTCGGGCGTGGTAAGGATGTGGGAAATTGTGTGAAATTGTTGTTGGAAAGGGTACATGGAGGCATCTTGTGGATGGATAGGCTGGTCCATATAGATGTACACCTCATAGAAAAAATCATAGGGTTTCCAACCAGTGGCATAAAACTAGAGGACTACTTGGAGAACAAAACAAGGGACAAGGAGATTGCAGAAGAGGTTAAAGCAGAGTTTGGGACAGACAGAGGAAAGAGAGGTATAGTGATAAAGGACATCAACAATCCTGTGACGAGGTTTTCCACAAATCTTATGGCCTGTAAACTCTGGAGGAAGTGTAGAAAGCAAGAGGCCCCAACAAGAGTCATAGCAGCAGTTACGCAGTGCATAAAGAGTATAGTATTCAACTAGGTGCCCCATTTACTGAACCAATTTTTGATAGATTGTAGGGATGCACAAAATAATGTGACAAAATTCCATTACTCTTGGATATTGATATTGGTAGAATTGGTAGGCTAGAAGGAACCCAAATTCACATCCTTTCTGGACAAAAGAGGGAAATGTCATGCAACGTGGTATACAACCTTATGGCGGGGAAAATATGCTAAGAACAAATAGGAGAACACCGCAGTGTTTGCAATGTTCCTAGAAGATATGCAACAGAACACATCTAACGTGTGGAGAATCCCAATTGAAGTAGTCAAGGAAACCAAAGGAATTTATAACTTTAAGGCTTCAAGACACCACATGTGGATTCAGGCCAGAAGAGATCCAAAGAAGAAGTGGCTAGAGATGAGGTACTGCACAATGCAAGAGGAAGTAGAATGGATAGTGCAGGATTGGCATGCATAGTGGAAAGTTCCAGTAGCACAAAAGAAAGGGAAAAAACCTAAGGAACAAGTAGAGGTAGGTCCCTCAAGGAATATAGGAAATCCAGTAGACAATACAAGGAAGGATGCATAGTGCAATCAAACTTCAGGGAGTAGTGCAATAGTCAAGAAGCCAAGAAATAAAGACATTGTTTCAAGGGAAGAAGTGAAAGGAGATGGAGAGTAGGTAAAGGGAGACAACTCTCATAAAAAGGAGTTACAAGATGAACAAACAAAAAATAATAAATTTGAGGGAGAGACCTCAACCCAAACCAAGAAGAGGATTGTAGCACTAAGGGAGAAAAAAGGAATAAAATGAAGTACCACAAGAATCCTCCAGTACTCACTATCACAGAAGATGATGCAAAATTCATTGCAGAAAAAGTCCAATATAGAGGGGAGAATGCAGTACTTGCAGTAGAAGAACAAAGAGAAGAAATTATGGAGAAGTTAGTAGAACTACATGACATTCTTCAGAGGCTGCAGGTCAGTACAGTGCATCATCCTACAACGCAAGAGAAAGAACAAGCACAAGAAGCACCAGTATAGAAAGAACATGAAGAGACAGTACAGATGGTAGTAAAGGGTAGTGGCAAGTTTAAGGTCACGCGATAAATGTTGGAAGTAGACGAGAGCACAATGCAGAAACAGGTGAAAGACATATAACATATCGAGTTGGTTTTGACACACATCCACAAAGGTGTTATATGGGTTACAAGTGAGCGTGATGTAGGAGGTCTAGTCTAGAGGTAGGGCATATGCCACCAACCTAGAGATCAACAGGGAGGTTAAGGAAATATTGCAAGTAACTTGTGAGAAAACAACACTAGAGAAGGAGGAGGAGAAACAATGCACAAACAAACTAGAGAAGAATCTCGCAGAAGTAAACAACAACATACCAAATAGTGCATAGGAACTGGATGTCACAACAGAAGAAAAGATACAAAACATTGCAAAGATAATGGAGAGATATAAGGAGGAGATAGTAGAGTTAATAAAAAAACTATCTCCAAGCACTCCCCCAGAAGTGAGGATACTGAGAGAGCAGGAGGATACTGCGCACATAGATAGCATGGAATAGGAAGTAAAATAAGTTGAGTAATTTTATGATAGGATTGCACACATTTGGACCATCCTAGAAGAAGACGAGAGGATCCAACATCTAGAGCAGAAAGAAGAAAAGTTGAACATTGTAGTTCAGGACCTAAATAAGAGGCATAAGACAATGGCCATATCCCTGAGATTCAGGGCCATGTAGGAGATGAAAAAACTGCAGGAAGAGGTAAGGGTCACACAAGAAGAGAAATAATCACAATAGGCTCACTTGGAACGCCTACAAGAACAAGTAGAACAAACGATAACATCATTGGAAATAGAGAAATCCATCATGGAACAGGCACATGCAGAAAGTAGGGAAGTGTTGAAAGAGAACATGATAGCGCAAAATATGGATATATTGGCAGAAAAGAGTGCGCAGAAAAAGGATAAAGTCTCACCACTGGTTAGTATCACCACTATTCACATATCCTATGATGCAATGCACACAACTCCATTTTGATGAAGAAGAATAAATAAAAACAAGATCTTTTTGGACATAGCCCTAGGGGGGGTGAACCAAGGTAAAACCATGTGTTGCAATGGGTCTGAATGCTTTTTTTATTGATGCAATTATGGTTATATGGTTATATGAATGAATGGTTTTACTTACAACGCACACTAGAACATGCATGCAAAATGAATATTATGAATGAATGAAATAGTAGATATGATGAATGGTAGGATAGAACACATGTCGAAGTATAAATATAAGTAAGAAGAACAACCCCAATCCATTCCATGACTACAGACACCTGCATCCTAGATCCACCCATAAACCATCTCGGGTGAGACGGTAGTGTGCACTCTGTGCACAATGTAGCCTTCTAGTTTACCAAAAGGGTCGATGATGAAAAAGGGTTTTGTTGGAGAAATAAGGTAGAACTCGGGTCAGCCCATACATCCAACACCAAGATAATGAAAGTGACCATAAGGCATGATAAATGTATTTATGATCAACAAAAAGGAAGGTCGAATTTCCAAAAGTCTTGGAAAGACAATATGAAAAGAAAGGTGGAACAGAGAAAGAAGGGAACTAAGCCACCATTTTTCTAGGAAAAATGCACAAGGAAAACCAACTCCTAAGGATTCTAGAATGATTGGGACAGTGGGGAAAATACCATGGAAACAACATATTCAATGTTGGGGTTGTGGAGGAGATCATATGTACAGAGATTTCTCTCAAAGAGGTAAAAAAGAGAGGAATTCCACATTGTACAACAACTTGCGATAGTTGAAGATATGGGTAGAAGTGTACCTAGGATTTACGCAGCCCTGGACAAAAAGAAAGATGATTTGTATTCGCACATGATTGAAGTGGAAGGTAAGATTAATGACAAAACCATTTCTATTTTAATTGATTCAAGAGATAGTCATAGTTATCTAGACCCTAAGATGGTGGAAATATTCCAATTGTTGAGAAGAAAGCTTGGAAAACCTTGGTTGGTGCAGTTAGCTTTAGGAGAAAAAAGAAAAATTAATGAGATGGTTGAGGCATGTCCAATGGAAATGAATGGATTGCACAAAAAAGATGATTTGAACATCATACCTTTGGGCTTGTATGATTTCCTCATTGGTATGGATTGGTTGGACCAACATCATGTTATTATAGACTGTTATAATAAGACATTTACTTTCTTTGATGAGGAAGGAAACCTAAGAATAGTTCAAGGCATTCCAAGAGCTATAATTATCCAAGAAGTGTCAGCCATGTAATTGAAGAAAATCTACATGAATGGATTTCAAGTATTTTCAATGCACTTGGAGGAGGCACCTAAGGATAAAGTGCCAAGTGTTGAAGACTATGCATTACTACAAGAATTTGAGAATGTCTTTAAATAAATACTGGGGTTGCCACCAAAAAGAGATATCGATTTCTCTATAAATCTGATGACATGAGAAACTCTTGTATCTAAGACTTCTTATAGAATGGGTATGCTAGAATTGAACGAATTACAAATGAAACTCGAAGAACTTCTAAAGAAGGGGTATATATTCCCAAGTGTGTCACCTTGGGGTGCCCCAATTTTATTTGTGAAAAATAAAGATGGTAGGTTGAGAATCTGCATTGACTTCAGGAATTTGAACGAAGTAATAGTAAAGAAAAAGTATCCTTTGCCAAGAATAGATGACCTCTTTGACCAACTAAGGAGCACACAAATATTTTCAAAGATTGACCTTAGATCTGGCTATCACGAAGTAAGAATATAACAGGAATACATTAACAATACTGTATTCATAACGAGGTACAAACATTACGATTTCTCTGTGGTGCTATTTGGATTGTCAAATGAACCAACGGTCTTTCTGTGTTTGATGAATGGAATTTTCATAAATTACTTAGATACGTTTGTCGTTGTATTTCTAGATGACATACTTATTTACTCAAGTCTAAAGAAGAGCATGAACATCACTTGAGGATGGTGCTACAAGTATTCAGGGAACATCGGTTGTATGCAAAGTTGAGCAAGTGCTCATTTTATCAATGACAAATTCGTTATTTGGGTCATATCATCTCTGGAGAAGGGATAACTGTGGATCCAAAAAAGGTAAAGGCCATTGAAGAATGGTTGGCACCAAGAAATGTCACATAGGTGAGGTCCTTCATGGGACTTGCAGGTTATTACAGAAGGTTTATTGAAGGCTTCTCAAAAAAATTTCATCCAATCACATCCTTGCAAAAGAAAGGTGTGTGATTTGAATGTACTCCGGATTGTGAAAGGATTTTCTAGCACTTGAAAATTTTGTTGAATAGTGCGCTAATACTAAGGATTGTTTATCCAGATGAAGAATTTGTTGTGTGTACGAATGCTTGCAAAGAGAGACTTGGGGAATTCCTTTGTCTGAATGGGCATGTGATATGCTACGAATCCAGGAAGTTAAAAGAGCATGAAAGTATTTGTGCTACTCATGACCTAGAATTGGCAGCTATAATGTATGCCTTGAATATGTGTTGGCACTATCTCATGGGTAAAATATTTGAGTTGAAAATAGATCATTGTGGTTTGAAGTATCTGTTTGGACAACCAAGTTTAAATGCCAGACAAAGAAGATGGTTAGAATTCCTCGGTGAGTATGATTTTGACATAAAGCATATCAAAGTAAAAGAAAATAAGGTGGCTGACGCATTCAGCAGGAGGGTGAATCAGTGTATGGATCTTTTTCACTTCCTTACACAAAAAAATCTTAGTTAGCAATCACTATTTACTCAACACTTATTACTGTCAATTTATAACCAGTTGTATGTAAACATATATCAGCAACAGAGATCATCAATAAGCCATCACCACAAGGAACACAAAGAACACAAGATGTATGTACAATTTTATTTTTATTATGGACTACAATCCTTGGGGTTTATCAACAAAAACTAAATAGAGTAACAACTCCACAAGAGCACCAACTCTGCAATCAAGTCTCAGCTTACACAACTCAGCACGAACTGAGAAGATGATTCAATCCTCAATAGATACCAATCTTTCAACAGATACACGATCTGTCAGTTGTGTAACACGCATATGTATGTGCCCTACCAATAGTGCAGCCCGCGTATGTACACGGTCTGGCTCACAAAAACCTGCATATGCCTCCTTAAGAGCTAGTTTTCCCTCTCCATAAAAACTCAAACCTTTCACAACTTCTATGACATCCACTTCTTCCTTTCATTGTCCAGTATGTACCATAACCAATCACAACACATCTATGTTGTCCAACAACTTACTCATGCTTCTCAACCATACAATATAAATGTTACTTAATCATGTATAAGTAACCAATATACTATAGAAATCATATCAGTATGGAAACATAAGAGTGTTTCTCACTCTATCAATAAACCAACATAAACTATATCACAACAGGCATACCAAGAATGCCTTAAGCATTCACCATACCATAAGAAAGTGTATCCATCAAAACAATCATGTAACCATACCAGAACTTCTATGGCAGATCTGAGCCCATATAATGTAGATCTAGAACTTTCTTCAGAACTCAAGAACCTGGCACCAATTCTCACTTAAGTCTTCATGACTTTCTCCAACTGTACACGCTCTAATCGCCTTCAGTCCGCGTGTGTACACATCTTGCCTCACTGCATCCCACGTATGTACGTGCTCTGGATCACTCCAACCCGTGTGCTCCTTCAGAAACTAGGGTTTCTAAACTTCCAAAAAAAAAATCGTCAATATCTCAGACTTACGAAAACTTCGATGCATCCATGAGTACCTGCAATGACTCTCTCACTCAGAATAGCTATTCAATATTTTCTCAAGAGAGATGTATTTACAAGAGACCCTTGCCTCTTATTTATACTCTCCAAGTAGCTTCCTTTAGAAGCATCCACTTAGCCATTTTTTCCATATATCTACTTTATCCACAAAAACTGCTTTGTCCACATAGCCACCTTTATCCAACTTTGTCCACTTAGCCACTTTGTTCACATGGCCACTTGTCCACTTAACCCACTTTCCTTATTTTTAGGGTTAACCCACTTATAACTACTTTCCATAATTAGAAAGTTCTCCATTAAATTTATTATTTAAATAATCCTCTTTGACTTCATCACTTCACTTTATTGATTAAATAATTTCTTATTTGTAAACACTTTGACTACTTGACATTTTGGGGTTTCTAGCCAACACTTGAGGGTCCTCCAACTTCACAAGGCAATAACTCTCTAACTGTGAGGAGTTATGTGACGTTCCACATACCACCAGAAATAGAATGACAAGCACTATACATCTAGGATAGTTTCACTGACAAGTTAACTGATCTTTATATCATTATTCCAAAATTAATCTTGGGTTCTCTAACCATACTTCTAGGATAACTCAACCGCAAAGCGTCTTCCCGTGATGGATTTCACCATAAGGGGACCACTTTGGAGTTAATCCATTTTTACTTCCTATCAACCATGAA
The DNA here is from genome assembly GCA_009831015.1 of Picea engelmannii. Lineage (NCBI taxonomy): Eukaryota > Viridiplantae > Streptophyta > Pinopsida > Pinales > Pinaceae > Picea > Picea engelmannii. The sequence continues at coordinate 129,898 of ML794356.1, read as the reverse complement.
AATACAATAATGAGTCATCTTTACATCAATCCAACTGGAATAAGCCTTGACAACACATCATTGTGACATTATCCCTTTGTCATTGATTCCATGCATGACCACATGATCCAACGATCAATAAATTGATGTAGAAATCCATCTATGCGTCATATATCAATGACAACTCATTGATCCATCTTCATCTATGCATGACATCATCTACGCATAATATATCAATGACTTCACTTGACATCAATGCATTGACAACAATGACAACATGATCCAACAATGTATAGGCGTAGAGTTTATGTGCCAAATGTTCAGGAGTTGAAAATTTTGTTATTGTCCGAGATGCATAAAGTTCCTGATGCAGTACATCCGGGTTACTAGAAGACAATTTTAGTAGTAAAAAAGAAATACTATTGGTCAGGAATGATAAAGGAAGTTGTTGATTTCATTGCTAGATGCCTTGAATGTCAAAAGGTCAAGGTTGAGCACCGACATCCAGCTATTTTACTACAGTGTTTTCCCATTCTGGAGTGGAAGTGGGAAGTTGAAACAATGGATTTCATTACTAAGCCACCTAGGACTACTAAGAAACATGATTCTATTATGGTAGTGGGTGTACAATCTTACTAAAGTTGCCAATTTTATTCGAGTAAAGTCGACGCACAAGGCAACTAACATTGTTGATATTTTCATGCAAGAAATTGCTAAGTTGCATGTTGTTCCTAAGACAATTGTGTCTGACAGAGATCCAAAGTTCACATAGAACTTTTGGAAATGGATATTTAAAGGATTTGGGACAAATATGAACTTTAGCACAACATATCACCCTGATTCAGATGGAAAAATGGAGAGGGTAAAGCAGGTGATTGAAGATTTGCTCAGGATGTATGTGATGGATAAACCATCAAAATGGGAAGACTACCTTCACTTGGTGTATTTTGATTATAATAATGGGTACTAAACATCTTTAAAGATGAGCCCATTTGAGGCACTTTATGGTAGAAAGTGAAACACGCCAGTGAGATAGGACAACCCAACAGACTACATAGTGGTTGGGCCATAAATACTCTGAGAAATGGAAGAGCATATGGTAAAGATAAGGAAAAATTTAAAGGTTCACAAGACATACATAAAAGTTGCACAGATAAAGGCAGAATCCACAGGGAATTCAAAGTGGGTAACCATGTGTTTTTAAAAGTAAAATCCAGATGCGGTTCCCTAAAGTTGGGAAATTGTTCTAAGATGGAAACGCGTTACCGTGGACCATTTGAAATCCTAGAGAGGATTTTTCCTATCGTCTACATGCTTACATTTCCTGCATGCTTGTGTATTCGTAACTTTTTCCATGTGTCATTTCTTAACAAGTACATACCTGATACTAATCATATTATTGATTGTAATTTGATTCAGGTGGAGCCAGAAGGTGATTTTCAAATGCGATCGTTTTGCATATTGGATCGGAAAATCAAACAACTCTGGAATCGATTCATGCAACTAGTAAAGGTCCAATGGACTTGGTACGGCCCTAAGGATACAACTTGGGAGTGCGAGGTTGCTACACGAACAAAACATCCTCGTCTTTTTGAAAAATTTTAAAGTTTTGTATGTATAAATGTATATAATGCATTGAGGAAAATGCATTATTTAGGGGGAGGAGAATGTAATGTCCCTAATCTGAACCCTAGTTGTATTTGTGCATATAGGCTGGTGAGTCATTTTGGTTTTGCACATACTTGCATAGCGCACAAGGTTGATAACCAAAGAAGAAGGTGCGCACATTCCATAGTGTTGTGCATACCTAAGCTAGTGCATGTGAATTTTGCATCAAGGGAGGGTGTGCATATTCCATGGTGTTTTGCGCAATCAAGAAAGTGTGTGGGAATGAATGTAATGTGTGTGTGTATATATATATATATATATATATATATATATATATATATATATTGAGGTCGGAGAGCCTATGTGATTATTGGGTAGGTGAGTTGAGACACAAATAGGCTAGTGAACTTGTCCTTGTAAAGTGTACCACACTCAAGTTAATAATAAAATAACATTGTTGCATGCAGACAAACCATACGAAATGAGATGGGGGGTTGAACTCCACCAAAAAAAGGGGAAAAGGGGGAATATTTTAATAAAACTTATGAAAAGAGTAACCTTACAGATATAATATTTATCCTAAGTTCCTAAGGGATGGGAATGAGTCATCGAGTGGCTAAAGATAGCTCTAAAGGTGACAAGTTTCATGTTGATGGCATGCAATATATATTGTTGGACTTAGTGTATTTGGGGGATTCATTCTGTCATCTGGAGACCAACTTTCATCGACGAAGGAATCAGGTCTTAATGTAACAAATTGTCATTGTAAAACCTTTGTTTGGGAAAAACCAGTTGTGGTCGAAGAGGTAGGTTGTGAGGCTCGTGAGCATTCTCTCCATGTAAGAATTTTTTGGGAATGTTTCTCTGGTGCACTTGTTATTAGTTGCAGTGCTTTGAGACTTCCTGATCCAACCTGTTGTTGAAGTTTTGGAAGGGAAGTGGAGAAGTCGAAGGAATGTTGATCAAAGAAGGTGCACACTTCCTAGGGTGGGACATGCATGTGGGTAATGAGGGACTGTAGACTAGTTGTAGCAATCGACAAATTAGACTAAGCAATTCCATTGATTTTTAGACCATAGATTGGCTCTAGAATCTTTTTTCCCTGGTGTAGTTTATGCCCCGAATCAGAAGTAACATGTTTCTGAAATATTATGAGAAACAAAGTCTATGGCTAAGAGGAACATCTAAGTCATCCACGCAGTTGGTGACTTTTATGAAAAATAAGTGTTATTATGTACTTGTCTATTTACTATGTGTTCATTTGTTTGTATTTGTTATGGTATGCCTATTGTATGATGTTGCATATGAGTAATGGTTGTTATTCTGTTAAATGTTGTTTAATCATGTAAGTGCAATGTGGATATTAAATTTAGTAGTTTTACATGTTGAGTATGTTAGTTGATAAGTAATTTATGTTAATATAGTCCTGGTAAATGCTCAAGAGCTTCCCGAGTGAGGCTAGGAGTATCACGCGTGCGGATAGTGGTCCATGTGCAAAAGTGACTGGGTTCATTGTGTGCATTGGAAAGTAGTTTGTGCACATAAGGAAAACATGACTTGGCAGTGGTATCGGTATGGTTATGCATATAGTAATGTTGGGTGCTCAACATGCTTGTGAGCACAGTTTTAATGAGTTGTTTCTGTTGTTGTGTGAGAAGAAAAAATTGTGTGGTGCGACCCAACTTGGATTCATGCATGTCACTTTAAGTATTACTGCGTAGATAAATGTTATAGAGTAGAATCTGTGCACTAGACTTTGGGAGTAGTGTTACTTGGCAGTAATCCGGGTACATTACATTGTGGTATCAGAGAATTTTGTAAGTGATGGTAGTAACGGGACCTAGATAGGAGGATGGGTATGTTACATAAGGGCAGGCCACATATTCAATCACTCAGGTCCTATTGAGGGGCACATAATAAGGTGTCAATCTTTATTCCTCAGTGACAATTAGTCTCTCACCAATGGTGAATGAGTTGGGTTAATTAATTACCAACCATGGTACCATCCCCCATCATTGAAAAATGATACTTGAAGGG
>ML794356.1:65611-114959 GCA_009831015.1 Picea engelmannii | reverse complement strand
ATATGTGACATAATGTTATGCAGTTGACTTGAATATCAGTAGAAAGATAATATTGACTAATATATTGTATGAGCTTGATGCACTCATCCTATATTGTATGAGTTTGATGAAATCACCCTAATGGAAATATGGTTTATGGTGGACCGTGTCATTAACATATATGCAGAAAAATAAACTGTAAATAAATTGTCCATATAAAAAAGGGTAAATGGAGAATCCAATATGGATGCATACAAATCACAAATACGAATGTTGGACATGGTGTCATAGTGTTGGAATTGAAGTCAAATAATTTTAGTATGGTCATCAACATAGTCATAGATATCGAGAAGTCCGGTATAAACATCTCAGCAAGAAGTTGAAGTTGAAGAAGATGAAAAAGTCGAAGGTCGAAGTCAAAGAAACCGGGGGTCAAAATCGAAGAGGTTGAAGAAGTCGAAGGTCAAAGTGAGATAAGTAGAAGAAGTCGAAATCGAAGAAGTCAAAGATTGAAGCCGAAGTCGAAGTCGAAACCGAAGAAAGTCAGGATGACCAAAGTCGAATCTCTCAAGTCAGTTTTATTCTTAGTCAAGTCGATCTAAGAAAGAAGTAACCTAAAGGTCGAAAGTCAAAGTAAACTTAAATCGGGAAATACAAGTTGAGTCGAGGATGAAGCAAGTTGGGTGGACCAGAATCAAAATACTCAAGTCGAAATTTCTCTTAGTTGAGTCAAAAAGATGTTTGTCGGTCAAATGAGGAAGAAAATACGAAAAAGGGTGAAGACCAAGTCAAATCATTAGTGACTAACAGCTCATAGGGAACTGATTTTCATATCCACCATCAAGTAAAATGTTTACAAGTTGAGTTTAAATAGTCACCAACAAAGGAGATATGTGGAGGTCGATTTAGACATTCATGAAAAGGTAAAATGTACTGAAGTCGATCTAGCATATGAGGCCGAAAGGAAAATCTGGGAAAGTTGCTTTCCAAGAACCACATGTACCAGCCACCTCACACATGTTATGGGGAAAATTATCACATGTCGACTAATTGGGAATGTTATGCACAAAGCCCTTGTCCTAGAATTGTAATTTTTTTTCCAACACTCCATAATATTCATACGAAATCAATGTCTAATATTTTGTACGAAAATCAATTAGTGAAATCACCATTTGTGTTAATTAAATGAAGGGGTGCAATGTTTCATTACTAAAATACACAATGGTTCAACCTTATATCTTTTGGAAAATATATAAGAAGACAAATAAGGTGAAATGAAAGTGTCTTTGTGGTCTACATCAAAAGATCAAAAGCAAGTGCAGAGTCCAAGGAAGAAAGATGAAGATACTTATGAAGTGACGGTGGAAGGGAGGAGCAAGGAAAGATTAATATCATTTTTTAATTAAAGTTTAAAGAAAAGGAGTTGGTGCTTCCTAGGGCTGGCGCCCTAAAACAAGGGACTTGGTACTTCCTAGGGTTCAAGCCCTGAAACAAGGGAGTTGGTGCTTCCTAGGGTTTAAGCCCCAAACAAGGAGATTGGCATCTCACAATCATTATTGTAACTTGTATTATTGTATTGATTTTATATTTGAGTTTACTGTTGTTGATAAATTGTTGTTAATAAGTTAAATTTATTAAAAGTTTAAATAATTAACCAACATTGATTCTACCCCCTTCAGTATTGACCAAGTTTCCAACATGAGGATTACCTATGAAAATTTCTATGAATAGACATTGCTTAGTTTGTAGTGATGTTGACAAAAACAATGCTTAATGCTTTAGCGTACACAAATAATTCAGTAACAAAACCATCGCTTATAGTCCGGGTCAATAAAATGATGTCTTTAAAGTCCAATTGTCATAATTTGTATGGGTTATAAAAATTAATTGTGGCTTTATTGTGATAGGAATCGAAGGAGAAACCATTCATTTTAACTCTTCCTACTTTTATTGGAACCTGAGATGATATCTGATATGCCATACTTACATTGATAAATTTTGGATTGTGATAAATTTTGGATTGTTTAAAGCCTCAAATGAAAGGAAATGATATTTGTTGATTTACATATGACACCACGTAACATTTTTACTTATAAAATCAATGATGAGGTATGCATGGAATGACATTAGATCTAAAGTTTATGGTTCTTCCATATATCTACACATTGTCTTTGAAATATCAGATAAAAGGAATTTCCATTATAGTACCCATGTTCTCCTCAATCTTGAGGATCATAATTCCCCATGGATTGACATCCACTTTTTATTTGGTAAATATTTGTCAAGTCTCGCATGTGTTTTTCGGATAATCAGGTATGACACCGACCTTTTCTTTTCCCACTTGTTTTGGTTTAAATTGAATAGGTTTAGGGGTCTATCCAGTCTTAATACTACTATAAAAATTCTTATTTAAAACTTGTCACTACACACTTTATTAATTAAAACCCTAATCCTTTACACACCCTAATACCCTCACTAGACATTTTTAACCTTCAAACTCATATTAAAAACACTATCAATTGTGCTTAAATAAAAAATCTAAATGAGTAAGGAAACCTAGAATTCACTAATTTTTTTTTTTAAAACATGTCTCTATACACTTATTAATTTAAACACTAATCCTTTTACAAACCCTAATACCCTCACTAGATATTATTACTACAAACTTATATTATAACACTATCAATTCTATTAACTAAATATAACTAAAACCAAGTGCTTAAATAAAATAACTAAATAGGTAATCCTCAATATTAATACACATATGTTATCCTATGTTATTARGATMCTAAACYACTAATAACCCCAYTACAATTACACTAACACTACTAAWTARTTAATTAAAAGTAAAACCTAATTARCTAAACCCTAAAAACAAATAAATAACTAAAAGCAAACCACTACTTATATACCAACACTATTAAATAACTAAGTAAGAGTAAAACCTAACAAATTACCTAAAACCCTAAACAAATAATATAAAGCCTCGTATAACCTAGTTTTTATACTTATACACACTAACTATTATTCACAAAACCCTGATTTAAATCCCATTAATTAATATTAAGTCTCATTTATTAAATTAAATTATATTCCGAAATTAAGACAGTCGACTCAATTAAATAACTTTTAATTGTCCTGCATTTATAGTATTAATTGATGACGATCAGCTAGCTCTAACTCGACGATTAGTCCTGATGATGAATCCTGATTCAGATTCGAAACGTCATGACGAAATGATACCAACTGTAGATTATCCAAAAAACACATTTGAAACTCCTCACCATAGAAACTTAAAAACAACAATTTGTCAAGTCTCTTAATCAATGGTCAAGGGTGGTCATTTTTCAAAGGAAATTTTACACGATTTTCATGATGTATCAATGTCATTAACAATTGAAAGTGGTCCATATGTTAGTCTTCATGTTCCACTATATATGAAATTACTTTCATGCATATGAAATGACTATATGGTCATTAAAAAGAGTGGGTATAACAATTAAGGGATCCAAAATAAGTTCATTAATATGATGGTAGCAATGTCAAGTTCATTTAAAATTGTAGAAAAACCCATAGCTGCAATATTGATTTATTATATATTGGTTATTAATCATGTTATCATATGGACTTGGTTTTTTATAAATTATATTGATCGACATAAAAACATTTTTTTATGTTCTAGAACATTCTTGAAGGGAATACAATTGATGTTAGACTAAAGTAGGAAATAAAAAATGGGTTATACAATAAACACACAAGTTCATGAGGTTGAATATTGTGAAGGCCTTAATCCGAGAGGTGTATAAGTCATTTGTGTCTTAAATGTTAAGGTTCTCTAGGCTTCAAGTTTCTCAAGGATTGGATAGTTTATGTTCTTCTTGATGGTTGAATACATCATCCTTTCTTTAAAGAAGTTGGCCTTCATTTAAGTGGAACCCAAGACGCCAAAAAGACTCTATATTGGATAATGTATTTACTATATTTTTTTATAAAATAATGTTTTTGGAAAGAAGGATTTGAAGAGTCAAAGAGGAAGTTGAAGTGTTTTTTAAGACTTTTTGTCTCCCAAAATTATTGCATAAATAAATAAGGAAGAAAATCATATGGTAACGAAACTCAAAAAATAGAGTTTTGAGGAATCATTAGTATTTGTAGTTAATAAAACTTTGATAGTTCATTCATGTATATAATCTATTTTTATTACATTGATCACTAGTTTGGTTTTTTGTAATTTTATGTTAATGAACTATTTCTTTGTTCATATTTTTATTGCCACATCGTTAGATAACTTAATTTTGAAACAATGATTGAATTCAAAATGTTTATAGCTATATTGTATATCTAATTAGTTCTTCGTTGTATGAACTAAGTGTTATTGATTATTCATACTTTTAGTTTATGCAATATTGTATTTGAATTCAAGTGTTGATGAATTTCCTCTTAATTATAAGATTTAATTTCTAGAACTTATAACAAAATGCTTACAAAAATAATAAAACTTATCAAATAACTTCGATAACCATCTCAACAAATTTGAGAATCCACTCATAAAAATGAGAACCATGTTTTAAGATCCTTATCTTGACAAATTTATATTGGTTAACAAGGATCAAAAACCTATGTTTACATAACTCTAATAATAACAATCATATTAATATTATCACTATTTTTTACACCTATGTAAACAATCGCTAATATAATTTCTTTATAATTCATTTGATTAATTACAATTAATCAAAAGTAATGGAAAGCCATTAGAAATTTATAATGGCTGAGTTACATATCCTAACAATTTAAATAAAATTTATCACTGCTACATGTGCAATATAATATAAAGAAAGTAAGTTTTAATATAAAGGTAAAGTAAAAAATTATTTCAAGTTACATATCCTAACCATTTATTAAAATACTAAAATATATAAAGAAAGTTTGTTTTAATATAAAGGTAAAGTACAAAATTATTTCAAGTTACATATCCTAACCATTTATTAGGATATTAAAATTTTCGTTTTAATATAAAGGTAAAGTACAAAATTATTTCAAGTTACATATCCTAATCATTTATTAAAATACTAAAATTTTCCACCACTTTGCAAGCTATAGGAGAAACCACAAACATATTTGGGAATTAAATATTGATTCGGATATTATTATCTCGGGACAAGACAATCTCATTTCAGAGGCTCATCATTACTTCAAAAATTCCTACAGTGATACGGGACTTACAACTTGTTATGACCAAGCAACCATCATTGGACTTTTTCCTAGACTTGTTAGTGAGGTGGAAGCTGGTCAACTTACTAGAGCATGTACAAAAGATGAGATCTAGAATGTACTTAATTCATTCAAAAGGGACAAAATCCCTAGACCCGATGGATGGACTGTCGAGTTTTATCTTCACTTCTTTGAGCTTGTTGGCGATGACTTGCAGGATTTGGTTGAAGACTCCGCGATTAGAGGCGGGGTTAACCGGGCATTATAATCTACCTTCTTTACACTCATTCCAAAAACCAATCATCTGATCTCTCTAGACGACTACAGGCCTATCGCATTCTGCAACCTTTGCTATAAAATTATTACAAACATTCTAGCTAATAGGATAAAACCTTACCTATCAAGAATTATCTCTGGAGAACATATGGGTTTCCTTAAAGGGCGACAGATTATGGAAGCCATTAATACTGCACAAGAATTTTTACATAGCATCAAACATAAAAAGATACAGGCACTTATTTTAAAGCTAGATCTCAAAAAAACATTTGATTGTATTAATTGGGTCTTTCTAAGATTAATTCTCCTACAATATGGTTTTGGTATTCATTTCACTAAGTGGATCATGGGTTGTGTCACTAGTGCAACTATAGCGGTTCTGGTGAATGTGGAGGCAACCCCTTTCTTCCAAAAGATGAGATCTAGAATGTACTTAATTCATTCAAAAGGGACAAAATCCCTAGACCTGATGGATGGACTATCGAGTTTTATCTTCACTTCTTTGAGCTTGTTGGCGATGATCTGCAGGATTTGGTTGAAGACTCCGGGATCAGAGGCAGGTTTAACCAGGCATTAAAATCTACCTTATTTACACTCATTCCAAAAACCAACCATCTGATCTCTCTAGGCGACTACATGCCTATCACATTGTGCAACCTTTGCTATAAAAATTTTACAAAAATTATAGCTAATAGGATAAAACCTTACCTATCAAGAATTATCTCTGGAGAATAGATGGGTTTCCTTAAAGGGAGACAGATTATGGACGCCATTGGTACTACACAAAAAGTTTTACATAGAATCAAACAAAAAAAGATACATAGACTTATTTTAAAGCTAGATCTCAAAAAAGCATTTGATTGTATTAATTGGGACTTTCTGAGATTAATTCTCCTACAATATGGTTTTGGTATTCATTTCACTAAGTGGATCATGGGTTGTGTCACTAGTGTGACTATAGCGGTTCTGGTGAATGGGGAGGCAAACCCTTTCTTCCAAAATGAAAGAGGTTTGAGGCAGGGTTTCCCACTCTCACCCTTATTGTTCATCTTGGAAATGGAAGGTCTGAGCTTTCTACTAAAAAAAAGCCAGCAAGCATGGAGTCTTATAGGTATTAAGGTTTCAAGGTTGGTCAAGATTATTCATATATTTTTCATGGATGATGTTCTTACAACGACCATAGCTGACTTACAAGAATGGAAGGAGATAGACTCCATTCTCAAAACTTTTTGTCGAGCTTCGAGGTTCCATATCAATGTGACAAAATATAATTTACACTACTCGGGGCTTTCAGAGGTGGACTTAGACACTTACAAGAACATCTTTATGTACAAATTTCTGGAGACCTGAGTTGGACTGAGATATATTGGTTATTTCCTCAAACCAGGTTGTTATAAAGTGGCGGATTGGAGATGGTTACTCATTAAATTTGAAAAATGAATTGTGCATTGGTGCAATAGGTGGCTATCGCTCGGAGGGAGATATGTCCTAATTAAATATTTCTTGGAGAGCCAGGCAGTTTACTGGATGGAGTTGGCTTCTATTCCAATCACTCTATTAAAAAGGATTTGTCAACTGCTCTTTACTTTTCTCTGGGCAGGTGGTAGTGAAAAAAAGCATCTACATCTCTGTCATTGGGATTCTATTGCTAAACCTAAACTGGTGGGTGGTTGGGGGTTGAGAAATATCTTTCTCTTTATAAATCCCTAGCGACCAATTCACTCTTGTGTGTGTTGTCACAAGATGGGATTTGGCATTGGGTTATTATTGGAAAATAAATTTCACATAGTTCTGTTATGAGCTAGCTCAAACAAACTTTTATCAGCCCATCTAACGCTTCCCCGATCTGGAAATCACTTATGAAATACTTACACATCATCCAACATTGGTTATGTTGGAAACCTGGATCAGGCCATGCTATCCATATGGGTCGAGATTCCATATTGGGATTGGGGACTACTGCATATTTGTCAACGGAGCTCCTAAATAAATTACATGGTCAACACATTTAATATCTCTTCCAGGCCAAGGGATCTACAGACCGGGGGTCTCTTAGTACTTGGTGGAAGAATTGCACAGACCTTGACCTTTTGGGGGATATGACATTAGAATGGTAGCGATACTGTAGAGCACTACTTGGAGCGGGGATACAACTTCGGGAACAGGATGATGTATTTCTCTGGAATGGGTGCGATTGCTCTGGAAACATTTTTGCACAGAATTTATATGAGGAAATTGCTTCTACCATTTGGAACCAGAAGTGTACAGGCTGGAGGAAGCAACTTTGGCATTGGAATATTCCATTGAAAATCAAATTATTTACCTAGCTAGCAGCAACCAACAAAATTCTGACCTGGGACAATTTACTACATCGTGGTTGGGAGGGACCAAATATTTTCCTTCTTTGTCATTTGAATTATGAATCTTTATCACATCTTTTTATTGACTGTACTTTTAGACAACAAGTTTGGAGTAGACTCTCTATTGCTCTGAAGCTCCGAACTACCTGGATGGGGTCCTCTCTAAGGAATTGTTTGGAAGACTGGACAAAGGAGGAGTCACTCTATCCACATCTTCTTGCTTTGGTTAGTTGGCACATCTGGTTGGTGTGCAACATGACTATCTTTGATCAGCTTCCACCTTCTATCAATGTTATCTATTACAAGACTCTGGGTGGTCTGGAGGGTAATAAGACAACAAAAGATCCTATTCCGTGATTTTTACAGCCTACCTATCAACAGAGTAGGACTACTGCATGGTTTGATCATGCCTCACAAAACTTTGGTCTTCAGTGTGGAGCTGGAGGTATGATCAAGCTTACAGACCATACCATAATTAAATGGACCTACAACTGTGGTGAGGGCACAAATTCCAAAGTTGAACTACTTGGTGCTTGGGCTACACTCACTCTGGCTACCAAATTTAATATTCTGGATCTACAAGTTTTGGGCAACTCCAGAATTATTATAGACTGACTAAAAAACAAAGGCAAGTTACAAGTCATTTCCCTGGAATGCTAGAAAGATAGAATCTTCGAACTCATCAAAGGCTTTACACGGATCAATTTCCCTCATATTTACCGAGAATTAAATTTGGAGGCCGATCTTCTTTCCAAAAGTTATCTACACGAATAGGTGGGGAAACTGACTTACTACCAGTGGAAATATGGTCATATGGGGCCGACACAACATTTATATCTATTTTAGTGGCTATCAGAGATACAATACCTAGTCTTTTTTTGGTATTTTGATCAGAATATCTATATTCTCTTGCCTATAGATTTTGTAAAAGTCTTTATAGTTGGAGAACAAAATTATTGAAGCATTATCTTTGAGTTGTTTGTGCAACATTATACAGTCTATCTTGTATTTTTGGCCAAACTATCTTGTAAATTTGGGACTGATGTAAACATCTCCATCTTGGGAAGAGGTGAATGTAATCTTGGTTTTTACCATACATTATAATTATAATGAGAAATTTTTCTTATGAAAAAAAATAAAATTATTACAACTACTTACACAATATAATATAAAGAAAGTAAATTTTAATATAAAGATAAAATACAAAATGATTTCAAAAGTTTAAATATATTTAATTTTATGTTTAGTCTAAATATAATGTGATCTGAACATCTACAAATATTATTATTATTCTACCACATAACAAGTAGGAAACCATTAGTGATGTATAAGATTTGGAGACCTTGATTGAGTTCCATGTGAGGACGATTTTAACAAATATATTGCATTATATAGATTAATAATAACAAAAAAAATTGAATTTATAAAATTAAAGTATAAAATATGTTATACATTATATAGATTAATAATAACAGAAAATTAAATTTATAAAAATAAAGTATAAAATATGTTATATTTCTCTTTTCATTTAGATATTGTGTGATAAGAAATAATTTTAAAATATTATTATTTTATTATCACTGATAATTAAAGATATTTTAGTTTTATAAAGGTATAGCACAAAATGGTTCAACGCGTTTAAATATGTTTCAGTTTACGTTTAATTCGGAATAATCCAAAAATATTATTATTTTATTACGCAAAAGCATTGGAAAGTCATTAGCGATTTATAAGATTTCGAAACCTATTGAGTTACATAGACCATTTTAATAATATAATAATAAAAAGGACTTGAAGTTTATAAAGGTAAAGCACAAAAAAATAAAGTTTAAATATGTTTCATTTTATCTTTAGTTTACATATGGTGAGATAAGGCATAATTCAAAAATATTATTATTTTATTACAACTACAAGGATAATATAATAATTAAAAAGGATTAAAGTTTATAAAGGCAAAGTGCAAAATGATTCAACAAGTTTAGAACATTGATGTTAAAGATTATCAAGGTAAGGTCCATATCGCGAATGTGTGACTCTTTCTCTACTATCTTTTTGCTTTAAAAAATGTAAATCTCACTGTGATCAATTGATAATTGATAAGTAAAACGAGTTAAAGTTTCATTGGATAGCACAGTTGGTGAGACGTGCGAACAATTTTTTGGTACAGGGAGAGGTCACAAGTTCGAGCCTAGTGTCTTTGGGGATGCAGTTTAGCACCCATACCATCTATGAAGTGGGGAAGTATTGGTGAGTTTCCGGTGACATTAAATGTTGAAAAAAAGAAAAAAGAAAAAAAGTAAAACAAGTTAAGAGGAAAAATGGGCAAGTGAACCTGCAACTCGGCGGGAACCTACAAGGTTCATCAATGGAAGTCCAACTTCTACTGTCGAGTTGACTATGACATAGAAGGCAATGAAACTATGAACCTTTCATAATCTGCCTGGAGTTGGAGTATTAGAATTTGCCCTCCTTTTTTTCTGAACCTGTTTTTCCTTTTCGGCTTTGCCTTAAGGCCTTTGCTAGTCTTTTTGTCATAACCTGTGCATTTATTGACGAGGCGATCATAACTTTGAAGGCGATCAGGCTTTGAACCTTTCATTTCCTGGAGGGAGTTGGAAATTAGACATTGTCCTCTTTTTTTCTGAACCTTGTATTCCCTACCGACCTTTCCTTAGTGCCTTTGTCAACTCTTTGTCATAACTTGTTGATTTAATCAAATTTTTTGTTTTACCCTTTTCGGTAACTGAACCGAATCTATGGCTATCTCCTAGAGTCACTTTGAAGGTTCTCCTTGTTTTCCTCTGACTTAGTGACCGGTTATTTTTTAGTTAGGATTGAACAGGGTTATTGTTGCTCCTTGGACTTTGTATTCACTTCCTGACTTTTTTCCCTGCATTGACTAGTGATACGCTATTATTTAACTCGGTTCTAAGTTGTCGTTGGCTCTATGGAATCGAAAGTGATTGTTGACCCTCTCCAAGATGTCACTTCACTTATGAACCCTTTGGATGAGGCAGAGTGGCACATGGAAGGGCTCTTCAAACAAGTAGACTCTGTCAAAGTGTTATCTACCTTTCCTTCTCGTCTAACTTATATGTTTCCTCGTAACACTGGAATTAATGCTCATTCTTTGCCTTATACACCTGGTTCCTTTTCGAACCCTTCTCCTCCTCCTACTTTTGCTTCTGGCGATGGACCCCAGGGTGATTCAAGCCATCTACAACAACCTCTTTCCCCTCCTTCTGATCTTCACCATCATAGAGGTGACAAAGTGGAAGCATCGACTGATAGACCTAGGAACATTCAGTTAAACATAAATCAGTCAGGAGTTCGAAAGAGGGTGTGGAAGCCAAACAAGAGAGTTTAGAGGATGGTTTTAGGGGAAAATGGGGGTCTCGAAGAAACTTGCAAACTGGCTTTGTGTGGGTTGGTAGGTCGCCTTTCTTATTCCTATTTAGCGAATAGACCAGTCTCAGACTGGGTGTTACAAAACTGGGTTCCTATTCTTGGTTATGCAGAGGAGATGCTCTATCTTACTAAAGGTTGGATGGGCTTCATCTGCCAAACTCTAGAGGATGCCTCTCTTCTAATGAACAGATTTTGGGTGCTGGGAAGGAGCAACTTAATGTTAATATGATGGAGAGTGGATTTTGATCCACTAACTGAGCATTTCCAACTCAGGCATCTTTGGGTCCTCTTGCATGGACTTCGTATTAGTTTCTGGAACGAGGGTGTTATGAAGGCTATAGGGGATGCCTTTTGGCATTTCATTACTTTGGACAACTCATCCCTACAAAATTCATCAAGGAAAGTGGGGATAATTTTTGTGGAATTAGATATTCATGAGGGTCTCCCGAAAGTACTAGATATCGAATGGCAAGGGTGTCACATTAAACAGAGATTAGACTACCAAGGTATCCCTTTCAGATGCAGCGTGTGTCACTGTACTGGACATATCCAAAGGGATTGCAATGGCAAGTTGAGTGAGGAAAAGTCGGAAGATACCATGTTACAGGAAGATCCTCCAAATTATATGATGGAAGTGGATTCATTGGGTGAGATACCGTCCCACTGCTCAACTGAGACAGGACCTCCTTCGGAGACTTTGGACTCCTTGTCGAGTAAGTTAAATTTGTTCTTCCCTGCTCTCTACTCTTCATTAAACCTGTGGGAAAAGGAAGCATTGGATAATTCAGTGTGGTTGTCCCGTGCTACTAAGGTTGTCAAAGGGAATACTGAGGGGGGTCTCAACTCCTCTGGTCCTTTTAGGGTGCCTTTGGCAGCTGTTTCAGATGTGGGTAACCTTTTGATCAAGCCACCACTCCTATAAATGTCTCTAGCATTGTTATATTGTCCAGTCGCCCCGCCTCTTCTGCCCAGCTTCCTGACCTTCCAATATTTAGGTCAAGGGCTCTAGGATCTTCTCTTTCTCCCTCTCCTACTATTTTTGTGGAGCCCTTCGTAGAGCTTGGTTTTAGAGAACCCGAGGAGGATGAGAATGCCCTCAATACAATTCTCGACTCTCTGATTCCCTTTTTTAGAAATAACAAAGAACCTACAAAGCTCCCTATCTTCCTGGGAAAGAGGGCTCTTGACCCTGCGGGGTCTTCGGAGGCTACTAGATAAGAGACCAAGCCGACGAATGAAGGGAAATAGTTTTCTTGGTCGAGGGGTATATGATTAGAACTTTCGGCTATAAAAACGCGAAGCTGCCGAAAAAAACTATCACAAGCTGTTGTAAAGACCACATAGATTGACTCTTCATCCAACGATCAATGAAACCCCTGGCGAGGTCAAAATAATGTTATTTCTCTCCCTGAATGTTAGAGGGATTGAAGGCACCCTCAAATTTGCTTCCTTCCGTCGCCTGGTGGATCACAACCGACTTGGGATTATTTTTCTTCAAGAAACCTTGGTCTTTTCTTAGAAAGCAAGAGACTTCTTATACATTTTTCGACCATCCTGGACTGTGTGTTCTGTTAACTCTGTGGGTAATTCTAGGGGTTTGTTAGTCGCATGGGATCCAAACTTATTTGAACTGATTCCTTATCTTATGGTCGATGGCATTCTTGTTATAGATAGGAGTTTATTACATAATCAGGAATTATATTTACTAAATGTCTATGGTGCTTGCTCGACCAGGAAAACTTTCTGGAATATAGTGGAGGACAATGACATCTTATCCATTAAGAACTTGATCCTGACAGGGGATTTTAATCTCATTCTTTCATCAGCAAAGGCATGGGGAGGATCCCGTGATGGGATTATTGATGATTACTACAAAGAACTTTTCTTCTCCAAAAACTTAGTTGATATCAAATCGTCAAAGCTGGTACCTACTTGGAGAAATGGTCACAGTGGACATGAAGTGGTATCAAGGTGTCTAGACAGGATATTGGTCTCAGATGATCTATTAAATGAAATCGACATCTACAGGTCTTGGGTTGAGTACTCGTTCTTCTCCGACCATGCACCAAATTTTGTGCAGTTGGATTTACAGTCAGACTATAAGCTTTATCCCTTTAAGTTTAATGCTCACTCGCTTGATGAGAAGGATTTTAAAATATTATCATTAAGGTGTGGCAAGATCCTGTTTTTCTTTCCGAAGGGAACATTCAAAGACGTTTGGTTTGGAAATTACAAGTTTTAAAAAGATGTACAAAATGTTGGTATACAGAGAAGGTGAAACAAAACAAATCAAAGTTGATAGCATTGGCAACATATATTTAAGAGATCATTAAGATTCTAGGAGGAGATCCGTCTAATCAAGGAGGAGCGTCATCTCTATGGCATTTGGAGCTGGAAAGAACTATTATTTTAAGACAAGAGGAAGATCAGCGACAGTTATGTAGCAGGGCACTGTGGATGGCCAGTGGAGACAACAACACTAAATATTTCCATAAATTCGCCAATCATAACAGAGTCAGAAAACATATATGGGAGATCAAAGAAGACAATGACGATCTTGTCAATGATAGTGATTCATTAAAAAAAGAAGCAGTTCTCCATTTTAAAAAGTTCTATAAAGCATTAACTTGCCCAAACTTAGATGAACAATTTAAATTGATTGACCACTATCCTAAGATGGTCAATGATGAAGAGGCAAGTTTATTATTCAGACCAGTTACTTTGGAGGAGCTAAAATCAATTCTTTTTCTCTTCAAAAAGAAAAAGAGCTCGGGTCCGGATGGGTGGACAACAGAGTTCTTCATATACTTTTTTGATCTAGTAGGGCAGGATCTCTTAGCGATGGTTGAAGATTCGAGAAGATTAGGATTTATTGTGGGAGGCCTAAATTCCACCTTTCTGACTCTGATTCCTAAGGCGAATAAACCTTCAACCTTTGATGATTATCGCCCTATTTCACTGTGAAACTTATGCTATAAGGTTATTTAAAAAATTATCACCAACCACATTAAACCTTTCCTTTCCAGGTCAATCTCCAGTGAACATATGGGGTTTCTAAAAGGAAGGCATATCCAAGATGCTATTGGCACAGCCCACGAAAGTCTACATAGTATTAAAAACAAAAAATTGAAATCCCTCGTTGTAAAGTTAGATTTAAAAAAAGCTTATGATTGTGTTGACTGGGAGCTTATTAGATTGATCCTTCCTAAAGTAGGATTGGGGATCCACGTGACTAAATGGATAATTTCTTGCGTTACTTCCTCTTCATTCGTTGTTCTCATCAATGGGGAGGCTACAGATTTTTTCAGAAGTAGAAGAGGTGTCAGGAAGGGATGTCCATTATCTCCCCTTCTTTTCATCCTTGTGATGGAAGGTCTCAACAAATTACTAAAGCATAGTTTGGAGGAAGGGCTTATTACATGGATTAGGATTTCCAGATTGACAAAAATCCTTCACCTCTTATTTGTGGACGATGTCCTCATTTTTTCCAAGGCAAGTCTGATAGAATGGAGAGTGATAGACAGTATTATCAAAATTTTTTGCAAAGCCTCGGGCCTCTTAGTGAACCTTAATAAATCCACAGTGCATTTTGAAGGCCTCACGGATTTAGAACTGAATATTTTTAAAACTCTCTTGCCTTACTCTTTTAATGATCTCTCATTCGGGTTCTGCTACCTGGGTTATTTCTTAAAGTCTGGAACCCATCTCTCAGTTGACTGGGAACGGTTGATTTCAAAAATATCTAATCAAATTGGATCATGGTGCAATAGGTATTTATCTCTTGGAGGGCGATATATTTTGGTGAAAACGGTTTTGGAAGGACAAATTGTTTACTAGATGTCATTGGAAGCTTTGTTGCACTCAGTTTTAAATAGAATTAGAAAAATGATGTTCCATTTTCTATGGAACGGACAGTCAGACAACCACCGGTATCACCTCTGTAGCTGGGAGGTCATCTCTAGACCTAAAAAGAATGGGGGGTGGGGCTTCCGTAACCTCACTCATTTCAATTTGGCTCTGAATTCTATTACATTGTTGAGGGTTTTAACTTAGGCTAGTACTTGGCAACAAGTCCTTAGAGACAAATATTTACATAATGCCACCCTGGTCAACTAGATTAGAAGACCGTCACATTTTAGCAACTCTGCTTCGAGGATTTGGTCAAGTCTCATCCACGCACTCCCCTTCATCAACCATTGGCTTAGTTGGTGCCCTGGAACATGTCATCTAGTTTGTGTTGGAAGCGACAAGATCCTAGACATTGGAGACTCCTCTTTCCTCAATGAAGAGCTTATAACTCTACTAAATCAAAAACAGATCTCTATGCTTGCTCAAGCGTTGTTGACGAGAGATATTTTCACTTTTGCTGAGGTATGGTGGAGCAGCACGGATCTGGAACTGACATGTGAATTTTCTACTGAATGGAATAACTACACGGTGGCACTGAGTGGGGCAGGGATTACCCTCAAGGTAGATTCCAAGGACTTGATGATCTGGACTGGTGGCGACGCATCAGAAAGGATGACAGTCAAGAATTTTTATAATCTCATTCTAACAACTCACGGTTTACCGAGCTGGAGCGGATGGAGGGTCAAAGTCTGGAAATGGCGATTACAATTAAAAATAATCTTATTTTTCTGGCTGGCATAAAAAAACAGGATCTTATCATGGGACATCTTGCAGAAAAAAGGATGGGTGGGACCGAGAATTTTCATTTTATGCAGAGAATCCTTTGAAGATATCACACATTTTCTTATTCACTGCAAATTTACTAAGTCTGTTTGGGCTATCTGCTCGCTTTTCCTTAATTTTACTTGCACATGGCGTGACCAGAATATCAATGAGTGCATGGAATCGTGGCTATTAAACAAGGCCGCATAAAAAAAGATCCCAATTTTACTGAGTTGGTACATTTGGAACGAACACAATAAAAAACTCTTTGATGGGAAGGCCCCCTCGACTTGGACTATTGCATATAGGACTTTAGGCATGCTCTCTAATCTACCCACAATCATAAAGTCATAGGTTTTAAGATTGAGTCCAGTCATCTAAATGAATTGATATACTTTGAATTTTTTTGACGGGGCATCCACTACAAGGGGGTCAGGTTGTGGGGTAGGGGGGTCCTTGAAAATTATAGATGCCCTAGTTGTTAGATGGTTCTTCAATTGTGGCGAAGGAACAAATACCAAAATAGAATTAGTGGGAGTATGGGCTTCTCTTTCCATTGCAAAGATCCTGTACATTGAACACATTCAGGTATTGGGGGACTCCAAAATAGTTATTGAGTGGTTGAAACAAAATGGTAATCTACAATCCATAAATATTGAAGGGTGGAAACATAGAATTCAGGATCTGACGTCATCTTTCCAAGGTATCAGCTTCCAACACATCTTCAGAGAATCCAGTGAGGAAGCAGATTTTTTATCAAAGAAGGCACTCAAAGCTCCTAGAGGAAGACTAAATTACTATTATTGGCATGGATTAATGGTGGGTCCTACTCATCATATGCAAATTTTCTAAAATTTATTTCTCTATTTTTTCTTCTCGATAGTTTGGGCCATATGTTTGGGACTAGCGTTCATAATCCTTTGTGTTTATTTACTAGTTCCAGAATGGTTTTTTTCATTGTACTCGAGTATTAGTTTCACATATCGTAGAACAGGTTTGATGAGCCTTTTTGGTTGTTTGATGTGGGGTCTGTATCCCCGGAAGAACTATTATCTTTGCTTCCTTTTGTTCTGGCGATGTAAAAATTATATTTCTTATATAATGTGCTAATTTTCTTCCGGAAAAAAAAAGTAAAACAAGTTAAAACAAACATTGTATTTTTTTTTAGTGGATGTAAAGAACTTGATAATAAATATATATGTATTAATATATTATATCTTATTTAAAATTGTTAGAATTATTAACTTTTATTTATTTTATATTTTAATGTGTGATATTTGAACATATGAGAAGATTGTGGTTTTGTATTGGTTATTGTACAATAGAGTTTATCTTTATGTGTGTGGTTTTATTTTAAGTTTTAGGAGGTTGTTATTTCTAATTGGATATGAGAGATTCTCTAGCTAGTTGTCTCCTATTTGTTTGTGGTTGAGATATTCTTTCAACGGGTCGTTAATGTGATAAGATAATGTGTCTATCTTAAGACAAAGTTTGATGTATTTATATGTGCACAATTATTTTGTTGAATAGAACATTCAACATGATTTTGCTGTGTTTGGAAACAATGTATAGTCTCACATTTGTCTACATTGTATCAAAGCTAGTAGGTGCCAAACTCTCTCTCAAAAGGGGTCTATGACCATGGTATTTCTACATTGCTAATCCCTTGTAAATATAGAATTAGTGTAGGTGAGAGTAGATTTTTTTGTGAGTGAATGATATGGTGTGTCCATTGTTTTTAGTGTAGTATTCAACTATGATTTATTTGTAGTGTTACGATTTTTTTACGATTGATCTGTTTGGTGTAAGCATGGATATGCAAATTTGTTGTTGAATAAGTGCGAAAGAGTTACCCAACATGTTGAATGAAGGAGAAAGGATCCAACAATGGTAAAATTGTTGGTTTTTCTTTTATTAGTTGTTTCAGGAAGAAATTGCAGGTCCAACCACTTCTAGAAGAGGAAGAAAGTGAATCGTTGCAAGGAGATATTTCTCATGCATAGATAAGATACAAAAAGATAATTTCGTCTATTGAAAGCAAAGGGAACCTCTACAAGAAAGGAAATTGCAGAAAAGGCCTAGTTGAGTCATCAGGAGAAGCATAAAACTATTTTTTTGCTCATGACATTGGTAAATTTGTTGGTTGGACATCTTTGGATCATCGAGAGAATGAGATAAAATATCCATACAAACTAGAGTTGGAGTTAGCTATTGTCGACCACTAGTTCTCTACAAAGGACTTGTTTAATTGTTGAGGGAAATAAAGAGAGCAAGCAAACTATTGATTCACTACCTCATGGTTCACAAAAATCAAATATAAACATTACTAGTTCGTTGGTTGTCTTTGTTGAAGTGAAATGTGTCCTTGAAATTTCTTGGGGTTTGTAAAAGAAACATATTGAGCCTAGTCAACTCAATATGTGAATGAAAATTTTCTTATAATTGACTACTCCAACAATTTCTCGGTGAAGTATGGAAGGCAGAAGAAAAATATTAGACAAGGATGTAGAAGATTGTAATACCCCTACGTTGAACCCCAATTGTACATATAAATGTAACTGTAATTTAAATATACACTGGTGAGTTGAAGGAAAAAGATCTTTGGTTTGGTTTTGTGCACAGTGATTCAGTGCGCGTGAAACTCACACCAAATGAGTGTGCACATTTTTAAATGACTATAGCACACAATTTAACATATTTGGCATGCACCTATGCAAGTGCACGAGGATGGAACACTAAAAGAGGAACAACTTAATGTATACAGTGCGCACCTTTGTAAGTGTGCGAGGATGACGCACAAACAACTTAATGTATATAGTGTGCATCGGTGTAAGTGCGCAAGGATGGTGCACTAAAAGAAGAATGCGCACATCCCAGGATCCTGTGCACACCTGCTTAGTGCACGATTTTGGAGGCTAGAGAGCCTTTTGTATATATGTCATGTTATAATGTGAACTTGTGCAAGTGTGCGAGGGTGGCACACTAAAAGAAGAGTGTGTGCATCCTAGAAGTTTCACGCACACTGGTTTAGTGCACCATCTTTGTGTTTTTTAGGCTAGTGAACCTGGATGCAAAAAGACCAGTACCTTTGTACTGAGAATGTAAATGTAATCACATGCAAATATAATGAAAACACATCATTGTGTTATACCAACCATGTAAAAGAGTATGGGGGGATAAACTCTACTAGTTGAGGATAAGGGACTGAGTTAACGGGGCTTAAACCCAAAGAAATATTATATTAATATTCCTTAAAGTATAAAGCATGGATATTATTTTATCCTAAGTCCGAAGTAGGGGGACATGTGGGCCCAAGATAGTTCTCAACATGACAAGTGTCAAGTTGGGAACATGCATCCATATAGTTTGGACTTAGTACATTTTTAATATCATTTGATCATCATTGGAGGAGGAAGGGGGTTACTCACTCAGCTGTCATCCATACCCTATGGTTACTATCATATATACATGTACCTTGGTTAGCTTTAAGGCATGCACTGAAGATGCAGGTTGTCACGCCTATAGGACATTGCATTTTCTCCAGGTCAGATAATTGTAGGGAATTATTTTCCGAGGTGCCAAACTATAGGGACAGGGCTCTCAGACTTCCTGTATGGCATGATGTTGAAGCCCCAAAAAGGAAGTGGGCAGCCGAAGCACTATTGAGAAGAGAAGGGGCACACTTCCGAGGGTGGGACATGCATGTGGGGAATGAGGGAATATAGGCTGTCAATATGAATCAACACATGTGACGTATGTTGATGATTAAAATCACAATGATGAATATTTCCCACAAATGATTGATAAGCTCTATTATTTATTTATGATAATAATAATAAAATAGTAGGTGGGACATCCTTGTAGACTAGAGGCACTATGATGGATGTGTTAAGCTTATATGGTTGTTGTTGTTATGATAATGTCTACACAGTCTTCTACAATCGATGATGCAAGACTTGGTTTCATCCGTTATGACAACATGGTTGGTTGATGTATTATTGATAAATGTTGTTCATGGTCACTCGCAATACAGGGCAGTGCTATGAACATAAGGATTATGTTTTTTATAGGTGTTGTGTTGTGCATTAACATTGATTAATAATATTATACATGTTTTTATGCTAAAGGATGAGATTGGAGCTCAAAACAAAAAGGGGAAAAAACTATGGACAAGTCCTAAGGTTATGGAAAAAAGATTATATATAAACCTTAAAGTATATATAATAGTGACAAATGGAAAGTGGTGGACCTAGCTGCTATACTATGTGCTTGGTTAAAGGATTATATGTGAAACGCATATGGTAATATTTAACATATGGTTATGGTTAAAGTTTGATATGATTCAGGTGGCACATTATACAAAGGATATGGCATTGAATTTATGCAATGGATATGTGTTTGAATTCAATGGTTGATGTTATGGTAATGGGCTAGCTAGTACATTGAATTGAATAGGGCCAGGTGAGGAAGCGATGTGCATTTACTACACGTCACTCCAAACCATCCTCGAGCCCGTCACCCTAGCCATAGTTGCATTTTTCTCTGGTGGTTGTGGGAGCTCCACGATTTCAGGTTTTGAAACAGAAAACATAGGACAACTCTTCCTTGAAGCGATTTTTCCAAGTATGGCTCCTTGCTTTTCATCCATGATGGTCTCTCTGTATTATGAATCAATTTGTTGGCTCGGGATTGCATGAGTTCTGTGTTTTCTTGAGTTTCGACTGGGTATCAATGCTTTGTTTATGGTGTTCTCTATGATTACCATGGAATGTTGGAGTCTTAAAAGAAAGAAATGGGTGTTATTGCTTTGTAAATATTGTGCATTGGTCATTGGTTAAAAGAAATGTCGGCCAACTTGGGTTTTTTATTTTGGTTCTCTATGAAAAATGATGATAACGGTGCAACAAGATCTGAGTTTTATTTTTGTGGGGTTTTACCACCTGTTTGGGTATTAGTGACGTCACCCCTTTTCGTCTCGATCATTGTTGTGATTCATTCTCCAGATTGCAATTCAATTATCGACACTGAAATTTTTCTTGCTCTGTTTGGATGAGCCCCGAGCTATTGTTTGTTATGGCTTTTTCTTCACTATCATTATTGTTGGAATTACTATTGCACACTCAAATCTTTGTATTGCCTAGAATATTAAATGGAAGCTTGTATATGTGTCAAGTGGCCATGGGTTGTGCTCTGGCATTCTTTTCACAAGTGTTTTAAGTGTTCACTCTTCTCATCTCTGTTGTAGTGGCTGACTGATATGTTGGTAAGATTCATTATCAAATTATTTCGAAGGTTATAGACGTCTTTGGTGTTTGGAACAGACACGGTCTCTTGGTGTCTTCAAGAATTATTCCTTGTTTATACCAACCCTTGTTACCTCTCTTCAATAAAGTTTTAAAATACATCTGCGTGTGCCTGGTTTGTTGAGATCGAATTGTTTTTTTTTCTAATCTGACACTTTTTTATCTCTGTCAATATTTTGGGGTTATAAGTTAAAATATTGTGGTGATTTCAAAAGAGCATGGCTCTCTATTCTTCCAAGAATATACTTTGTTACCTGTGGTTTCTTCTTGGTGGTAACTTCTTTTAGGATTTAAAAGGATTATGGGCTCTTTGTCTTCAGAGACCATCTCTTGATCGAGTCTTTGTATTTCCTCTCTGTGATAAATTTATTTTGAAAAGGAAAAGGGTATGGGTTGTCGACAGCCCGAGAACTTTCCATTTGGTCGATTTATGGTTTTTCCACTCATTGTTGTGTTAAATCCTAGCATGATCATGATTCCATTTAAGTTTCAAAGGCACCTGTGTGTGTGATTCGTTTGTCAAACATGATATTGGTTCTGTCAAGATTAAAGGAGACACATGAGTGTATGATTTGGTTCTGTTCTCCTCGTGCATTATATGGCTCTGTCGTTTATTGAGCATTTCTTTTAAAGGGAACTCCGTACATGTTAATGCACACGAATATCAAGCTCAGAGCTACATGTTTTTGGTTAAATACTAGTGTCGAATCACGATTGGTGTTGATTATATTGTTGAAGACATGTGTGTGATTAAATCGGGCCCGATTATTGTTTTGATGACAGTGGATTATGTTAGTCACTATTGGAAAGTCGATTGTTGGTGGTTAGTACTGGGTCTACTATTATTTGATTTCAAGAATTGAACATTGGATATGGATAATTGGAATCACTGTGCATATTATGTTTGTTTTAAAAGGAAAAGGTCAACATTAGAGTATGTGGGACTGTGGCTCAAATGGTTATGATGTTACTGTGGAATTGGAAATGATATTTGCATAGTTAGTGCATAGAATGCACATATTGATATAATTGAAGAATTCCGGGAAATTGAATTTTTTTTGTTAAGACAACAAGTTTTATTTCTACAATTAAGGGACAGTTAAATGGTTTTGGTCTTAAAAGTGGATGCTTTTTGAATTGTGATTGGAACAGAGTTATGACTGTTGTTTGATTTAATTTATTTTTATGAACAATATCTGTATTATTCCCTCTCATATTCTCACTTTTTCTCTCATTATAACCCCCTCGCAGTCCCAATTTCATTTTTGCATGCCTTGTTCAATAAAATTAAATTAAAACTTTGTATGACAGTAGTAAAAGACGACACATAAATAGGTGGAAGTTGATATGTTTTGGTATTGATTGCACAGTCAGTTATTTAATAAATTGTTGAGAAATACTCATGTCTTACTCCCTGTCATGATATCACTTTTTCTCTTATTACAATCCACCCATAGATCCCATGAACCCTATTTCACTCCCTGCTCATTGGGAATTATTAAATGATTTTTATGGATTGAATTGCATGGGCTTATGTTGATTTCTGAGCCAAACTTTGTTTCATATAAAGAGAATGTCATGTATGGTCTGTTAAGGGCTAGTTGCTAATAAATTGTTGCTTAGAGGATGAGTTTCTTCAACAAAGGCAGTCATGGCAGAAACAATAGGGGAAGAGGTAACTGGAATAGATGACCTAGAAGGCCCAGATTCTGAATTCATTTTGATGTCGATCCTCGTGATTTGAATCAGATTTTTCAAGATGGGTTCTTCAATTAGATTGGGAATGGTATAATTCAGCCTAGACCTGAGAGGCTTCCCTTCCAGCCTCAAAATGTTCATGGTATCTCTGTGCATCCCCATGTATCATTGCAACCAGAAGTTCTCGAAAATGATGGATGGAAGGAGATTGTTCATCCGACAGTATCTAACCATCGTGGCTGGCCTAACTTGTCATTGCCTCCTCCTCCTCCACCTATAAACCCAAATGCTCAAATTATTCCTACACATTCACCTGTATAGTCCTCTCATGCTAGCAAATGACTTACAACCGAAGCCCACCATGTACAAGACAAAGGTAAAGTTGTTGCTTCCCCCTCATCTCCTTCAAGTGACTCAACAAAGTCAGTGTCCTCCCGTATGCACTTGAGGGATGATTGCTCCCATGTTATTAGTGAGATTAAGCCTCAAGGTTCCACCCAACCTAAGGCTAATTCAGGGAAGTCCAAAGGGGAAAACAATGACAGAAGAAGGATTGTCTCTCAAAGTGCAAATATGGATTTTGATTTATGTATTTGTGGTTGATTTGTTGAAGACAATGCACTGCAGAAAGTTTTGGACAACAAACTATTTTTTTTTTGATAATGTGGTTATTTACATATTTTGGATATAATTTAAATTTTCTAATATTTAATATTCAAATTGTGGAAATATTTATGGGAGTTACAAGGAGGCATATGTTCAATTGGTTGCCTAATTGTGTTTATTTTTGTAAAGAAATAAAAGGGAGTCACAAGGGGTCCCACCTACTTAGTTATTATTTAATAAAGACCCTTAATTATTATTATTATTACTTCCCCTGAACTAAAATTAGTTAAGTTTAATTAACTTAACTAAATGAGGTAGTTGAACTACTTCAGCTGATTTGGAATGCATAAAAGTCAAATGAGAAGGAAGAACACGTGGATAATAGAAGGAGAAAGCAATACTAAGGTTTGCTCATTTGTTTTCTTGAGATAGTCCAATCTTCATTCATTCTTCAATTAATTAAAGGCCTAATTATCTTTTTGACAGCAGGGTCCTATTGTAGACAGCAAGGTTCAAAGTTGAACCGTATCATGCAGATGCTTGTTTCAGGGGTGTTGATATATCTTTGATAGTCTGTGTATACTTGTATGTTTATGGATTGAGTTTCATGACTGATAAATGATATTGTGCAGAGTCAAGTTGGCAGCAGTCTGTGGCAAGTTGATCCAGATTTTAAAGTTGAGTTTTTACTTCTTGTCAGAGTTTTTTTGTATGGTTTTTATTGGGGATATCTAAGTTTAACCTTGGTCCATGCCCTCATAGGGATTTTTGTAAAGAGAAAGATACTTTGATTTCTTGGAATGAAATAAAGCGATTGCTATTATGTCTCATTTGTGTTAATATGTGACTTGGTTACTTTTGCTTTTGATCTCCACCTTTACTTTCTGCAATCTATATATGTTCAGAAAATTATATAAAATTTTTATATTTTGCAACAATCTTTTCATTTAAAAAATCATCCTAAGCCCTTGTAATTAATACTTGTGGATTGAGAAACACATTTTTGAGGTTATAAAACATAGGGTAATATTCTCGACTATCTTGCCTTAGCCAAGCAATATTCGAAAATGCTTGAGTAAGATAATTCATATATTTTCCTCAACATTTATTTGGCGACCATACTGGGGAGATCTTCCATATCTCTCTGGTTGATTGTATGCTTGATTACCATTGAATATATCATATTTCTACTGTACATGTTGCAAGGAATCTCAATATCGATCTCGGTCTTAAAGATCAGACGAACATTGCTTTAACCTTGTTTAATACCATCTTAGAGACTGCTCCGTGGCATGTTTCCTCTCCTCTTAACCTAGCACCTGCTACTCGTCCACTTCCTAAATTTAAAGAGCATCTCCCTAGGTTTTCAAGGAATAACACGATCACTACAAATGAACACTTGGTGCCATTTTTTTAATGCTCGTCACAACATATGAGCCAATGACAATGACACTTGTATGCGTTTATTTGTTAATTCCCTTGAAGGGAAGGCAACAACTGATTTTTTTGATCTTCCCACAAAGATTCTTTCCACTTGGGAAGAGTTAGTTTATTAGTTCAAGTCTACTTATGGGCAGTCCAAGAGCCCAACCGAGTAGTTACGGGAGTACAATAACATTGCTTACAAAGATGGTGAGACTATCAAGTCTTTCAACTTGTGTTTCACCAAACTATATAACCAAATACTTGAAATCATTTTCCCTCAGAACCAAGTCACTTTTATGCATTACTATAATTCTCTACCCTCCCCCTACAGCCATAGGCTTGAAGAAAAATCCATTGACAACCTTTGTTACACTATGCATATTTGTTTAGAGTATGAATAGCAACTTGAAAAAAGAGGTCCTCCTAAGGGAGATTCAGTTAAACATATGGACATGTCTGCCCTCTTACAACTTGTACAAGACATGAATAATCAAATGATAGCATATGAGTGGAAGGGAAATGTCCCTTCACTTACCCATGGGGCCTCATCTTCTTCTTCATCACCCTTTAAGAATCCTAATGAAAATAACTTTCAACCACAAGCTATCATGCCTCGCAGTTGGTGTAACTTTTTCGAGGAACACCATGAGGAAAGTACTTGTGAGGTAAAGAAGAGTGACAAAGATAAAATATTTGGTAAAAGGCATGAAGCTACTATTGTTGTTTTAGATTTTGCAGAACCATAGGATGTCATGATCATAAATATTAGGAATAAATCCTATGCTCTTAAAGGTAAATATGATCCTCCTCACACTTGTTCTAGCCCAATTTCATCTTCACCAGCTACTACTGTGTAGGTTTCTAAAACTCTTGTCAGTCAAGGAAATTCCCCCCTCTTCCCCCTTCAAAATACAACATTCTCAATCAATTGGCTAATATTAAAGATGATGCTACCCTCCTGGACATGGTTTCCATCCCTGAGCAACAAAAGCATCTAAAAAATTTCATGGAAGGAAAAGGTTCCATTATGGCCAACCTCTCTGAAGAGGTATATGAAGAGGATTCAACTATAAATAAGGTAGGTGTACATAATTTCAAACACCCTGTAAAAAACCCCTCGTTTTTTTTTATTTCTGTAAAGATTATGGACAAAATAGCCCATTGTTATCTCATTGATGGTGGTACGGGCCCAAGTGTAATGTCGAAAATTATTATGAAAGATCTAGGCTTGTCTTGTACAAATGAAAACACCAGAAGCATGCTCTCTTATAATAGTTTACAACAATCGACCATAGGTGAAATGAAGGATGTGAACTTGGTTTTGTGCACGCATCCTGAAATAAGGACAAGCCTTAATATTCAGTTAATTGACATGCCAGTGTGTAATTACTCAATCATCTTAGGAAGATATTGGCAAGCCTTGATGGCTGAATACCTCACTCAACGGGACACACTTATCCGTTCCTTGGAATGCTAAAAATATTATAGTCCTAAGGGAGGGAAGAATATCACCTTATATAGAAATCATCCCATAGCATAATGTAAATTATATCGAGGAGGACCTAGGAGTGTATTCCATATTTGCAGATGAGGACAACAATATCTTGGAACAAATCGATAAAGAGGATGGGATGTGGCATATGCACTTTGATGGTTCATGCTCTAATGAAGGAAATGGAGTTGGAATTATCTTGTACTCTCGTGTGGGTAAAAATCACAACTTTTCCTATAGGTTAGAGTTTGTTTGCACAAATAACGTCACTGAATTTGAAGCATTACTGCTAGGCATTGAAAATGCCTATAATTTAGGTTTTGGTCACCTTACAGTTTTGGGGGACTCCGAACTTGTTGTAAACCTTGTACGCAAGATATATTCTCCTAGAAACAAGTTAATGAAACGTTACACCAAAACTGTTTAGGCACTTATCTCGAACTTGATATCTTTCAACAACACTCATGTTAAAAGAGAATTGAACTCAATGCCTGACAGGTTGGTTGTTTTTGCTACCTCTCCTACCTGGTAACTTCTGCCACAAATACCTGATTGCACCTTTCAATATTTGTACCATCCTCATATCCCTGACAATGTAGAGTCATGGGAGGTCTTCCCTAGTGATGAAAGCATCTGTGCTTTCATGCAAAATGAACCTAATAAGCCTAAGGAAATTATATCCATGGAAGATAACAAAATTTTGAAGGGATTGACTCCTCTAGAAAGCTCATTTTCATCGAGTGATGTAGGAAACAAAGAAAAAAATAAAGAAGAGGAGTCGAAAAGGAAAGTGGCTAAAACCATTTCCTTGAACATGGGAACACCCGATTGTCCAAAGAATGTTAAAATAGGTGCCCAATGTTCTGATGAAGAAAAATTGAAGTTCACTGAGTTACGTTGTGAATTTCAAGATGTTTTTGCTTGGTATTATGAGGGTCTTCACAGTTTTGATCCTGCCCTTATCCATCATGCCATTCCTATCAAGGAGGGCATAAAACCAATTAGGCAAAAAAAAGACGCATTAACCCTGCATTGGAAGCAACTATTCGAAAGGAGTTGGAAAAACTCTTGAAAGCTGGGATAATTTTCCCTGTTAAGTATTCTGAGTGGGTTTCTAATTTGGTTCTCATTCGAAAAGTGACTGGTCAAATTAGATTATGCGTTGATTTTCGTGCACTAAATAGGGCTAGTAGTCACAAAGTAGGTTGAGATAGTTGCTTGGAATGGCATGCCAAAGTTGTCACAAACTCAAACCTTAAATGAAGATTCTAGTTTCAATGAGAACATAGATGATTCTAGGTGGATTCTTACCCCATTTTGTTGAAATATTGTAACTTCGAAGAATATTATAATTATATTTGAGTTATTGTATTATAGATCAAATCCCCTTTTGTGGATTGATCATGTAGGGTCTTGTATAAGATCAAATTCCCCTTTGTGGATTGGTCAAAACATATTTATATGGTGGTATTTGTAAAGTTGGCCCCTAGTGTTTATAAAGTAGTTTAACCACTTCTAGAAGAATTCGGCCCTACCATGTGAAGAGACATAACCCTAGCACCTCCTCAACTAGTATTTATATGTGAGGATGGTGCCTCACTTACTTACTCTCACACTCACTCATCTAGTGCGCATATCTTGAAGGCAGTTGCAGTTGCAGGAGGAAGGAGAAGAGAGGCGCATGCTCAATCTTAGTTTATTCTTGGTGTTTTTGGTCTTAGTCTTGGCATTGTATTGGCAATCTATTATTGAGGAATTTTTGTTGGGTTTTCTCCCCCATGAGGGTTTCCTCGGATAAAATGTTGTGTACCTTGTGATTGTGTTTCTTTCAGTGATCCTCTTTATGTTGTTGTTTTGGAAATGCATTGAATGCTCACGTAATTTGGTATTAACCTAATAACAACAGTAACAACTTAACTTGGTATCAGAGCTTGATTGAATATAGCATCTTTCACTGGGTATCTAAAAACGTCACTGTTGTCGTACAAGAAAATTAGGGCTTTTTACTGAAGAGGAATTTTTGACCAAAAACTATTTTAGGAAGTGTGCCTTTCGCTAGCACATCTTTTGGCAACTTTAGCAAACTTTTTCAGTGGCCAGATTCTCTGAAAATTCAAACCCTAGTTTTGACTGGTACTAGAAAACCAGAACCAGTGCTAGAAGTATCAATCCAGAATTGCACAGGTCAAGATTCAAGGGGTAAAACTTGGAATTTACGTTTAATACGTAATAATCCAAAAATATTATTATTTTATTATGCAAAAACATTGGAAAGTCATTAGTGATTTATAAGATTTTGAAACGTATTGAGTTACATATCTTGGCCATTTTAATAATATAATAATAAAAAGGACTTGAAGTTTATAAAGGTAAAGCACAAAAAGATTCAAGTTTAAATATGTTTCATTTTATCTTTAGTTTACATATAGTGAGATAAGGCATAATTCAAAATTATTATTATTTTATTACAACTACAAGGATAATATAGTAATTAAAAAGGATTAAAGTTTATAAACGCAAAGTACAAAATTATTCAACAAATTTAGAATATTGATGTTAAAGATTATCAAGTTAAGGTCCATATCGTGAATGTGTGACTCTTTCTCTACTATCTTTTTGCTTTAAAAAATGTAAATCTCATTGTGATCAATTGATAAGTAAAACAAGTTAAAGTCCCATGGGATAACACAGTTGGTGAGATGTGCGCACACTTTTTCGGTATAGGGAGAGGTCACGAGTTCGAGCCTAGTGTCCCTGGGGTTGCAGTTTAGCACCCATACCATCTACGAAGTGGGGAAGTATTGGTGAGTTTCCCATGACATTAAATTTTGAAAAAAAGAAAAAGAAAAAAAAGTAAAACAAGTTAAGAGGAAAAATGGGCAAGTGAACCTGCAACTCGGCAGGAACCTACAAGGTTCATCAATGGAAGTCCATCTTCTACTGGCGAGTTGACTATGACATAGAAGGCAGTTAAACTATGAACCTTTCATAATCTGCCTGGAGTTGGAGTATTAGAATCTGCCCTCCTTTTTTTCTGAACCTGGTTTTCCTTTTCGGCTTTGCATTAAGGCCTTTGTCAGTCTTTTTGTCATAACCTATGCATCTATTGACGAGGCGATCATAAATTTGAAGGCAATTAGGCTTTGAACCTTTCATTTTCTGGATGGAGTTGGAAATTACACATTGTACTCTTTTTTTCTTAACCTTGTATTTCCCTACTAGCCTTGCCTTAATGCCTTTGTCAGCTCTTTGTCATAACTTGTTGATTTAATCGACTTTTTTGTTTTACCCTTTTTGGTAACTGAACCCAATCTGTGGCTATCTCCTGGAGTCACTCTGAAGGTTCTCCTTTTTTTCCCCTGACTTAGTGACCAGTTATTTTTTAGTTAAGATTGAATGGGTTTATTGTTGCTCCTTGGACTTTGTATCCACTTCTTGACTTTTTTCCCTGCATTGAATAGTGATACGCTATTATTTAAATCGGTTCTAAGCTTTTGTTGGCCCTATGGAATCAAAAGTGATTGTTGACCCTCTCCAAGATGTCACTTCACTTATGAACCCTTTGGATGAGGCAGAGTGGCACATGGAAGGGCTCTTCAAACAAGTAGACTCTGTCAAAGTGTTATCTACCTTTCCTTCTCGTCTAACTTATATGTTTCCTCATAACACTGGAATTAATGCTCATTCTTTGCCTTATACACCTGGTTCCTTTTCGAACCCTTCTCCTCCTCCTACTTTTGCTTCTGGTGATGGATGCCAGGGTGATTCAAGCCACCTACAACAACCTCTTTCCCCTCCTTCTGATCTTCACCATCATAGAGGTGACACAGTGGAAGCATCGACTGATAGACCTAGGAACATTCAGTTAAACATAAATCAGTCAGGCGTTCGAAAGAGGGTGTGGAAGCCAAACAAGAGAGTTCAGAGGATGGTTTTAGGGGAAAATGGGGGTCTCGAAGAAACTTGCAAACTGGCTTTGTGTGGGTTGGTGGGTCACCTTTCTTATTCCTATTTAGTGGATAGACTAGTCTCCAGAGGGATTGCAGTGGCAAGTTGAGTGAGGAAAAGTCAGAAGATACCATGTTACAGGAATATCCTCCAGATTATATGATGGAAGTGGATTCATTGGGTGAGATACCATCCCACTGCTCAACTGAGATAGGACCTCCTTCGGAAACTTTGGACTCCTTGTCGGGTAAGTTAAATTTTTTCTACCCTGCTCTCTACTCTTCATTAACCCTGTGGGAAAAGGAAGCATTGGATAACTCAGGGTGGTTGTCCCATGCTACTATGGTTGTCAAAGGGAATACTGAGGGTTTCTCGACTCCTCTAGTCCTTTTAGGGTGCCTTTGGCACCTGTTTCAGATGTGGGTAAGCCTTCTGATCAAGCTACCACTCCTATAACAATCTCTAGCATTGTTATATTGTCCAGTTTCCCCGCATCTTCTACCCAGCTTCTTGACCTTCTAGTATTTAGGTCGAGGGCTCCAAGATCTTCTCTTTCTCCCTCTCCTACTGTTTTTGTGGAGCCCTTCATAGAGCTTGGTTTTAGAGAACCTGAGGAGGATGAGAATTCCCTCAATACAGTTCTCAACTCTCTGATTCCCTTTTTTAGAGATAACAAAGAAGCTACAAAGCTCCCTATCTTCCTGGGAAAGAGGGCTCTTGACCCTGCGGGGTCTTTAGAGGCCACTAGATCAAAGACCAAGCCGACAAAGGAAGGGAAAGATTTCACTTGGTCGAGGTGTATATGATTAGAACTTTCCCCTATAAAAATGTGAAGCTGCCGGAAAAAACTGTCACAAGATGTTGTAAAGACCATAGAGATTGACTCTTCATCCAGCGATAATGGGCCTCTTAGAGCAATGAAAGCCCTGGCGAGGTCAAAATAATGTTATTGCTCTCCCTGAATGTCAGAGGGATTGGAGGCACTCTCAAAGTTGCTTCCTTTCGTTGCCTGGTGGATCACACCCGGCCTAAGATTATTTTTATTCAAAAAACCTTGGTCTCTACTCAGAAAGCAAGGGACTTCTTATACATTTTCCGACCATCCTGGGCTGTGCGTTCTGTTAACTCTATGGGTAATTCCAGGGGTTTGTTAGTCGCATGGATCCAAACTTATTTGAATTGATTCCTTATCTTAAGGTCGGTGGCATTCTTGTTATAGATAGGAGTTTCTTACATAATCAGGAATTATCTTTACTAAATGTCTATGGCCCTTGCTCGACCAGGAAAACTTTGTGGAATACAGTGGAGGACAACGACATATTATCCATTAAGAAATTGATCCTGGTAGGGGATTTTAATCTCATTATTTCATCTGTAGAGGCATGGGGAGGATCCTGTGATGGGATTATTGATGATTACTACAAAGAATTTTTCTTCTCCAAAAACTTAGTTGATATCATACCATCAAAGCTGGTACCTACTTGGAGAAATGGTCGCAATGGACATGAAGCAGTATCAAGGTGTCTAGACAGGTATTGATCTCAGATGATCTATTAAATGAAATCAACATCTATAGGTCTTGGGTTGAGTACCCGTTCTTCTCCGACCATGCACCATTTTTTCTGCAATTGGATTTATCGTCAGACTATAAGCTTTATCCCTTTAAGTTTAATGCTCACTGGCTCAATGAGAAGGATTTTAAAAATCTTGTCATTAAGGTGTGGCAAGATCTTGTTTTTCTTTCCGAAGGGAACATTAAAAGACGTTTGGTTTGGAAATTACAAGTTTTAAAAAGATGTACAAAATGTTGGTATACAGAGAAGGTGAAACTAAACAAAGCAAAGTTGATAGCATTGGAAACATATATTTAAGAGCTCATTAAGCTTCTGGCAGGAGATCCATCTAATCAAGGAGCAGAGTCAACTCTACGACATTTGGAGCTGGAAAGAAATATTATTTTAAGACAAGAGGAAGATTAGTGGCAGTTATGTAGCAGGGCACTGTGGCTGGCTATTGGAGACAACAACACTAAATATTTCCATAAATTCGCCAATCATAACAGAGTCAGAAAACATATATGGGAGATCAAAGGAGACAACGACGATCTTGTCAATGATAGTGATTCATTAAAAAAAGAAGCAGTTCTCCATTTAAAAAATTTCTATAAAGCATCAACTTGCCCAAACTTAGATGAATAGTTTAAACTAATTGACCACTATCCTAAGATGGTCGATGATGAAGATGCAAGTTTATTATTCAGACCGATTACTTTGGAGGAGATGAAATCAATTCTCTTTCTCTTCAAAAAGGAAAAGAGCTTGGGTCTGGATGGGTAGACAACCGAGTTCTTCATATGCTTTTTTGATCTAGTAGGGTAGGATCTCTTAGCAATGGTTGAAGATTCGAGAAGATTAGGCTCTATTGTGGGAGGCCTAAATTCCACCTTTCTGACTCTGATTCCTAAGGCGAATAAACCTTCAACCTTTGATGATTATTACCCTATTTCACTATGAAACTTATGCTATAAGGTTATTTAAAAAATTATCGCCAACCGCATTAAACCTTTCCTTTCCAGATCAATCTCCAGTGAACATATGGGGTTTCTAAAAGGAAGGTGTATCCAAGATGCTATTTGCACAGCCCACAAAAGTCTACATAGTATTAAAAACAAAAAATTGGAAGCCCTCGTTCTAAAGTTGGATTTAAAAAAAGCTTACGATTGTGTTGACTGGGAGCTTATTAGATTGATCCTTCTTAAAGTAGGATTGGGGATCCACATGACTAAATGGATAATTTCTTGCATTACTTCCTCTTCATTCGTTGTTCTCATCAATGGGGAGGCTACAGATTTTTTCAGAAGCGGAAGGGGTGTCAGGAAGGGATGTCCATTATCTTCCCTTCTTTTCATCCTCGTGATGGAAGGTCTCATCAGATTACTAAAGCATAGTTTGGAGGAAGGGCTTATTACATGGATTAGGATTTCCAGACTGACAAAAATCCTTCACCTTTTGTTTGTGGACAATGTTCTCATTTTTTCCAAGGCAAGTCTGATAGAATGGAGAGTGATAGACAATATTATCATCTTTTTTTGCAAAGCCTCGGGCCTCTTGATGAACCTTAATAAATCCACAATGTATTTTGAAGGCCTAACAGATTTAGAACTGAAATTTTTTAAAACTCTCTTGCCTTACTCTTTTAAAGATCTCTCACTCGGGTTTCGCTACCTGGGTTATTTCTTAAAGACTGGAACCTATCGCTCAGCTGACTGGGAATGGTTGATTTCAAAAATCTCTTATAAAATTGGATCATGGTGCAATTGGTTATTATCGATTGGAGGGCGATATATTTTGGTGAAAATGGTTTTGGAAGGACACATTGTTTACTGGATGTCATTGGAAGCTTTGTCGCACTCAGTTTTAAATAGAATTAGAAAAATGATGTTCCATATTCTATGGAACAGACAGTCGGACAACCACTAGTATCACCTCTGTAGCTGGGAGGTCATCTCTAGACCTAAAAAGAATGGGGGGTGGGGCTTCCGTAACCTCACTCATTTAAATTTGGTTCTGAATTCTATTACATTGTCGAGGGTTTTAACTCATGCTAGTATTTGGTAGCAGGTCCTTAGAGACAAATATTTACATAATGCCACCCTGGTCAACTGGATTAGAAGACCGTCACATTTTAGCAACTCTGCTTCGAGGATCTGGTCAAGTCTTATCCACGCACTCCCCTTCATCAAACATTGGCTTAGTTGGTACCCTGGAACAGGTCATCTAATTTGTGTTGGAAGCGACAAGATCCTAGACATTGGAGACTCCTCCTTCCTCAATGAAGAGCTTATAACTCTACTAAATCAAAAACAGGTCTCTACGCTTGCTCAAGCGTCGTTGACAAGAGATCCTTTCACTTTTGTTGAGGTATGGCGGAGCAGCACGAATCTGGAACTGGCAGGTGAATTTGCCACTGAATGACATAACTACACGGTGGTGCTGAGTGGGGCGGGGATTACCCTCAAGGAAGATTCCAAGGACTTGATGATCTGGACTGGTGGCGATGCATCCGAAAGGATGACAGTCAAGAATTTTTATAATGTCATTCTAACAACTCACGGTTTAGCAAGCTGGAGCGACTGGAAGGTCAAAGTCTGGAAATGGTGATTACAATTAAAAATAATCTTATTTTTCTGGCTGGCATCAAAAAACAGTATCTTATCATGGGACGTCTTGAGCAAAAAAAAGAATGGGTGGGACCGGGCATTTTCATTTTATGCAGAGAATCCTCTAAAGATATCACACATTTTCTTATTCACTGCAAATTTACTAAGTCTGTTTGGGCTATCTGCTCGCGTTTCCTTAATTTTACTTGCACATGGCGTGGCCAGAATCTCAATGAATGCATGGAATCGTGGTTATTAAACAAGGCCGCATAAAAAAAGCTCCCAATTTTACTGAATTGGTACATTTGGAACGAACGCAATAAAACACTCTTTGATGGGAAGGCCCCCTCAGCTTGGATTGTTGCATACATGTCTTTAGGCACGCTCTCTAATCTTCCCACAGTCATAAAGTCACAGGTTTTAAGATTGCGTCTAGTCATCCGAATGAATTGATATACTTTGGCTTTTTTTGATGGGGCATCCATTGCAGGGGGGCAGGTTGTGGGGCAGGGGGTTCCTTGAAAATTATAGATGCCCCAGTTGTTAGATGGTTCTTCAATTGCGGCGAAGGAACAAATACCAAAGATAATTAGTGGGAGTATGGGCTTCTCTTTCCATTGCAAAGATCCTGGACATTCTACACATTCAGGTATTGGGGGACTCCAAAATAGTTATTGAGTGGCTGCAACAAAATAGTAATCTACAAGCCATAAATATTGAAGGGTGGAAACACAGAATTCAAGATCTGACGTCATCTTTCCAAGGTATCAACTTCCAACACATCTTCAGATAATCCAATGAGGAAGCAGATTTTTTATCAAAGCAGACACTCAAAGCTCCTAGAGGAAGACTAACTTACTACTATTGGGATGGAGTAATGGTGGGTCCTACTCATCATATGCAAATTTTCTAAAACTTCTTTCTCTATATTTTCTTCTCGACAGTTTGGGCCATATGTTTGGGACTAGCGTTCATAATCCTTTGTGTTTATTTACTAGTTCCAGCATGGTTTTTTTCATTGTACTCAAGTATTAGTTTCACATCTCGTAGGACAAGTTTGATGAGCCCTTTTGGTTGTTTGAAGTGGGGTCTGTATCCCCGAAAGAACTAGTCTCTTTGCCTCCTTTTGTTCCAGCGATGTAAACATTATATTTCTAATATAATGTGCTAATTTTCTTCTGGAAAAAAAGAAAGTAAAACAAGTTAAAACAAGCATTGTATTTTTTTTAGTGGATGTAAAGAACTTGATAATAAATATATATGTATTAATATATTATATCTTATTTGAAATTGTTAGAATTATTAACTTTTATTTATTTTAAATTTTAATGTGTGATATTTGAACATATGAGAAGATTGTGGTTTTGTATTGGTTATTGTAGAGTAGAGTTTATCTTTATGTGTGCGATTTTATTTTAAGTTTTAGGAGATTGTTAGTTCTAATTGGATATGAGAGATTCTCTCCAACCAGTTGTCTCCTATTTGTTTGTGGTTGAGATATTCTTTCAACAGGTCGTTAATGTGATAAGATAATGTGTCTATCTTAAGACAAAGTTTGATGTATTTATATGTGTACAATTATTTTGTTGAGTAGAACATTCAATATGATTTTAGTGTGTTTGAAAACAATGTCTACTCTCACATTTGTGTACATTGTATCAAAGCTAGTAGGGGCCTGACTCTCTCTCAATAGGGTTTGTGATCATGGCATTTCTACATTGATAATCCCTTGTAAATATAGAATTAGTGTAGGTGAGAGTAGATTTTTTTGTGAGTGAATGATATGGTGTGTCCATTGTTTTGAGTGTAGTATTCAACTTGATTTATTTGTAGTGTTACGATTGTTTTATCCATTGATTTGTTTGGTGTAAGCATGGATATGCAAATTTGTTGTTGAATAAGTGTGAAAGAGTTACCCAACATGTTGAATGAAGGAGAAAGGATCCAACAATGGTAAAATTGTTGGTTTTTCTTTTATTAGTTGTTTCAGGAAGCAATTGCAGGCCCAACCACTTCTAGAAGAGGAAGAAAGTGAATCGTTGCAAGGAGATATTTCTCATGCATAGATAAGATACAAAAAGATAATTTTATCTTTTGAAAGCAAAGGGAAGCTCTACAACAAAGGAAATTGTAGAAAAGGCCTGGTTGAGTCATCAGGAGAAGCATAAAAACCAACCCAACTATTTTTTTGCTCATGACATTGGTAAATTTGTTGGTTGGACATATTTGGATCATCAAGAGAATGAGATAAAATATCCAAACAAACTAGAGTTGGAGTTAGCTATTGTCGACCACTAGTTCTCTATAAAGGACTTGTTTAATTGTTGAGGGAAATAAAGAGAGCAAGCAAACTATTGATTCACTACCTCAGGGTTCACAAAAATCAAATATAAACATTACTAGTTCGTTGGTTGTCTTTGTTGAAATGTAATGTGTCCTTGAAATTTCTTGGGGTTTGTAAAAGAAACATATCGAGCCTAGTCAACTCAATATGTGAATGCAAATTTTCTTATAATTGATTACTCCAACAATTTCTCGATGAAGTATGGAAGACGAAAGAAAAATATTGGACAAGGATGTTGAAGATTGTAATACCCCTAGGCTGAACCCCAAATGTAGATATAAATGTAAGTGTAATTTATATATAAGCTGATGAGTTGAAGGAAAAAGATCTTTAGTTTGGTTCTGTGCACAGTGATTCAGTGCGCGTGAAACTCACACCAAAGGAGTGAGCACATTTTTAAATGAATATAGCACACAATTTAATGTATTTGGCGTGCACCTATGTAAGTGCGCGAGGATGGCGCACTAAAAGAGGAACAAATTAATGTGTACAGTGCACACCTTTGTAAGTGTGTGAGGATGGCGCATGAGCAACTTAATGTATACAGTGTGCATCGGTGTAAGTGCACAAGGATGGTGCACTAAAAGAACAATGCACACATCCCAGGATCATGTGCACACCTTCTTAGTGCACGATTTTGGAGGCCAAAGAGCCTTTTGTATATATGTCATGTTATTACGTGAACTTGTGCAAGTGCGCGAGGGTGGCACACTAAAAGAAGAGTGTGTGCATCCTAGAAGCTTTACGCACACTGGTTTAGTGCACAATCTTTGTGTTTTTTAGGCTAGTGAGCCTGGATGCAAAAAGACTAGTACCTTTGTACTAAGAATGCAAATATAATCACATGCAAATATAATGAAAACACATCATTGTGGTAGACCAACCACGTAAAAGAGTATGGGGGGATAAACTCCACTAGTTGAGGATAAGGGACTAAGTTAAGGGGGCTTAAACACAAATCAATATTATATTAATATTCCTTAAAGTATAAAGCATGGATATTATTTTATCCTAAGTCCGAAGGAGGGGGACATGTGGGCCCAATATAGTTCTCAACATGACAAGTGTCAAGTTGGGAACATGCATCCATATAGTTTGGACTTAGTACATTTTTAATATCATTTTATCATCATTGGAGGAGGAAGGGGGTTACTCACTCAGCTGTCATCTATACCCTGTGGTTACTGTCATAGATACATGTACCTTGGTTAGCTTTAAGGGATGGACAGAAGAGACGGGTTGTCACGCCCGTAGGACATTGCATTTTCTACAGGTGAGATAATTGCAGGGAATTATTCTCGGAGATGCCAAACTATAGGGACAGGGCTCTCAGACTTGCTGTCTGGCCTGATGTTGAAGCTCCGAAAAGGAAGTGGGCAGCCAAAGCACTATTAAGAAAAGAAGGGGCACACTTCCGAGG
The DNA here is from genome assembly GCA_009831015.1 of Picea engelmannii. NCBI lineage: Eukaryota > Viridiplantae > Streptophyta > Pinopsida > Pinales > Pinaceae > Picea > Picea engelmannii. Next base: position 76,656 of record ML794356.1, on the reverse strand, counting down.
GTGGGACATGCATGTGGGGAATGAGGGAATGTAGGCTGTCAATATGAATCAACACATGTGACGTATGTTAATGATTAAAATTGCAACGATGAATATTGCCCACAAATGATTGCTCAACTCTATTATTTATTTATGACAATAATAATAAACTAGTAGGTGGGATCCCCTTGTAGACTAGAGGCACTATGATGGTTATGTTAAGCTTATATGTTTGTTGTTGTTATGATAATTTCTACATAGTCTTCTACAATTGATGATGCAAGTCTTGGTTTCATCCGTTATGACAACATGGTTGGTTGATGTATTATTGCTAAATGTTGTTGATGGTCACTTGCAATACAGGGCAGTGCTATGCATATAAGGATTATGTTTTTTACAGGTGTTGTGTAATGCATTAACATTGATTAATAATATTATACATGTTTTTATGCTAAAGGATGAGACTAGAGCTCAAAACAAAAAGGGAAAAAAACTATGGATTAGTTCTAAGGTTATGGCAAAAAGATTATATATAAACCTTAAAGTATATATAATCGTGACAAATGGAAAGTGGTGGACCTAGCTGCTATACTATGCGTGTGGTTAAAGGATTATATGTGAAACACATATGGTAATGTTTAACATATGGTTATGGTTAAAGTTTGATATGATTTGGGTGGAACATTATACAAAGGATATGGCATTGAATTTATGCAATGGATATGTGTTTGAATTTAATGGTTGATGTTATGGTAATGGTCTAGCTAGTACATTGAATTGAATAGGGCCAGGTGAGGAAGCGATGTGCATTTACTACATGTCACTCCAAACCATCCTCGAGCCCGTCGCCCTAGCCATAGTTGCATTTTTCTCTGGTGGTTGTGGGAGCTCCATGATTTCAGGTTTTGAAAGAGAAAACACAGAAAAACTCTTCATTGAAGTGATTTTTCTAGGCATGGCTCCTTGCTTTTCATCCATGATGGTCTCTCTATATTATGAATCAATTTGTTGGCTCAGGATTGCATGAGTTCTGTGTTTTCTTGAGTTTTGACTGGGTATCAATGATTTGCTTATGGTGTTCTCTGTGATTACTGTGGAATGTTGGAGTTTTAAAAGAAAGAAATGGGTGTTATTGCTTTGTAAATATTGTGCATTGGTTATTGGTTAAAAGAAATGTCGGTCAACTTGGGTTTTTTATTCTGGTTCTCTGTGAAAAATGATGATAACGGTGCAACAAAATCCGAGTTTTATTTGTGCGGGGTTTTACCACCCGTCTGGGTATTAGTGATGTCACCCCTTTTTGTCTCGATCGTTGTTGTGATTCTTTCTCCAGATTGCAATTCAACTGTCGAAACTGGCATTTTTCTTTCTCTGTTTGGCTGAGCCTTGAGCTATTTTTTGTTATGTCTTTTTCTTCATAGTCACTATTGTTGGAAGTGTTGCACACTCAAATCTTTGTATTTCCCATAATATTAAATGGAAGCCTATATATGTGTCAAGTGGCCACGGATTTTTCTCTGGCATTCTTTTCACAAGTTTTTTAAGCATTCGCTCTTCTCATCTTTGTTGTAGTGGCAGACTGATATGTTGGTAAGCCTCACTATCAAATTGTTTCGAAGGTTATAGATGTCTTTGGTGTTTGAAAGAGACACAATCTCTTTGTGTCTTCGAGGATTATTCCTTGTTTAGACCAACCCTCGTTACCTCTCTCCAATAAAGTTTTAAAATACATCTACGTGTGCTTGGTTCGTTGAGCTCGAATAGTTTTTTTTTTCTACTCGGACACTTTTTAGCTCTGTCAATATTTTGGGGTTATAAGTTAAAATACTGTGGTGATTTCAAAAGAGCATGGCTCTCTGTTCTACCAAGAATATACTTGATTACCTGTGGTTTCTTCTCGGTGGTAACTTCTTTTAAGAGGTAAAAGGATTACAAGCTCTTTGTCTTCAGAGACCATCTCTTGATCGAGTCTCTGTATTTCCTCTCTGTGATAAATTTGTTTTGAAAAGGAAAAGGGTATGGGTTGCCGACATCCCGAGAACTTTCCATTTGGTCGATTTATGATTTTTCCACTCATTGTTGTGTTAAATCCTAGCACGATCATGATTCCATTTAAGTTTCAAAGGCATCTATGTGTGTGATTTGTTTATCAAACATGATCTTGGTTCTGTCAAGATTAAAGGAGGACATGGGTGTATGATTTGGTTCTGTTATCCTCGCTCATTATATGGCTTTGTCATTTATTGAGCATTTCTTTTAAAGGGAAGTCTGTACATGTTAATGCACATGAGTATCAAGCTCAAAGCTACATGTTTTTGGTTAAATACTAATGTCGAATCAAGATTGGTGTCGATTATATTGTTGAAGACATATGTGTGATTAAATCGGGCCCGATTATTGTTTTGATGACAGTGGATAATGTTAGTCACTGTTGGAAAGTCGACTGTTGGTGCTTAGTACTAGGTCTACTATTATTTGATTTCAAGAATTGAACATTGGATATGGATAATTGGAATCATTGTGCATATTATGTTTGTTTTAAAAGGAAAAGGTTAGCATTAGAGTATGCGAGACTGTGGCTCAAATGGCTATGATGTTACTGTGGAATTGGAAATGATATTTGCATAGTTAGTGCATAGGATGCACACATTGATATAATTGAAGAATTATGGGAAATTGTTTTTTTTTTTAAGACAAGAAGTATTTTTTCTACAATTAAGGGACAGTTAAATGGTTTTGGTCTTAAAAGTGGATGCTTTTTGGATTGTGATTGGAACAGAGTTATGACTATTGTTTGATTTAATTTATTTTTATGAACAATATATGTATTATTCCCTCTCATATTCTCACTTTTTCGCTCATTATAACCCCCTCACGATCCTAATTTCATTTTTACATGCCTTGTTCAATAAGATAAAATTAAAACTCTGTATGAAAGTAGTAAAAGATGACATAGAAATAGGTTTAAGTTAATATATTTTGGTATTGATTACACAGTCAGTTATTTAATGAATTGTTGAGAAATACTCGTGTTCTTACTCCCTGTCATGATATCACTTTTTCGCTTATTACAATCCCCCCAAAGATCCCATGAACCCTATTTCACTCCCTGCTCATTGGGAATTATTAAATGATTTTTATGGATTGAATTTCATGGGCTTATGTTGATTTCTGAGCCAAACTTTGTTTCATATAAAGAGAATGTCATGTATGGTTTGTTAAGGGCTAGTTGCTAATAAATTGTTGCTTAGAGGATGAGTTTCTTCAGCAAAGACAGTCATGGTCGAAACAATAGGGGAAGAGGTAACTGGAACAGACGGCCTAGAAGGCCCAGATTCTCAATTCATTTTGATGTCGATCCTCGGGATTTGAATAAGATTTTTCAAGATGGGTTCTAAGACTCTTAATGTTCTTAGGAATATGCCACTTTGTAATAGCTTGGATTTTTTCAAGGTCCACCTTAACCCCTTCCCTTGAAACAATAAGACCCAAATACTCTACTTCGTGTTTCCCAAAAGAACATTTGGATCTTTTTACATACAATTGATTGTTCTCAAGAATTCTTCCCCCACCACAATTTTACCTACTTAATGTCGAATCTTGTGTTATCTAAAGATAATAGAACACATCTCTAAAAAAATACAAAAAATGATCTTGCTAACCATGGAAAAAACTCTTAAAATAACTAGAAAAATAGCTTGTGCAAAAACCCTAACTTCCACAAGAAATATATCATAAAATATAATTAGTCAAAATATGAAAACTTTTCCACATGTACTTCACTGTGTCAACTCAGGATTTTGAAAATTTTAGAGTCTGAAACTCCATTGAAAACAATTTACAATGGAAATGGAAAGAGAACTGATTTCAGGATTAGTCACAAACCTTGTCTTCCATGGACTATATATCCGAAAGTCTGGAGAACTAAAACCTAGAAATTTTACCACCTATACTATGACATTTCTCCCTAGTCTCCACAAAATTGTGTTCTCTAAAACTTCACATAAAAAGTGATATAGAAAAAATTCAAAGATGACTCATTTAAAACAAATTTTAGAATGAGTCAAAAACCCTAACTTCCATAGGATATATCTCCAAAATTATAATGAAATAGAACTTGGAATTTTCACCATACATACTTTGATGTCTCTTGAGTAACCTTCAAATTTCGTTGTCTGAAATGTCCCATAAAAAAAGTTAAACAAAAAATTCCAAGATGACTCCGTTGAAGTAGCAAAACCCTAGGAATGATTCTCTTGATACCAAATGTTATGATACAACGCCTTAAAAATGAAAAAAAATCAATGAATATAGTCCACTTCAAGGGGGAAACCTCATTTTACAACATATCCAATTCAAAAGACAAGATGAAATGCTTATACAAACGATTCTCCTTTATTATAGATAGAAGATAAAGTGAGCATGATATAACCTACCACTAAGTCGACCTAAACATAACTAATAAACTAAAAATAAATGAGTGTTAGGGCCTTATGGACCTTAACAAATTGTCTCTAAAGACCCTTAAGGGTGGATTCCAAGAGAACCACATCATCAATAAAGAGGCAAATGGAGGTCAAAACATGTGAAAGAGGCAAACATCCCCATGTTGGATATGATCATGCCAAAAGGATTATAGGTCATTGATATAAATATCGAATAGTGTGGGTGAAAGAGGACACCCTTGCTTCACGCAAATGGTTCTCTTGATCCATTGAATATCATAGCTTTGGTGTCCCCAAGGTTAACAATTAATGATCCTAGTTCACAAAATTTGTATGGCATCTAATTGTCTCTAAAGACCCTCAAGGGTGGATTCCAAGAGAACAACATCATAAATGAAGAGGATGATGGAGATCAAGGCATGTGAAGGATGAAACCATCCCCATGTTGGATATGCTCATGAAAAAATGATTTTAGGTCATTGATATAAATCTTGAACAATGTGGGTGAAAGAGGACACCCTTGCTTCACCCAAATGGTGCTCTTGATAAAGTTTGATGATTTTGATTCCAAGCTCAAGTAGCATATGATAAACAAACATTTTCTAAAAGATAGATATTCCATATATTGAGACAAACATACTAGGTGTAAAGATACATAGGCCTAATCCTTCTCTAACAAACTAGGTCCCCAAACCTCAAAGTCATACAAAATTTTGGACTTGATAATTCTTTCCATAAGCTCCATCTTGTATTGAATGTCTTGAAAGTGCTATTGAAAACACTATCACTTATGTGGGTGTATATTTTGCTTGTTTTTTTAGTGTGGGTGTCTATTTTGTTTGTTTTTTGAGAAAAGAAATATATATATTTTCACAAATTCTTCAACTTCCGATAAAGAAAAGTATATTTTTAATTTAGAATTTCACTTTACAGTAAAACCAAAACTTGTCAGGAATTTTGTTAGCTTTCTATTGACTATTTTTCAAAAAAATTTATTGACATCTGATATGTCAACTTAGTAATCGTTTGACAATATGTTCCTTAAAAATGAAGGGAATGCTAATGAGTTATGTTTTTCCCCAACAATGTATCCATTAGTAAACTTTTGTTTTTGACAAACAAAATATGTTACAACAATCCACATAGACTCTATTTTATGTTGACTATAGTTTTGAATCTAACAGATGAATATTATAATTTATACAATTTTTTGAAGTTGACCAATCTGAAAAAGTTGTTGATTTTAAACACATTTTTTACCTGTCATGTAATTTTCTTAATTTTTACTTAAAAGTAAAATCTAAAAATACCCATTTGAAGAGGACAGTTTAAATATTATTAATATAAATTTTCCATAATTTTCCACTATGTATTTTTACAAATATGGATTTTTCATTTCACTGAATCATAATGTCACTTAAAAAAGTTATGCAGTATTTTTTTTTAAAACATAATTAAAATTAGCTAAAAACAATGAAAGTGAATATGAATTATATCAAATGAAAGTAGATTCAATTCTAAAAATGTTGGTATTAGTTTTGAAACTAAATTCTTTGTATTTGAAGGAGTCTTCTACCTCAAAAGTTGAAGTAAGCTTGAGAGAATTGAGAGTTTTCTGCAAACTGTCCCATTTGCAGGTTGTTGACCGAACTAATATTCTGGCCGAAGAAATTAATTTTTCGACCGAAAATGTTTTCTAACAGAATTCGTAAGAAATAAATGGACTTTCAAACTTTCGGTCAAAAAGAAAAAAAATTATTACACGAAAGTCGAGGATGTTGTTTGTGTGCCATTCGATTTGACGTGCAATGTTTCGGCCGAAAAGTTAAAATATTCGGCCAAAAAAATGATTCTAACAATTTTTTCACCCCCATTCTCACGAAAGGGTTACCCGCCTTCATGATGTTACCCCTCTAGGAGGGTTAGGGAACCATAGTCTTTATTGATTCAAAGTTGTCGGGCTTATTGCAATCCAAACCAAGGCCCTAAAAATTTAACACCAAATTAGGAACTATTTATTGTAGCAAATCTTCTTATAATGAGAACTTGAAATCACTAACAATACAACATTTCTTAGAAAAAAATTTGCTAGTGACAAAAATTCTTAGAAATTATGGTATCTATTTGTTATGATTTCCCTCTTTACATGGTAGGACCTATAGCCACCAACTAGAAAATCATTCCAATACTAAGTTCAGTAGCCACCAACTATGTGCAAAGATTGTCATGAACAACCATCAATAAAAAAAAAACTAACTAGCAAAAAGAATAGAAACAACAATCATTGCACTATGATACTAACACAGACTGCTTGGAGATCAATCTATCCTATGATTTGCTTGGCCATGATAATATCAACCAATTCTTGGTTGCCTTGCATATAAAATTAACTTGAATTAGCAAAATATATATAATAAATGACCAATATTAGTCACCAATTCATTATTCAACAAAATGCTTATTATAGCAATCATTTTCTATCAGAATAACTTTTACTTCAACGGACTAAACACAATTAAATAAAATAAAAAAGTTGTAAGGTATGTTATGCACCTCATATATGATTATAAAATCACACACAAGATAGAAAAGAAAATACATAAAATATCCTTGATGATATAGAAAAACCCTTAAGGTAGGGCAACACCTTGCAATTGTTCATTTTATGGAAGGGATCCACTCATGTTCACTTGTCTTTTTGAGGGGGAAACCTCCTATTGTGCTAAGCTCCAAATACAATACTCTTCCACACCTCATAAGGACTCCATCCTTATTTATAACTCATTAAGAAACCTTAATCATAACAACATCTTAACTACCTAGTGGACCTTCTTTAATGAGGCCCCATTACATTTATTCAATACTACTATAGTGGGCCTTTTTTTATAAATACAGGCACAGTGGACCTAATCCACCTTACATTGAATGACCTTCACTATTATTACTCTATTATGGGCCCTTTAGTCCCCCATTACACCCCTAGGAAGGATCCTAACATTCCACCCCCTTAGAAAAGAGTTGCCCTCAATGCTTGTTGTGAGAAGGTACAACCATAAACAAGAGTCCCATGGATGAGTGTAGATTGCCTAAAGTATGCTAGAGAACCAAGATCCCATGTACAAGTGCTAGTCAACATGTTGAAGTAGTTGAAGCTCCACCTTAAACTTGGGTCCCATGTACAAGTGTTAAAGATGACACCCAACTGATGACTCTTGAGATCCATGAATGACCATTTAATATGCTCCAAATACCAACCATTGACATGGGGATTCAAATAAACAGAATCCTAAAAAATATCATTCACATAGTTGTAAAGGGTCGAGGTTGAATCTAGAAGGAACAATATCATTGTAGAATATGCCAACTCTAGTAGTCATAATGGGATCCTAATTTCCCTCAATGATGTTCTCTACACAAAGTGGATTAGATTCATCATATAGAAGATGAAAGTAGTTGTCATCCCAAAAATGAAAACTATCCATATACCAATCAAGACAAATCATTCTCTAAATCATACAAGGCATATCTTTCTCGATTATACTGTTCCTTGATGAAAGGGCATGTGGTCCCAATAATACAGGTCTCCTTAGATTTAGCGATTATCTCTTTAATATCTTGAATTGCTTGTGACCAATCTTGGAGATATTTTTTAAACAACATTATCGTATTGTCATTTTTCATGTTCATGAGGGTTTGAGAGTAAAGTTTTTCAAATTTGTAGCACACGACATATTGATCGAAAGTACAACATTTAATATACCAAATGAAAACCCTGAAAATCCTCTATCCAATGGAATTGATTCGAAAACAATCTAAGCACCTTATCAAAAGTTATGACCTCTTTAATCCACACATCCATCACGAAAAAACCCTAAAATAGTTTATTTTAAATATGTGATATCTTCACTTCCTGATTTTTTATTCAAACGATTTTTTTTTAAATGGGTTGTTTTCTCGAGAGGAATTTAGATCTACCACCTAATTCTTCATATTCTAATCATAAAGCTATAGTGTAACGTCCCCTAGCTTAACTGAGGAACATTATGTATGGAAAATACACATAAATTCAAAATTTTCTTCTGCTAATTAATTCATGTAGCTTATTAGTTATGAATTAAATACATATTTAACTAGATTGTGATACCCATAATTAAATGCATCTACAACACTCTAAATGAACATAATGCAACCAAATAGTCATCTACAACACATAAAAACCATTCTCATGCACAAAGTAAAAACACAGCCACAAAACTAATAAGAAAATTCAAAAAATAGATAAACACTTGCCTTTTTAAAACATTTCTGCAATCAACTGATTGGGAATGACGTTTCACCCAACCATAGAATTGTTGTCTCAAATCTCAATAGAAAGTCACCCCTGAGCTAGGTTTAGGTATGCACAAGAGAAGGGCACCTCTCACAGTCCACTCACAACTCAATATCCCACAACCCATTAGTATTCTCTCGCAACTATCCTAAATTTCTTCCAGCTGTCTTTCTCTTGACCTGCCTAACCCAATGAATGTACCCCTTCCCTACTCTCAATCCATCAGGAATCACATTCATTTATCAGGGTCTCTCTGCCACAGGTAACCAATAATTTCTCTACTGGGAACTCACTACCAGGAAAACAACAACAAACACTTTTTATTACAGTGCAACTCAAACAGGAGTTCACTCATCGGGCCTGAAAATCTAGCTCTTCAATCTTCATCTCCATATCGCTCCAAAAATGCTCTGACATACTCTAGAATTCTCCCAGCCTTTTGGGTCTAGCTCGGGTTCTCTTCTTTCCTTATTTATAGTTGTTCATGCAAAAAATGAATGTGAAAATGTCTATTCTCCCCCATATGAATTTCCTATATTTTTTCAAGATAGTTGATTCTACCTAATGTTGATTGTACTAGAGCCCCATGCTCCCTAATAACTACGGGATGTGACTCTCAAATCCACCATCTTACATGAGTTTAATGATTGGGTTCTCATACATTCTGTAGAAATTTTAATACAAATTATGTATTGCCTGGATTCTCCTGATCTAACAATTATATGCCACTGTTAAATACATAATCGCTTCTACTAAAATTCTTGCAGAATTTAAAACATGATCGTCAATTGCAATATCAAGAAGAGAGATCAATCACACATAACACAGATGTTTTACCGGAAAAGCATAAAACTAAAAACCCCACTATCATATATTATGTATATATCATGGATCATGAAACAATCTCATGCAAAACTCTAATCCAAGAGCTCTCAGTACAATATACAATCATCTCACACTGTCATACAAAAATTGGTAAATGCATGTGCCAATTTACTGCCTCCAGACAACCTGCCTCCTCTGTGCAATCCCTGATGATGGAAATCCCTGCAATGAATGAATCCCTCTTGCCTAGGCTTTGCATTCCTCATGGGCACATCCAATGTGTGTGTGGCTGCATGAGTGCATTCACTAATGTCACAACTGATAGTCAAACTGTCCCTTTCACCTGTTATCTCAACTGGGTCTCCACTAGATCTGACATGCATGTAGTTAACATTGGTAAATCTTCAGTTGCATGTGAGATCACTGATTGTGAATTAATTAATAATTAATTCACTGATCTCTCACTAGTGTAAGTTTAGTTACAACTAGTACAACTGATCTTAACTCACTTAATTGAGTTAAACTACTTTACAACTCACATAACTACACATATAACTCTGTTACAACTTCGAATCACTCAGTTACAACTAATTCAACTTGCATGTCCCACCAATAAACCTTTGAACTCGAATTACCTATAGCTAACTGATTTTCCACTTCAGTTAACTATTTCCAAGTGCTCATTGAGAATAGATTAATATTATTGTCCAACTATTATTAAGGGATAATAATAGTCGACATACATCTATAAATAGAATTCTCTCACCATCTATAAATAGACATCATCTATAAATAGAATTTGCTCATCATCTAAAAATAGACTTCCACCTAAAAATAGCCTGAGGCTCCATCCTAGTGTAGGTGCATAATTTTCACTAGGATCTTCTTGTTGAATCTCAACACTCTCTCTCAACAAGAAAGGGATTATCCTTCACCCCGATCCTGTCTCTATGGTATTCAATTTTGCTCCTAGTGAGCGCCTTCGTCAAAATGTCTGCATCTTGATCTTCCGTAGGAATGTACTGAAACAACATGATATTCCGCTGCACACAATATCTGATATGATGATACCAGATATCTATATGCTTATATCTATCATGAAACACAAGATTAATCGAGAGTTTAATGCAACTCTGATTATCACAATGAATCGTTGTCAGATCTAAATGAGAACCAAACAAACCAACCAAGATCTTTATCATCCAAATAGCCTCACATGCATCTTGACTCGTTGCCATGTATTCTGCTTCCACTGAACTGAGTGCCATGGATCTCTGCTTCCTGTTGTACCAAGAAAGAGATGTAGATCCGATACTAAAGTGCTAATATTATGGTAGTTGCGGGAGGTATTTACCTCTACATGTGAACCTGACGAGAATAGAAGACTTCGGGAAGCAAGAGAAACCCTAATGAATTGGCTAATAACCCTAGAAGCCTTGTCGGCTCAAGAATATAATTTATATTAG
>ML794356.1:47695-65511 GCA_009831015.1 Picea engelmannii | reverse complement strand
ATATACTGAACAGACACCTACCCAGAAGGAGAAGTCGGCCCCAGTAAACTGGCAGGATTACTATAAATACAGGGCGCCAGTTTCTCATTTGTCACATCTCAGGACTGCAGTTTTCCCAGTTGGTGCACACTGCAGGTGTAGCTAGTGCGCAGGTTTGGAGAAGGGTTGCAGGTGCAGCTCCAGCAGCAACAAGTTTCAGTATTTGGCTTGGATATCTCTTGGCTAGGGTTTGGACTATCTGATCAACCTTTTGTGATGCACTATCCTTAGGGAGAGATGCGTTGCTCTTTGTTTGGCTATCTAGCCTAGGGTTTGCTTCCGGAGGAATTCTCAGGTCAAGGTTAAGGTGCTCGGAGGGAGGCTTCGGGCTGTGGTTGGGAGACGAGGATATCGTCGTGGTAAAACGAGCACACAATCCTTTATATTCTAACATAAAGATCCCCCTTGATGTGCTCTTTCTGTCCATTGGGCTGCCCGCCCAATCTGCATCTGTGAAGCCATGCAACTTCACCTCATCTCTCTGTCTGTACCATAATCCATACTCAGATATACCCCTCAGGTATCTCAGGACATGCTTACCCGCCTTCCAAAAGAGCTTGGTAGGCTTAACCATTGCTTGACTCAGTTGGTTAACTGCATAGAAAATGTCCAGTCTCATGTTCACTAGATACATTAGCGAACCCACTAACTGTTGATAGACAGTAGCATCCACTACCTCTCCAGAAGTAGCATCCTCTTTCCTCCAGTTTCCTGGAAGAGGAGTATCCATGGGCTTGTAGCCCTCCATGTGAAACTTACCCAATATCTCCCTAGCATACTTTCCTTGAGACACAAAAAGTTCACCATCTCGTTGCCATATTTCCAATCCATGGAAATAATGAAGGAGGCCCATATCCTTCTTCTCGAACTCCTTTTCAAGGTCCTCCTTGCATGAGTGTATCAACTGCTCATCACTAGCCAATATTAAATCATCAACATAAATAACAATGATTAAAAGCTTACCCTCCACCATTGCATCAACCCAAGTGGGATCCTGTACTGCTTCCTGAAAGGAAGATGGTTCAATCCCAATACATTTGCTCATGAGAGCCATGTATCCAGTAAACCGATCAAGAGACTGTCTCTGTCTGCGTTGTGAAGTAGGGGCTCCTACATTCTGTGTAGCATCTAGTCTCAATCTATCAACTTTAGTGGTGCGCTTTCTGCCATTTATGATGGATGGCTCTGCATGAGTGGCTTCCTCCACTCCATGAACCTCCTCATGTGGTTGAACCAAATCTTGAGACTCATCTTTGGGAACCAACAGTTCCTCCTCTGCATGCAAGTCTAGCTCCCTCTCAAGCGACAACTGCATGGCTTTCCCCTCATCAAATTTTATATCCCGTCGCATAACAGTCATCTTATTGTTAGGCAAATACACATGATAATTATGGGGTGCTTCTATGTACTCCACAAATATCCCAACTTCAGCAATCAACTCCAGCATCTTCCTGGCATTCTTGGTCACATGCACATAAACAGATGAGCCAAAAATCTTAAAGTGAGAAACATTTGATTTCTTACCAGTGAAAGCTTCTTCAGGTGTACTCATGCCAAGTACTCTATGGGGACAATGGTTTTTCACATAAACCGTTGTGTTGCATGATTCCGCCCACAAATGCATTGGTAGACCCTAATCATGCAACATCGCTCGTGTTGCACCCACAATCATTCTATTCTTCCTCTCTGCGGCCCCATTTTGTTGTGGGTTATGAGGTGCTATGAGTTCTCTTCGAATTCCATCTTTGTTGTAGAAATCTTTGAATTCGTTAGAGATGTATTCTCGACCATTATCGCTCCTCAGAGCCTTCACTTTCTTCCTCGACTCTTTCTCTACCAATTCTTTAAACTCACGGAACTTTGAGAATGTTTGATCCTTCTTCTGCATGAAGAAGATCCATCATTTACGAGAAAAGTCATCAACAAAAATAACATAATAATTATGTTTTGCTTCTGAAGCAACTGAGAATGGTCCACACACGTCAATGTGAACTCTCTCCAGGATCACCAAAACACGGTTCTCCTTTTCATGAAAGGTGGACTTTACATACTTCCCCATGGTGCAACCCTTGCACTGATCTAACTGAGCAAGTGTTCCCATTAGAAGTCCAGTAGATATTTGCTGCATGATTTTCAAGGATCCATGATGAAGATGGCCCAATCCCCTGTGCCATAATTCGCCCTCATCCCGGATCACCACTTTTTCTTCCTTGCCCATCATGGAAGCGCAACCATCTACCTCCAGCTTGTAGATATTCTTAACTCGAATCCCTATATTCTTGACTTGACTTGTTGTTTTATGTCACAGTAAAGCTTTTCCATCACTGAAAACAACGTCATAGCCTCTGTCCTCCAACATTGCGACTGAGACCAAGTTTTTCTTCAGATCTGGAACATGCATAACATCTTTCAATTGAAATGGTTTACCTGACTCCCTCTGAAAGGTAATGGTACCAATTCCAGTCACACTGTATTGTCCATTGTTGCCCATCTCTATATGCATTTTGAGATCTTTCTCCTCCAAGTCACTGAAAATCTCTTTATCTCCTGTCATGTGGAAGGAAGCACCACTATCCAAATACCACACCGAACCCAATGCACTTGACGCCATGCATGCGATGAAGGAGAAGTCTAGTTCAAATTGCGACGCAAGGGCCTCACCAGTTGCAGCTCCAACAACCTTCTTGTTCTTCTTCTTCTGCGGACATTTAGTAGCGAGATGCCCACGTTCGTCACAGTAAAAACACTTCACTTTGGACAAATCCAGCTTCTTGCCTTTAGACTCAGATTTTGAATGGAATTTCTTCACCTTACCTTTCCTTGCTTTGGAAGCCAAAGCACAATCCTCTTCATCATCATGTTTTGATGAAGATCCATCTCTGGTGTTCCACCTAAACTCCTCCTGTGCTAGATCCGACCATAGTCATTCCCAATCTGACAATTTGTTCCCTTCCATTGGCAGAGTCTTGATAACTGTGACAATTCTTGGGAAGTCCTAGGAGAGCCAAACTCACCAAATCATCATCGGTGACTATTATTCCCACACTCCCCAGCTCATCCCGACATTGGACAAACTTCATGAGATATTTTGGAATGGAGTCACCCTTCTCCATCTTGATCTTCCTGAGTTTATATTTGAGCACCAATTTCCTATGGTCGTTGATGTTTTGGAATAGATCTGTCAAAGCCTTCCACATTGCATCTAGTGTGGCTTTCCCATGGCAGTTTAATACAATGTGGTCTCGTACTCCCTCCAACAGGATCCTCCTCACCTTTGCCACTTTCTTTTGCCATGCATCAATATTTGCAGTGTCTACAACATCTGGCTCAGAACCATCCTTGTCAATGAATTCCTTCAAGCCATTGTCTTCGAGTACTGCCTCCATCCTGTCCTTCCAAGCAATGTAGTTTGAGTTTCCCTTGAGTGCATACTCTAACCTCAAGCCATTGAAATCCATTTCGATCTTGAATCAGCTGTAGCACCAATAAAGTCTTTCTGCAAATTCGAATTCTATCCAATCAAAAACTCGGCTTCTGCAATATTCTGTGCTCTGATACCATATAGAAATTTTAATACAAATTATGTATTTCCTGGATTCTCCTAATCTAACAAGTATATGCCACTGTTAAATACATAATCGCTTCTACCAAAATTCTTGTGGAATTTAAAACACGATCGCCAATTGCAATATCAAGAAGAGAGATCAATCACACATAGCATAGATGTTTTATCGGGAAAGCATAAAGCTAAAAACCCCACTATCATATATTATTTATATATCATGGATCATGAAACAATCTCATACAAAACTCTAATCCAAGAGATCTCAGTACAATATACAATTGTCTCACAGTGTCATACAAAAATTGGTAAATGCATGTGCCAATTTACTGCCTCCAGACAGCGTGCCTCCTATGCGCAATCCCTACTGATGGAAATCCCTGCAATGAATGAATCCCTCTTGCCTAGGTTGCACATTTCTCATGGGCACATCCAATGTGTGTGTGGTTGCATGAGTGCACTCACTAATGTCACAACTGATAGTCAAACTGTCCCTTTCACCTGTTATCTCAACTGGATCTCCACTGGATCTGACATGCATGTAGTTAACAGTAGTAAATCTTCAGTTGCATGTGAGATTGTTACACCTCAAAATTACTCACTTCGCAAGTGTTGTCATTAGTGTCGCAAGTGTCGCATCTTGACCGCAAGTGTATAAGTGTTGCTGACATCATACTACCTTCTTGCCTATGTCATGCCTCCAACAACATGACAGGGACACTTAGGACACCTCAAAGATTAGTTGTGAAGAGGAGGAATTAGTCTACTAGAAATACAAGTCTTTTGCTATTGGAAGAACCACTAAAAATTGAGTTTCAGAGAGGAGCGCTCCCCTATACACTGTCAGGGGGCGCTATAACACCCTGTCCACCCTTTTGAGGGAGCGTTATAACACCAGTGCTTTCTTTCCTTCTCTTGGGGAGCACAATAATGCTTTGATGCCCCTTTTGGAGGAGCACTACCTATTTTAGGCGGAAATTGGTTTGTTGAGAAGAATGAGGGAAAGATCCCCTCAATATCTGAAGGCAGTTGGATTCGAATCCTTAGTCAAGCCATGATCTTAGGGCAGATCCATAACTGGAGGAGGAAAATCCTCAACTTACGCCAAAGATATCTCAAGTAGTTGGGCCTCTCCAAGCTTATTTAAACAGGCCTTCTCATGGTGAAATGAAGGCAAAAAGAATGGTGAAGCATCTAACCTATGATCTCATGAAGAAGGTGTCTTTCAAAACATCAACATTCGGTGTGTGGATTGTTTGAACAAGGGTTCGGACGAGGAAGGCTTGACGAAGCTGCTACACCCACATCTATGGCTGTAAGCATTCTTCGTTGTTGTTCTCTTTAATATAATATGCTTGGCCTGTTTCTTTCAAATCAGTGTTTGATCTCACATGAATTTGTCTCTAATAGATAAGTCTATTTCGAGCTAATCTCAGTAGAGTAGGAAGTTGTTTGTAATTTTGTTTGTCTACAGGTCTTATCGAGGAGCGTAAAATTGGAGCTCAACTCGGACCGTGCAGGGACAAACACCGATAAAAGGTACTTTTTCTCCTTCCTCCTCACACATTAGTTTATCTAGATCTAAAAGGAAGTCAGTGTCCATGATAAGCATCTTCTGTCTTAAGAGTTAAGAGTTTAGCTCTCAAGAGGAGATCTACCTATCTGCAGGAAGATTTTCCTTCAACAGAGATCACTGATTGTGAATTAATTAATAATTAATTCACTGATCTCTCACTAGTGTAAGTTCAGTTATAACTAGTATAACCGAGCTTAACTCACCTAACTGAGTTAAATTACTTTACGACTCACATAACTACACATATAACTCGGTTACAACTTCGAATCACTCAGTTACAACTAATTCAACTTGCATGTCCCACCAATCAGCCTTTGAACTCAAATTTCCTATAGCTAACTGATTTGCCACTTCAATTAACTATTTTCAAGTGCTCATTGAGAATAGATTAATATTTATTGTCCAACTATTATTAAGGGATAATAATAGTCGACATACATCTATAAATAGAATTCTCTCACCATCTATAAATAGAATTTTCTCATCATCTAAAAATAGACTTCCACCTAAAAATAGCCTAAGGCTCCATCCTAGTGTAGGTGCATGATTTTCACTAGGATGTTCTTGTTGAATCTCAACACATTCAAACAGAAAAATAGGAGTTACCCCCAATGATAATAAAAATCAGGAAAATGGGTTGAATTAATACCCACAATTAATTTCCCCCTTGGACCCCTCTTAGACACTCTCTTCTCTTGTGGAAAACTCAACCCCCATCTCTGTCCATATCCCCCAACCGCTTACATCACTTTTTATTTATTAAAATTGAAAAAATACATTTGCATATTACATTGCTTGATCATATCCATATCCATACCTACATTATGCATTAATTAAACTAGGGATTATAGCGGAGATGTTACATATAGTAAGTGACTTAAACATCACAACCCTCTTCTTCTTTTTTTCTTTGAAAACCTGCAAAATAAGAAAATTAAAAACCTTCTTTTTTTTGGTCCAAGAAACAACTCTAATACCAAAATGTTATATACCTTAGATATGAATGTAAAATCACACACAGGATATAAAAGATAATATAAAAAATCTCCTTGATTATATTAAAAAACCCTTAAGGTAGGGAAACACCTTACAATTGATCCCTTTTTATGGAAGGAATCCACTCATATTCACTTTCATCTTCGAGGCGACAACCTCCTATTGAGTTAAGCTCCAACTACAATCATCCTCCACACCTCATAAGTAGGACTTCATCTTTATTTATAACTAATTAAAAAACCTTAATCATAACAACCTCCTAACTACCTAGTGGACCTTAGTTAATGAGGTCACATTACATTTATTCAATACTACTATAGTGGGACTTATTTAATAAATACAAGCTTAATGGATCTATTTCACCTTACATTGAATGAACTCCACTATTATTATTCTATTATGGGCCCTTCGTCTCCCTATTACACCCCTAGGCAGGATCCCAACAAGATATGACATTAGAAGAAACAAAGCCTTCTAATGTTGAAGCATTTGAAAAACCATCTACAAGTATAGTTGTATGTTTTTTTATATCTCTTAGACCACTCGTTGCCCTTTCAAGTTAATTACTTCTAGAGACACCCTCATTTGGGTATGGTGTTGCTAATTGGTTGAGCTCTCCTGCTCATTTCTTCTATTTTAGGCCTATTCTTCATGTTCTTCCAATTCTTCTATCAGATACATGATGATCTAGCTTGACATCACTCATGAGTCCCTTTAGATGACTCTACCATGGTATATCGGCTCCTATGCCTTACACCTTAGATGTTATGTGCACTCACAAACGATACTTCATGCATGATCTTTATTTCATTTGATGTGATATGTTCTTGTGTGGGTTTCTTCTCTAGACATGGTGTGATGATTTCTTACCTAGTTGTGAACATAATAAATATTGGGTTTAATCTAATAACACTTCTTAACCATAAAAAGTTATTATATTTTCTTGTTGTACAATTGGGGGATATAATTTTCCTTCGATAAGTGTCGTCGTGACTTGGATCAAGTCATACCATTGGGAATCTACTTGACTTAGTGTACTCCATGTCCTAACCATACTTAACATTTTCCATCTTTTCCCATTCATTGTCATCTCATTCATAAAAATATATTATTCCCATTCATGTTTGACTATCATACGTCATCCAACAAGGTCTAGTTGAACAAATTGAATACCAATGTAATCCTAAGTCAAATGAAGCTAAAAAAGAGATGAATGTGAAGAGCATGAAAATCAAAATTAAAAAATAATAACAAAGCTAGAGTTATTCCACCTCATTAAAAAGGCCCTTGCCTCGAAGTCATATGCTACAAAAACACATTTCTAAAGAAAGGACTAATAACTCAAAGAAAGGAAATACAAAAGGGGTAATAAAATGAAGTGTCAAGGTGGTAACTCTAAGCAAAGCTCCTTCTTAAAGGCTTAAATGTATAAATAATGGAGATTCCTATCTCTGGAAAGGTAGTTGGATCAATTAAAAGACCTTTAACATCATCACATACGAATATGATGGGTCAAATACATGAGGTTCCCTTTTGATTTCCATAAGTTGTCCATCATATTTACCTATCTCTAACTAAGTAATCTAGGAAACACTTCTTGTCTTAGAAATTGTAGGTTGTCCCACCATGGTAAACTTAAGAAAATTATAAAATTAACTTATATTATGATGGTGTTAATATATGTTCATTGCATAATGAGTTGTGTTGAGACTTGATTCACCATTATGGGTGGGTGCCTCACATTGGGATCTGTGTACTATGAATCAAGATCCATGTCCTTGCATTAAGGATCTGTGACCCTACCTTGTGATATGTGTACCTATATATAATCATATCTATCTACATTGAGATATATTCTATTTTTATTGGGATCCATAACACTACATTGGGATCCATGACAATGCATTGGACAATGATAAAGACTCCACATCATCATCATGTGCCACATGGACAATTTCTTGAGGATATTTAGGTGGCTAGAGCATACTTTTTTAAGGCGATCAACTTCAAGGGCAATTGTCTTTTGATAAAGTGCCCAAATTTCTACCATATTAGAGCCAATAGATGCAAAATGGTCGTAGGATTTCTAAAATGGGGTTGTAATAAAAAAAACAAGCAAACATTGTCTTAGTTATGATGCTACTAAAATCTGTCATGGGAAAATTATCACTGTGTTTTGGAGACACACGTGTGGGTAATTACACTTCATTTATGAGGGCACATTTGACTTTCTATGAGCACATGTGTGGGTGGTTAGCTCATATTTATGAGGGTGCACTTATTCTTGGAGGTTTTATTGATGATTTTGAGAGCACCATGTATTTGCTCRTGGTTTTKCTTGARCACATGGTAATTGCCTATGGTTTTTCYTGAGCACATGGTATTTTTCTATAGTTTTTCYTGARCACATKGTATTTGCCAGTGGTTTTTCTTKAGMACATGGTATTATCTCATGGTTTTGTGAGGGCGTCTTATCTATAYACARAGGGCTCATMTCTCATTTTTTRTTGGAAATCAATTGGAAGAACTTGTTTGCCTTGCTAAAGTTTTTGTGTGAGTCTTGTTTTAATATTGAGTATATGTKCTAGTGCTACAAAGGAGGATATTTGGMATTGCATRTTTCTAGGRAAAARGGAGCTACTACAATTTATGGTAAATGCATTTGAGGTAATGGATGTTTCCTTTTTCATTTCTTTTTTKAATATCTAAGCTTAAWTTATTGTTTAGGGCATAGATCTTTACGGATTATATTCTCTCACTTTGTGCTTAKTTAGATTTAATGTTGTAATACTTAGGATAAATCTTCATAGATTAGCCTTCCCTAGGAATCTTGTAGTGCACYAAATATCAAAGCTTGAAGCTCATTTAACAATCCTTCATGSTGCTAAGTGATCTCAAGCATTAAGGATACAAGAATATCACTCAACATTGGATCAAGTGTCGTCCCATAGCCCAAGTGGAGAAGGTATTGAACTTCCTTGAATTTTTAGCCATCTCATTTAAAATTCCCCCCCAATTATTTTATTTATATGCAATCTAGGGTTTAAAGGTTCAAATTCTTAGATCTAGGTTGCTTGTTTCATAAGTTAGCTAGGATAATGCATTTCAAATCTAGTTATTAACTCAAAACTTCTTTGTGCAAGTTGTTTAGTTTTCTTATTCAAAGGTTGACTTGCACTCTACTTTCCTATGGTTTCATTGGATGCACATTTAGAGGAAAAATATATGTGGAACCTAATGTTTTCTCTCACATATTAAACATAGATCTAACTTTGTGATAATCTGATAAGCCAAATTGATTCCTTAAGTCTTAGAATGATTTATGATTTAAAATTCATCTTTCTTCAATTTTGTTTGTTCAAAATTCTAAGAGGCTTGATTTGAAAAATCAATTTCAAATGTTTTCTCATTTCAAATCTAATTGATTAGGTAAGGGGAATGATGCTTTAAGAATACATTTAACTTATTTTCTCTCTTTCATTTGAATGGTGAATGATCTAAGGTGGAAATTACTATAATGTTGTTTTTTTGTAAGAGTTTCTATTCAAATATCAACATAATGTATAGAAATTCAGATTGTTCAGGATGCTCATGGCACCCTAATGTCCATCAAACAAGTCCAAAAAAACATATATCCGTCGACCTTCCCTTGAAGGGAAATTAGGTAGGCATTCAAAAAATGATTATAGCAAGTTAAGACTAGAAATAGTATCAGGAAGTCTGACAAACTAAAACACAAGGACCCTAATGAAACTAGAGATAGAAACATGTTCAGTTGAACCAAGACAAAACTAGACAAATCCTGACAAGCAAAAGCAAATATGTTCTCAATCATTGAAATGAGGTACCCGAGGAGAAGACGTAGAAGTTCTCGCTTGTTTCCCTCATCCCGAGGAGGTCACAAAAACCTAGTGGACAAGCTACCAACATGCACTAGTTGGAGAGAGCATCCATTACTTTTGACCAACCAAGAGACCATGGTGAGTAGCAACTTGATCTGATCCTCCAGAGCTTCCAATCATTGTTTGAACTGCTTGTAATCCTGATCTTTGGTAGCATACCCTGGGCTACCATAGTTTTGGTGTGCCAATATAGCTCCAACATTTTGTGAAACTTAGTATCCTGATTCCAAGAGCAACCAAGATCAAGAACTATATCGCCTACCTACTTGTCCACATCTGCATCTTCCTAGAAAGCCTTGATGATCTTGACCTCATCCTCCAAAGGTTGCAAGACATATTTTGCCTCTGAAGAGACCAAGTGCCTAAAGTATTCAGCTGCCTCCTCCGACACAAGGGTTGCCCGAGTCTTGTGAACATGAGTCGTCTTGGCTTGAACAACACGAGGAGCCAATGCAATTGCGAGGAGAATGGTGTGCCACTCACAGGTAGGGACCACAATTGGGCCAAAGATAAATCCCAAATTGAACCAAAGAAAACAATTGAATCGAGGATAGAGGTCGAAAAAACCAGAGACAACGCCCAAGCCATATTTGTTAGCTTAACCATCATTGTGACAAGGAGAGCAGAGAGTACAAACATTTGAAATGTACACACATTCATAAATGGAATCTTAGTCATGATCCAATTGGAGCTCATCCCTCCTATACTTTCCATTTCCCCCCATTGCTTCAAGCAGATTAGGCCTAGATTGAACATTATCTTTCACACATGGAGGCTACATGTCTGAGGGGACAGGGCATTCATCCACAATGTTGACCACATTAATATAGCACATAAACCAAATATTTAATAGATAGAATATTTCTAAATATAGATATGTTTATTGAATAATGAATAATGGATGATGATTACAATACCCTCGTGACGGTTTACTATATAGCATTGACTGGTCACAAGGTGAGGAGGTACGTGCCTCTTGATGAACAAGTATGTGCCTCTTGATTTAATTAAATTATTATTATTATTATGTTTGTAACATTGCCACCTCCTTAAATTTTGCTTTGTCCTCAAAGCAAGGGTAGTGATGGGTATTGTTGTAGAAAACGTTCTGACTCCCATGATGAATCTTCTTCTTGAAGGTTTTTCCATTTGATGAGATATTCCTTAATGATTTTGGAATGTAACACTTTTTCCTTAGTGGAAAGAATACCTTCTGATTCTAACATAATTCTTCCTTCATCATCGGATTCTGGGACTTATGCTTGGACTAGTTGAGCTTGCCCAAGCACCTTCTTGAGACATGAGACGTGGAAAATGTTATGAATGTGACAATTGTTTGGTAATTTCAATCCATAAGCTACTTCACTAATTTTTTTGTTAATTCGAAAGGGTCCATAAAATTTTGGAGCTAATTTGTTCTTCCCTTAGTTCTTAAGGGATAGTTGTTTGTAAGGTTGGAATCTTACAAACACCCAATCGCCTTCTTCAAACTTTATTTCTAACCTACGTTGGTTTTCTAGTTGTTTCATTCAATTATGAGTTGTGGCTAGGTTTTCTTTCAATATTTTAATGTTTTTTTCTTCTTCCTCGAGCTGATTCCACTGATTGGACCTTGGTGTCAATCAATGCAAGCTCCTTCCATTTGGGTGGTTCATACCCATATAAGACTTGGAAAGGGGTCATTTTTGCGGAAGTTTGATATGTAGAATTATACCACCTTTCAGCTAAATGTAACCACTGAGACCACTTATTTTGCTTATCTGTCACAAAACAGCGAAAGTAAGTTTCTAAGCATTTATTTACAATTTATGTCTAATCGTTTGTTTATGGATGGTAGGATGAGCTCATATAGAGGGATATTCATGTTTGCTTACAAAAATCTCTCCAAAAATTCCCTTTAAATTTTGCATCCCTATTGCTGACAATAACCTTCGGAAATCCATGCAATTTATAAATGTTTTTTGCAAAAAACATCTGCAATTTGCTTTGTTGAGTCATTTTTCCTGACTACCATGAAATGTGCATATTTGGTTAATCTATCAACCACAACAAAAATTGTATCCTTCCCATCATAGATGGGAAGCCCTTCAATGAAATCCACCAAGATCTTTTCACATTTTTGGTCAGGAATATGTAGGGGATGAAGTAGTCCTGGAGTCCTAACATTTTCATTTTTATTTCTCTGACATATTTCACATTCAGTAACAAATTTTTGAATATCCTTATTCATAACTTTCCAATAGAATGATTGGCGTGCATTACAATAGGTTTTGAAAAAACCCACATGCCCTGCAACTAGGGAATTGTGTGACTCCTTTAATACATTCATTTTAAATTTTGAGGATAGAATTAAATAGATTCTATCTATGTACTATAAAGTGTCATTTTTCCATTCAATTTTGGGATTTTGGTCCAATTTGTTGATTATTGAATTAGATTCGGGATCTTTGGCATATTCAACATGGATTTCATCTAACCAATCAAGAATCACTATTGTTGTTGCATATACCGTTACATCATCATCCTTTCAAGATAGTGCATCGACAACGACATTGTCCTTCCCTTTTTTGTGGATTATCTCCATATCAAAGGTGGAAAGTTTTTCAATCCATTTTTGTTGTTCAGTGGACAATGTTTTTTGTTGTAGTAGGTATTGAAGACTATTGTGATCCATACGTATCGAGAATTTTCTTCCTAAGAGATATTGTCGCCACTTAGCTAATGCATGCATAATGGCTAGCATTTCCTTATTATAGGTGGACTTTAAATCTTCGCTTTTGTTGAGCTTTCGACGTTCAAACACTATTGGGTGGCCATCTTGCATCAACACTACTTCTATTCCAAATCCCTATGCATCACACTCTACTACAAAGGGTTTTGTGAAATCTGTTATTTCTAAGAGAGGTGTAAATTACATAACCCTTTTTAATGTTTCAAAACATTCTTTTGTATTGTTATCCCATTTGAAGGAGTTTTTCTTTAATAGGTTTGACAAGGGTGTTGTCAAATGAGCATAGTTCTTGATAAATCTTCGATAATACCCTGTTAATCCTAGGAATCCCCTTAGTTTTGATATGTTTTTTGGTTTGGGCCATTCTATGATTTCCTTGATTTTATTGGGGTCCACCTTGACTCCTTCTTGGGATATGATATGACCAAGGTATTCTACATCATTTTTACCAAATGAACATTTTGATAGTTTTGCATAAAACTGATTTTTTCTAAGAGAGAGAGAGTACCTGCTCTAAATGATTTATATGCTCCTTCCAATTTTTACTGTAAATATGAATATCATCAAATAAGACTAGTATAAACGTCCTTAAGTAGGGATAAAAAAGTTGATTCATAGTTTCTTGGAAGGTAGCTGGGGCATTGGTTAACCTGAACAACATCACCTTAAACTCATAGTGACCTTAGTGTGTTTGAAATGTTGTTTTTGCCACATCTTCTAGTCTTACTTTTATCTGGTAGTACCCTGACCTTAGATCCAATTTTGAGAAGTATTTTGCTCCATGGAGTTCGTCTAACAATTTATCGATGAAGGGTATAGGAAATTTGTTCTTTATGGTTATTTTGTTTAACCCTTTATAGTCTATGCATAGTATGAAGGACCCATTTTTTTTCCGAACCAAGATTATTGGAGTTGCATATGGGCTCCTTGTTGTAATAACTCCACATTTTAGTAGGTCTTGAATTAGCCTTTCTATCTCTTTTTTATGGTGGTGTAGATATCGGTAGGGTTTGACATTAACTAGTGTTGAATCTGGTTTAACCTCGATTATATGCTCTATTTTTCTTTCAGGTAGCAGTTTCATAGGTATGTCTTGGAATACGTTGTCATATTTTTGGATTAATGCTGGAATCTCCGAATGTTGAGATTGGACCATTTATGTGGCTAATATATCTCCATTTGATGACATTGTGCCACATAAGTTGGTGCTCCTTTTCAAATTAGTTTCTCCATTTTTCATGAAGATATAACTTGGGTGGGAGGTGGTTGGAATCCATATAATTTATATCTTCTTCCTTCTCATTTAAATTTTATAAATTGTTTCTGGTGATTTGTAGAATAGGTTCCCAACATTTGTAACCATTGAATTCCGAGGATGATGTCTACTCCACCCAAGAGTAATATGTAGAATCCGGTTTCCAATTCACAATCGTCTACCTAAAGCTTGACCTTGTGGAATTTTCCCACTCCAATTTTTTGCCATGTGCCACCATTACTCTTATATATGTGGTTGGATAAACAAATAGGTTTAATTCTTTGCAACATTTATATCTATGAAATTATGGGTGCTTCCTGTATTGACTAGAATGGTGACATTCTCTTTTCTTTTTGTACCCTTTTAGTTTTAACGTTTGTGGTTGTGCTATTCTTGTTATTGCAGCCAGGGATATCTTGGGCATAACCTCTTATGGTTCTGTATTGGGGGAATCTTCTTCCTCTTTACCTTCGTTATCCGAGTCGCTATCAGATGTGTCTAATTCCTTCTCTGCTTCACAAGTATATAGTTTTTTATTGTTGAATTTATGCCCTGGTGACGATTGTCTCCACAATTTCTGCATTTGTTTCCCCATCTCTTATCTGGATCTTGTTGTCCGCTTTCACCTTCCTTTAATGAAGGTGGTATATACTTGTTAGATATGTTTGTAAAGTACTTGTTAGAGTTCCCATTTAGGTATTTATTTGACCTGATTGGACTTGTAAACGATGGTTTATTGAACTTGGTGTTTTGTTCAATTAACCTTGTTGTGTGTCTAGCATCCTCAATAGTTTTAGGATTCCATAGTTTGATTTTGCTACGGATGTAGTCATTTAATCCACACATGTACATTTTTAGGAGTTGCTCATCTATGAACCTGCATTGCCTTGTTGCTAGGACCTTCCATTCGTGTGTATAATTGTTTACGCTTCCCTTCTATTTGAGATGCACGAACTTGTTATACAAATCATCATCATCTTCGTCATGAAATCTTTTAGGTAGGGCCATTGTGAAGTTTTTCCAATGGAAGGAACGAACATCACATTTTTTGGACCACCAAAGGTACCAATCATAAGCTTCTCCTTCTAAAATATTGGAGGTTGTCATTACTTTTTCTCGTTCTCCTAGTGGGGGGTTTGATTCAAAAATTTTGTCCATTTTGTTTATCCAAACAACAGTTCCTCTATGGTCCTTGCCGTCATATTTTGGTAACTCATTTTTAAACTTTTGGTAATCTTTGTCTTGGAATCTAGGATTGTGCATATTCCTCAAAAAATTCACCTCTGGTATTTATTGGTTTCCTTGAATTTTTGAATTTATCTTTGGTATTTCTGGACTTAGTGGTGGTGTTTGATAAGCCAAGGGTTCTACGAATAAGGCATCTATTTGTTCCATCAATTGTTCATTTTTTGCAATATGTTCATCAAGTCTTCTCTTCATTTCATTTTTATCATTTTTGGAGAGCTCTAATAATCTTTCCCCTTGTTGTATTAACTTGTCAATTTTGCTACCGCATTCTAATAATTTATCAATTTTTTCATTCATGTCTTTTTGTGTTTTTCCCACATTGTTGAGCCGATATCTTGTGGTGTTGACGTCATCTCTACCCATTTTGTCAAGGTTAATGTTTTTTCTAATAAACCTCTTTTTTTGTTATATATATATAATATAATATATATTGTTAATTATTATAATTTATTGTTATGGGTACAGGGAACCACACACACGGCGGACGACAGGTACAGCTAAAGCGACGTGTACGGACAGGCAGGGGAAGTATGATGGACAAGATAGAGGGATAGTGCACGGATTGCACGGAGATGGTACAACGATGGTAAAGGAAGTGGCGACAAGGAACAATGTGGATGAACAGAGGTAAGTCGATGGACTGGAAGTAGATGGATTTGCAGTGGAAGGATCGATTTTTAGTTGTATTGTACAGACACGTACGATTGTTTTACTCTAATACCATTGTAGCACTTAAACTGGTTATTTAATAGACAAGTATTTCTGAATATATATATATATATATATATATATTGATTGAATAATGAATAATGGATGATAATTACAATACCCTTGTGACAGTTTACTATATAGTATTGGCTGGTCACTAGGTGAGAAAATCACTAAGTGAGAAGGTACATGCCTTTTGATGAAAAGGTATGTGCTCATTAATTTAATTATATTATTATTATTATTATTTTTAAAATTAACACCCATATCCATGTGGCAGCTGATCTGGGGTAAATTACTTGAATGTTGTAACCATATAATCATTTACTATGATGGTATATTCACATGTGTGATTCACACTTCACAATTCCATGGTTTGGCACTTAAACAAATGAGAAATTTGATGTTCAATAAGTGGTTATAATTGGATCTTTTTCATGGCTAAGGTTCGCAAGCATTCAAATGTTGTTGAACACCTAATAAACTTAACATAACAAATCTGGGGTTTATACACTTTTCATGTTCCTTATGAGGTCGTTTTGCTAGATTTGAAGTCAATATCACAATCACTTTAAATCAATGTATTTATACTCTAAGCGACTTGCATAAAGGGGTATTAATAATTTGTGACTTCACTGCTGTAATATTTTTTTCTTTAAGGTTTGATAGCAGGTTCAGCACTGATATTTCTAAGTTCTAATACACTTCATAAGTCTGGTCCACAATGTTAGAGACAATCAAACAATTTGTTGATACATTTCCTGCTAATTTGAATGACGTTCAAGTAATATGGTTTATTTGGCATGGTGAAGAACATATAAGTTTATGCATATCTATATCTAAACCCTGGCTTGAACAATAACAACACTTAAAATTTACATTAAAACTGTTGGAGTTCAATATTCTGCAGTATCTGGAACAAAAATTCAGTAGCATGGCCTTTCCTAAAATCATGCCTAAGGTGTTAATGTGAATACTATTTGGATACACTATCCTTTTGGAATTCCAAAATCTGAAAATGATGTTAAATTTCTGGAATGATATGTCTGTATAACTGATGTGAGGATTTCTTATGGTGCAATTCAGATCACACAAAATTTCATTTTTCTAAATGACATAATTACTGGTTTCTAATAAGTTTCCTAATTCTTAAGCACATTTTGAATAATTTTGCATCTTGAAATCAGTATTACAGTTAAATGATATCACTATTAGTTTTGACACTCATTTATGAATGGTCCGTGTATACAAAAATTGCAAATTCTGGAAATTGATTTTTTTTTAGCATTATTTGTGATAATATAAGAGAATTGACTAGCATAGAATTTCACCAAGCTGAACAGATATTTTTAAATTCATTGTGGAAGTTTGATTGTCTTAAACTCATACTTTCTTGTGGCTGGTAATAAGTCTTGGAATCATATAAAGTTGTGACACTTTGGGTTGACTTAATAATTTGTTTGCACTACATCACAATTCTTCCCCATCTTTACAAGGCAAACTAAATCGTTGGGATAATCACTTTAATAATCAATTCAAGATGAATAACACTCCCATATTAAATGATAGGCTTGACTAAGTTAGGGATTCTCCCCTAAGCTAGGGTAGTTTTCTTAGGCTAAAGTGCGAGGCAAAGCCACTGAAGTGACAATAGGTGACTTCTCTGATAGAGCCTCTAGGTTCTCTCGTTGAAACTAGGATTTTTCCTCAGACAAAAGTTTGAGTGGTAACACTGTCCATTTCAAGAAAATCAAACTGATAGCATTAATTTCATGTCAGTCTCTGCAAAGATATAGGAT
>ML794356.1:27947-44653 GCA_009831015.1 Picea engelmannii | reverse complement strand
ATTAACCTAACTAAGCAAACCTATAATAATACCTACCTAGTTGGGAGAGGAATACCCCAATAGGTAAGGCTAAGTGTTCATGTGATTAATGTGATCTATGGTTCAATGATATAATTGCTTATGTTTTAGATCTACATCATAATATTAAGCCTATTGGGCAACACTTAAATAATCTAACTAGATCTATCATATTGCTTAGTTCATTTTCAAGTCTATTTTCTTTCTCTCTCATGCACATGGTTTAAATCTTAAATGCTTAACATCTTAGTGCTTGACAAGTAATTGGTTTATTCTCTTATTGCTTACATCTATTGGAATCCATTTGCTTAGGCTTTGTTATCCCCGATTTCTAGGGATAACTAGGAGATCATGTCTCGAGGCCCACAGGTCCTAGACATGAAGTACCGAGAGCAGGATTGACCTGAGCATGGCCCTGGAGGGCCCATGTTTCTTCTTCTTCATCAGACTTGTCTTGTCAGCAGGAACAACATCCATCACCTTCGGCTTGGACTTGTATCGGAGAAGACTCTTGCTCCATGAGGTAATTGGTTCAGGTATCATGGTATGTGTCATATTTGATCATTATAACCTTCAAATATATGCATCAAATTCCTTTCATTTTTTACGATTGCTTGGATCTTACACTAACCCACTTGACCATGGTTGGGGGGATTGACAGGGTACCCTAGCAAGCTTGTACCCATAGGTTTTGGTTAGCCACCAGGGAGGATTTTGAAGAGCCATCGTCCGCTCCCATCATATTATCATTTTTACATCTTATCTCCCACTCATCTTTCCCATTCCCCTAGTTCGGACATTAGGATGACCTGTTTGTGGGGTTACACCTTATCTTGTGGGAAGAAGGGGCTAAAGGCCCAGGAGGTAAAAGCAGCTGGTAAGAGATAAAAGCCATAAAAAATAAAACCTAGAGATGCCTCACCCAAGGATCCCCGAGAGGGCAATAAAAAGCCTCTCAATAAGAAACAAGAGGGACCCGAAGAAAAATAACAAAACAAGACCTAGCCAAGAGGATGGGGGGTCTCATCATGAGCCAGCCCATTATGTTCATGGGTACTTAGCAGTATGACATTGCCACTATCTGGTTACCACGCCAGGGCAGTGACCTTTGGTTGCATGGCCAAGGGAAAGGGGGTCTCATCACGAGCTAGCCTTATCATCCCTGTGAAAGTACTTGTGGGTAACACTGTTAGCTCTGGTCACCACGCCAAGGCAGTGTCCTCTAGTTAGACCTTGAAATAAAAAGAAAAGATAATAAAGAAAAGAAAGAATAAAGGCAAATAAAGGGCTTGGAAAGAATTGCATCCATGACAGGTGCAACTCGCCTCCTACAAAGGCACCCACGGATAATATTCACCCCTGTCTTTCACTATGTCTGGACATCCTTTGACCACACCACCTTGTGTTACATGGCTTGGATGATATCCTTTGGAAACTTTCCTTTTCTTATGGACGCAGGCCCAATAGGGCATTTTGTATTTTTCTTCAGCTTTGTATAGTAGGTCATTGTAACGTCTTTGAGCTATTAGATGATATGCTAGGGGTTTTATGCATGCATTTGATAAAATTAATGATGAAATATGATTGACATCGCTATGATCCCTAGGACTAATGAGCCCATGTAGGGCGAAGTTTTTGATGTGCAGGACCATGCCCAACAGAAAGGTACCAAGTGGACCGGTACACATGGGGAGATGATTAGTTCGGACCTCCATGGGGCTGAAGAGCCCATCAGATGGTTGTTGGGACCTCATCACGGACAAAGACAGGACAGTGATTGATCGAGCCTTTGCACGAGAGAAGAAGAAGGACATTTTCATCCAGGACGCCTTGGCTGAGCCTAGCCCTGGGGGGTTGACCCACTGCAGGTGGAACGTGTCCCTCTGATGGCCCAGGACGTCATCTAGGATCCCTCGATGTCACCTCCAGTGTATTGCACCTTAACAAAGAGTTTTGGCACGTGTGGCAGAGTTTGGAGGCCCAGAGAGGGCCAACGTTTGTCATCTAGTGCTATGATTTGCCCTAAAAAAGGCCAACATCTCCCTCAAAGGGGCTAGACGTCTTGCTCATTGCTCATTTAGGGTTTTCTTTTAGCAGTTTAATGTAAAACAGTATGATTTTTAGTTGTTAGCCTTGTCATCTATTTTAATGACCTAATTTTAATTAAAGGTCATGAAATGATATATATTGAAGATGTTTTCCCTCATTTTGACATAACACAATTCACTCACACTTGTGAGGTCTGATTTTTGCGCCCTTCTAGGGTATATTTTCTTTCTAAGTGAGATGCACTTGTTATTGGAAGGATATTTTTGGCATCTTGTGACATTTCTCTCCAAGGAAGGTTTACAACTAGGGTTTGCATGTGCTTTCTTCATGATATGTAAGTGATTTTCTTGCAAAACTTCTTAATTGAATGGTTGTAGGTCTAATTTCTTGCATTTATTTATTAAATTGCTGATTTGAAACCCTAGGTAACAAGCACACAAGTAGGTCATTGTTACATGTCCCCTTAGAGAGAGATTTTTCAGCCATTGAAGAAGAGGGATTGAGCCTAGCCTTTGCTACACTCATCTTGCTTCTTCCCTTAAGCTAGCATTGAAGTTTATAGGTTGAAAGAGGGTGATGTCCTATGCCTAGGTTATCTACACCTAGGGCCATCATCTTCTAGGGTTTGAAAGCCTTGTCCTTACAACACTTTCTCCCTTAGACTTATCATTTATTCTAGCCGTTTTGCCAAGTTGACCTAAAGGAGGAGGAAAGAGCACGAGGCCTTGCTTAAGAAACACCGGAGTGAGCCTCTTTCCCTTAGGGTTTTGATTCTAAGGCCCTGCCTTTGTAGCACTTTAGAACCCTTCCCTCTAGTCTTTAAGTCTTCATCCTTTCAAGACCTTGTGCCCTTATCTTATTTGACTCCATATACCCTAAGGCACTGATATCTAACCTCCAACGTTGAAGTCTTAGTGTACAAAACCACTCTCAAAACTATAAATTTTGAAACCCTAACTAACAAACTAACTTAATTAGGGCTGACGTCACAGTTGGTTATCTCATCTTGATGCAGCAAAAGTTGAATATAAGCGATTAAATGATGATTTGAAGCATTTGTTGAGCAAATTATTGATTGGACACATTGTTAGATTGATCATCTTGATAGATATTGATGAATTGATGCTCTTTCATAGCTAATTGACAAAACATTGATTTCATTTGTATCTATTGCTTTACATTGCTTATTAAATGATAGCAGATAGCTATTGAAGTATTAACCCTTTGAGTTATAGCCTGCATATATATATTGTATTGTTGTTGTCTTGTTCCGGGCAAGTGTTTTCAATTGGGCATACACTTCATTATTAGCTGTTTAGCCGGACTATCTGACCTAGGTGGTAACCTGTGAGGAGGAAACTTTAACCTTGCTTTATACCTTAGCCTCTTCAAAACCCTAGGTTGTCGGGGACGTCTCCCCTGGGCTAACCTCCCTAAACAAAAAGAACCTCCCCATTGAGGTGACACTGGGTGGGGAAGGTTCCTGTTACGCCAGTTTGATCTCTATCATTCAGCCTTTGACCTAAACTACAAATTGCGCGATAACATGCTTGAATGTTATTGAATGGTTAATAATGAAAACACACACTAAATTTTCTTTCAATCTCTTTAAGGCAAGTTGTTCTTGCCCTAGTGCTTTTCTTTCATAGCAAGCTCTTTAAGTGCATGTGATATTCTTATATCTTTCTTTTTCAGCACTCTTATTTGCTTTACATGTGTTGATATACTTGAATTGCATAAGCTTGAAGCAACACACTTAAAAGCTAATAACAGTTTCGGCCATATCACTAAATCGCAATTTTAAAGTGTCTCAAAATCTTTAAAACACTCTAATAATCACCTAAAAGTCTACCTAATCAATATCTATACTTAATATACTATTTAAAGTACCTTAGACCACCATCTTCACCATCTAAAATGGGGTTTGAGGAAAACAACGAAGGGTAGTGGCAGGGGACTGCCCCGTGGCGCACTAGGTGTGTGTCCTCTCCGGGAAGTACTCTTGTTTTGGGATGACCTGTGAAGCTAGGGTGGCAACACTTACTGAGCATCCAGCAGTTATTTGGCAAAAGGAGGAGGCTTTGATGAAACCTTTAATAAATTTTGATAAATCTTAAGAAAGCCTAATAACTAAATCCTAGACCAAATCTAATAAACTACAAGTGGGTTTAACAAATAAGAGTGTGGATCATCTTCAATAATCTTTATAACAATTGTGCTTAAATCTTCTAAATCCTTGGAATGTGTTGATGATATAATGTGGTGATGATGATTTCATAAATGTGGTGATGTGATGTGATACTTTTTTCTTTGATATCCTGCACACATATAAGTAAAACGTGGTTAACTTGCTTGTTGTATTTTACATATTCTTTATTTGTAAATTTTGCATCAAGTACTTTGTGGATATCTCATTTGTGAATCGATAGTTTGTAATTCTTTTGTAAGTACTTGTATCTAATATTCATTGGTTTAATTGATTCTTTTGTAAATCTTGTAAGTAACTTGTAATCTACTTGTAACGAAACACCCCTTAACATAGTTGACCCCTTGCCCAATCTTTAGGCACTAGTCTTAGTTGATCTAGGGAAAAGGCTTGCTTTACATGCTGACCCTTGCATCTTGCATTGTTGCCTTAGCATCTTAGGATTAGAATCCCCCAAACCTTGTAAACAATTAAAACTAACTCCTAGAACTTAACTTTAACACATCTAGTAACCAAGGTCTACCCCCTTTGGATTCCCTAGGAGTAAGCCTAGACGGAAGAGGTTCCGGTCAAAGTGACAGCGTGGGTTGTGAACCTAGGCATTGTGCCTCCAAGGACACACTAAGTGAGCCAGACTTAGCTCATGTTTGCAAGTGTGTATAAGGACGGAAACATGTTTGGTGTTGTTGCCGGGGATAAGTCATTTATCCTTGGTCCTAACGACTTAACTTAACTTTTTAAGAACTAAATAATAAAATCTTTTAGGCCTTAAAATTCTTTGAACCTGAGATTGGTTAGCTTTGTGTGATTCCTATCTAAGTGGCGACTCCATTGAAAAAATCTAGCAAGTATACTACTAGGAGCAATTCTCAAGGAGTGCTTTACTCTTATCCTGAGCCTGAACAGGTTTATAGGAGAAGATTAAACCGCTTAGCTCCTAGGAGCCTACTTGAAAGTCTTAGGGAGGAAGCACTCAACAATATCCAATACTTGTTCCAAACTAATAATCAACCAACTGTTAATAATCTCATTAATAACACTAAAGTTCTAATGGCCACCTTTTTGAGTCCTTTGAACTTTGCAACCATCCAGGGTTCCACTCATGATGTTCCTGAGAAAGTTATTAATAAACTACCTATCTTCCATGGAAACAATGCTATAAGTGCCAGTGCTCACATCACAAGTTTCCATAGATGTGTTGGGAAGTATTGTAGAGGTCATAATGAAGAGGATGTAAAAATGACCCTTTTTGTACATTCATTGGAAGGAAGCGTTGTTGACTAATTTGAAGACTTTTCTACCAATAAGTTTAGCACCCTAAATGCAATATTGCATGAATTTAGAAAAAGATGGGGTGATCAGTAAGAACATAGTTTTCAGTTGGGTGCACTCACCACCAGCCATAAAAAGGAAAATGAAACAGTGGTAGAGTTTGATGAAAAATTTAATAACTTGATGAAGAGCCTTCATCAAGATGTCAAGCCCCCTGCTGTTGCAATATTGATTTATTATATAGAAGCTTTTGAGGGAGAAATGAGATATGCCTTACGGGATAAGGACCCTCAAAATTTGCAGGCAGCACAAGAAATAGCTTTAAGTATTGAACGAAATATGCTTGAAGCTAGGAAGTCAAATATTCCTGATTTTACTAGAGGATCTTCTTCTCAGCCTCACGAGGAGAAGAAGAAAAGGGGCGAAAATCAGAAACCCTCTAGTGATGGCATGAAAGAACTTACTCAGTTGATTAAACAGATGGAAATCAATCATGCCAATCAGATTAATGCTTTACAGAATAGATTGATCACAATGGAGAGGTCTCAAAGTAATAGACAACAACATAAGCCAAATGATAAGTGGCCAAGGAGACCTCCTCAAAACGATCAAAGGCCACCCAATCCCTTTGAAACCACCAACTTGGTAGATCATCGCCCTATGCCTTATTGTAGACCTTGTGGTGAGTTTCATGAGGAATCAATCTGTCTTGTCTTCCTTGAAGAGTGCAATAATGAATATGAAGACCAAGAAAATGAACAAGTAAACATATGTAATGACAGTTATTATGGTGACCACTATGATTGGATGGATGTTAATGATTTGGGAAGCCATGGAAACTTTATGAGTTGAATTGTTGATAAAGCTAGAGAAAAGTATGGGCCCAAGCCCACACCCCAACAAGTTGCAAAAATGGCTAAGTTTAGAGGCATTACATACCAAAGAAAGGAAAACAAAAGTCAATATAAAGGTCAAACCAGTATTCCCAAGGTATCTCCTCCTAAGTCTAAGGTGCCAACTAATGCAGATTTAAATATAGACTTAGGTGGATGGTTGAGTAATATAAAGATGTTAGTGCCAGTATAAAAACTCATGAAGATTCCTTCACAAAAGGAAAAGTTACATAAAGCCATAGATGAGCCACCTAAGAATCTTGTTGAAAAACAAGTAGCCACGACTTACCAGGATGCACCAGTGATTTTACAGAATTGGGATAGGAAGAATGAAAAGAATTTGCCTTTCTACCTTTCCTTACTTGTGAACGACAAAGTGATACACAATTGCATGCTAGATTTAGGAGCCACTTTAAATGTTATTACTAAGAAGGTGATGGAATAATTGAACTTAAGAATATCAAGACCTTATCATAACATTTGTGCCTTGGATAGTCAAACAATAGAACTGCATGGATTGATTAAAGGTTTGCAAGTATTCTTAGCAGCATTTCCGAACATCATGTTTGAAATGGATATTGTGGTAATTGATGTGCCGGATGTTTGGGGAATATTATTAAATAGAAAAGCAGTTGCAGACTTGGGCGGTAGTTTACAAATGGATCCATCTTATGCTACTCTCCCTACCCCATATGGAAGTACTTTCAAGTTGAATAGGGAAGTGTATAGGAAGTATCATGTTGAAGATCCCAAGAAGCCCAAAAATGAATTAAACTGTACTGATGAAGGTCTTGGTAACTATGCTATCTTGTTTAATTCCATTGTGCCTTTGCAAGAAACAGTTAAAGATAGTGAATTGGACAAGGTGTGGTACATGAACTTTGATGGTGCTTTTTCTAGAGCAAGAAAGGGCGCAGGAATTGTGATTCAGTCTCCAAGGGGTGAAGTGATGAAATTTTCTTATAGATTGGAGTTTGATGCAACTAATAATGTGGCTGAGTACGAAGCTTTACTCCTTGGTTTAGAGCTTTGCAGAGACAAGGGAATCAAGTGCCTAAATATCAAAGGTGATTCAGATTTGGTCATACAACAGTTAAAGGATAAGTTTGCTTGCAAGTCTGAAAGATTAAAGGGATATAGGATTGCAATTTGGAACTTAATGGATGACTTAGTTGCTATAAATTTGATTACAATTCCTAGAGAACAGAATTCGAAAGCTGATGAACTTTCAGTAGCAACTTCCACACTATAGCTTCCAGACAGTTTAATTGATGAAAATATTTCAGTAGAAGTCATTTTTAGACCCTCCATCTCAAATAATATGGATCATTGGCAGGTTTTTTATGATGACAAACAGATGGTCAAGTTTTTGCTTCACATACATGAGTTTTCAGACTTAGACATAAGTATGAAAGAGGAAGGTTTTAATTACACAGAAAATGATGATGAGGTAAAAGCACCACCTAAACGAGTGGTCTCTTCAAAAAGGGATTTTGATAGACAGGATGGTCATAAGCAAAAGGATGCATTAAAGAAAAAACTATGTGATTACCTAGAAGTCAATATTGGAACAAATGAAGAGCCTAGATTGATAAAAGAAGGAAAGACTACCCCTATAGAAGAAAGGAATGAAATTTTCAAGTTATTAAAGGAATATAGGGATGTCTTAGCCTTTAGCTATGATGAACTGAAGGTCTATAGGGAGGATGTGATTCAACATGTGATTCCTCTTAAGGAAGGTACTAAACCTTTTAGATAGAAGTTGAGGCAGTTGAACCCCAAGTTAGCTCCTTTGTTCCAAAAGGAGTTACAGAAAATGTTAGAAGCAGACATTATTGCGCAGACTAGACATTCTTCTGCAAAGCAGGATGCAGTTCAGAACAAGGTCAATCAGATTATTGAATTAGATGAAATCAGACGAAAGGCTTATGATCAGAATTGCAAAAATCAGAACAAGGTTAATAAATCTTTTGACAGGTCGGCTAGACACATGGATTTCATTGTGGGTGATACAATTTTATCATGGGATAAAGGTAGAGAGAAACCTGGAAAGCACGACAAATTTGACAGTTTATGGCTAGGGCCATATTTGATCAGGGAAATAACAGGGCCGAATTCTTTTCATCTCAGCCATTTGGATAGTGAGCCCATCAACATTCCGAGGAATGGGCAGCGACCAAGCTCTTTTATAGATGATAGGAAAACTTGGTGTCTGAATGGACACCCTCTGTAGCGTATCTCTAACCTTTCTCCTCGTATTTCAGTTTTGTATTATTTCATTCATATTGTAAATATGTACTTGGAAGTTTTTTTTCATGTACTTAGAAAAAATTTTTTTTTCTATACTATAGATTTCATTTGTTCTAAAATAATGATGTTGTACTTTAGTTATTTCATTATGTAAATGTTGTATATATCATTCATTGATTTAATCATGTATAAATGTATTCTAATGTTGGTTATTGGTGTGCACTCCGATGAGCACTGTGTTTTGTAGGTGTTGGATTCTCGTATGCTCTCCATCCCGAGTGAGAAGATCGAACACACGTCCCCATGTGGAGCCAGATGTTGACCGCCTCTCCAACACAGGTGGTCAACTCATGTGCCATGAAGAGATGCATCATCAGATGCAACTTTGTCAAAAACTTTGGTTCTACAGGGCAGTGTTTGGCCCAAGCACTTCTTTTTGTAATTGGAATTTTCGCACCCCTGCGTGGGTTAATAATGTAATAGGTCTGCATGAGTCATGTCTAGGTCAGTTACCTTGGGATCGGTTCACTGGGAGAGTTCCTTTCACCGAGGGTTTTTTATGCTAAAGTTATCTATTGGGCTTTTCAGCCTTATTGATTTCCCTTGAGTTTTTCCCTCACACTTGCAATAATTCCTCCAATGTGGTGAACGACGTTCTAGTGGGCTTATGTTTTGGTAACTATTATAGGGAATCATTGTAAATGACCATGCAAGACATCTTATAAAATTTTGCGGAATTCCATCGAGTCTAAGTTATTTTTTTTAATTAAATTTCCCTAAGTTTTAAGGTTTAATTATTTAATTAATTAATTATTTTGAGCAGTAATTGTAAAAACTAGGTCTTTGGACTTTTCATAGGGGTATTTGTGCTCAAAAGAAATGGAATAGCACCCCCTACATCCATGGACCAAGTTTCAACTCAGTCGGACAACTTTAGCCATGGGTTTGTCCACTCGGAGTGTCAGTCTAAAACAACAATTTTAATTGCTAAAGTCCAAACATGGCAAAATGTAAAAGTTGTAATAATGAGTTAGAGGATGTGAAAAGTGGAAATGATGGTTAGAAAGAGATCCCCTAAGCATAACATGACCCTCCTAACCTTTTCGAACCTTGTCTAACCCCTTACACCACCTCCACACTCAAAAATCACGCCCCCCTAGGGGGATTGACGTTTTTACTTTTTAATTGATTTTGTGACTTGAGTGTGGCCCCCTCTCTTGACCTTTCACTCCCTTTAGCCTCCATGTCACCCCTAGAGGTGACCCCACTCCCTCCACCTCACTCTTCCCTTCCATTTTCTTGATTGTCCCCCTTGTGGAGCGCCCTCCAAGGAGAGTTACACCCCCCTTTGTGTCTCTCCAATGAAAAATTGGTTTTTAATTTGTTGGAGGGTTTTCTCTTGCCCTAGCATGGATCCCACAACCTCCCTTATGGTTTTGTGTGATCCCAACCTCACACACTCATCTCTCACCCTTCCTTTCATTTACCTCATCCCAAGAGGTGCGCCCTCGCTCTTCTTGGAACTCAACCAAATAATTTTTAAAAATTATTTGTGACTCTTCACTTGCTTTGGCACAGATCCCATGCCTCTCACACATCTTTTGCTTCATCCCAATTATTTTTTCTATTTTTCTACACCCTAGATCTATTGTGCAAACCCTAAGTGGTGCGCCCTAGCCTTGAGATCTACTCATTTGCTTGGTGGTGGACACTTGGCTTAGATCCAAGAGAGGTAGGTTTGTCTCTCCAAGTATAAATAGATCTCATTTCTCTCTCCCAACTCACCATATCTTGAGCTATTGTTATGCTACTTGATTTTACACTCTCTCTCTCTCTCTCTCTTTTCATTATTTCATTCATTTTCATTCTATGCTCTAGGGTTTTGGAGTATTTTCTCTCCAAGACTTATTTTTCTTGAGTAATAATATAAAGAAGAAAACTTTGGAGGACAACTAGAGGAGCAATACGTGTGCTTGATTTTTTTATGCTTATGAGGTAATATTGTAATAATTTCTTTGGGTGATTGCAACTTTTGATCTTAGGTGAAGTGTTATCTAAGTAGATCAACTAATGTGTATGCTTATGGGTTTATCTATCTTGATGTATTAGATACGATTGAAGTGTCATTTTATTTACATACATCAACATATTATCTCTTGTATGCATATCACTTAAGGAGGTTTTCCAGGTTTATACTTCAAGGGTTTCATTGGGAACTCCTTCAAGGAGAAGGGTCTCTTGAAGCACTCATACACTCCATTTCTCTAACTTTTACTCTTCATCTATATTGTTGTTCATACATATCCATTTTTCAGCTAGCATAACATGTTTAGATAGGTCATTTATATCACATATACTCTTTATCCTTGTGGAAAGTTCTTTCCCTAAAAGGCAAGGGTTTTCCTTAATTTTTCTTGGTTGTGTGTAGCTCTTCTAGCAAGCATAGCTTGTTGGTTTTGCAGGTTTCAGATCTGATTGAGAGGAGTATTCGCTGCCCAAAGGACATCCACACAACACTAGAAGGCCCTCCAAGGGGTTTGGTAGCTATCTCTCAACCCTACCTTTCATTTTTCTTCATTTTGGTACGTTTTGCCTCTTTCTCTTGCTTGTTAGTGGTTCACACCTATAGAGGAAGGAGTGGTACGGCCTCCCTCTTTGTGTGAGCTTGTTGGGTAGCATAGATCTAGCTAGGGTTTCACTTCTTAGCATTTTTTGCTTTTCCTTCTAGCTAGGACGTGAGGTTTAGAAGGTGAGGGGCACCTTCTCAACCTAGGGCGTGGGTTAGATTTGTCTTTTGCTTGCTTGCTTGCTTGATAGTTTACTTGCTTAGTTTCTTCTCTCTCTTAATCTTTTCTTGTTTGCCCTAATCTCTAAATATCAAAAGAAATTAACCTAACTAAGCAGACCTATAATAATACCTACCTAGTTGGGAGAGGAATACCCCAATAGGTAAGGCTAAGTGTTGGTGTGATTAATGTTATCTATGGTTCAATGATATAATTGCTTATGTTTTAGATCTACATCATAATCTTAAGCCTGTTGGGCAACACTTAAATAATCTAACTAGATCTATCATATTGCCTAGTTCATTTTCAAGTCTATTTTCTTTCTCTCTCATGCACATGGTTTAAATCTTAAATGCTTAACATCTTAGTGCTTGACAAGTAATTGGTTTATTCTCTTATTGCTTACATCTATTGGAAGCCACTTTCTTAGGCTTGAATGTTATTGAATGGTTAATAACGCAAACACACACTAAATTTTCTTTCAATCTATTGAAGGCAAGTTGTTCTTGCCCTAGTGTTTTTCTTTCATAGCAAGCTCTTTAAGTGCATGTGATATTCTTATATACTTCTTTTTCAGCACTCTTATTTGCTTTACATGTGTTGATATACTTGAATTGCATAAGCTTGAAGCAACACACTTAAAAGCTAATAACAGTTTCGGCCATATCACTAAATCGCAATTTTAAAGTGTCTCAAAATCTTCAAAACACTCTAATAATCACCTAAAAGTCTACCTAATCAATATCTATACTTAATAGACTATTTAGGGTACCTTAGACCACCATCTTCACCATCTAAAACGGGGCTTGAGGAAAACAATGGAGGGTAGTGGCAGGGGACTGCCCCGTGGCGCACCAAGTGTGTGTCCTCTCCGGGAAGTACTCTTGTTTTGGGTTGACCTGTGATAAACACTTATTGAGCATCCAACAGTTATTTGGCAATAGGAGTAGGAGGCTTTGGTGAAACCTTAAATAAATTTTGATAAATCTTAAGAAAGCCTAATAACTAAACCCTGGACCAAATCTAATAAACTACCTGTGGGTTTAACAAATAAGAGTGTGGATCATCTTCAATAATCTTTATAACAGTTGTGCTTAAATCTTCTAAATCTTTGGAATGTGTTGATGATTTCATAAATGTGGTGATGTGATGTGATGCTTTTTTCTTTGATATCCTGCACACATATAAGTAAAACGTGGTTAGCTTGCTTGTTGTATTTTAGATATTCTTTATTTGTAAGTCTTGCATCAAGTACTTTGTGGATATCTCATTTGTGAATAGATAGTTTGTAATTCTTTAAATGTAAGTACTTGTATCTAATATTCATTGGTTTAATTGATTCTTTTGTAAATCTTGTAAGAAACTTGTAATCTACTTGTAAAGAAACACCCCTTAACATAGTTGACCCCTTGCCCAATGTTTAGGCACTAGTCTTAGTTGGCCTAGGGAAAAGGCTTGCTTTACATGCTAACCCTTGCATATTGCATTGTTGCCTTAGCATCTGAGGATTAGAATCCCCCAAACCTTGTAAACAATTAAAACTAACTCCTAGAACTTAACTTTAACACATCTAGTAACTAAGGTCTACCCCCTTTGGCTTCCCTAGGAGTAAGCCTAGACAGAAGAGGTTCCGGTCAAAGTGACAACGTGGGTTGTGAACCTAGGCATTGTGCCCCCAAGGACACACTAAGTGAGCCGGACTTAGCTCACATTTGCAAGTGTGTATAAGGACGGCAACATCTTTGGCGTCGTTGCTGGGGATAAGTCATTTATCCTTGGTCCTAACAACTTAACCTTTTAAGAACTCAATAATAAAATCTTTTAGGCCTTAAAATTCTTTGAACCTGAGATTGGTTAGCTTTGTGTGATTCCTATCTAAGTGGCGACTCCATTGAAAAAATCTAGCAAGTATACTACTAGGAGCAATTCTCAAGGAGTGCTTTACTGTTATCCTGAGCCTGAATAGGTTTATAGGAGAAGATTAAACCGCTTAGCTCCTAGGAGTCTACTTGAAAGTCTTAGGGAGGAAGCACTCAACGATATCCAATAATAGTTCCAAACTAATAATCAACCAACTGTTAATAATCCCATTAATAAGACTAACGTTCTAAAGGCCACCTTTTTGAGTCCTTTGAACTTTGCAGCCATCCAGGGTTCCCCTCATGATGTTCCTGAGAAAGCTATTGATAAACTACCTATCTTCCATGGAAACACTGCTATAAGTGCCAGTGCTCACATCACAAGTTTCCATAGATGTGTTGGGAAGTATTGTAGAGGTCATAATGAAGAGGATGTAAAAATGATCCTTTTTGTATATTCATTGGAAGGAAGCAATGCTCACTGGTTTGAAGACTTTTATGCCAATAAGTTCAACACCCTGAATGCAATATTGGATGAATTTAGAAAAAGATGCGGTGATCAGAAAGAACATAGGTTTCAGTTGGGTGCACTCACCACCAGCCATAAAAAGGAAAATGAAACAGTGGTAGAGTTCAATGAAAAATTTAATAACTTGATGAAAAGCCATCATCAAGATGTCAAGCCCCCTGCTGCTGCAATATTGATTTATTATATAGAAGCTTCTGAGGGAGAAATGAGATATGCCTTAGGGGATAAGGACCCTCAAAATTTGCAGGCAACACAAGAAACAACTTTAAGGATTGAACGAAATATACTTGAAGCTAGAAAGTCAAATATTTTTGGTTTTACTAGAGGATCTTCTTCTCAGCCTCACGAGGAGAAGAAGAAAAGTGGTGAAAATCATAAACCCTCTAGTGATGGCATGAAAGAACATACTCAGTTGATTAAACAGATGGAAATCAATCATGCCAATCAGATTAATGCTTTACAGAATAGATTGATCACAATGGAGAGGTCTCAAAGTAATAGACAACAACATAAGCCAAATGATAAGTGGCCAAGGAGACCTCCTCAAAACGATCAAAGGCCACCAATCTCTTTGAAACCACCAACTTGGTAGATCATTGCCCTATGCCTTATTGTAGACCTTGTGGTGAGTTTCATGAGGAATCAACATGTCTTGTCTTCCTTGAAGAGTGCAATAATGAATATGAAGACCAAGGAAATGAACAATTAAACATGTGTAATGACAAGTATTATGGTGACCCACTATGATTGGATGGATGTTAATGATTTGGGAAGCCATGGAAACTTTGTGAGTGGAATTGTTGATA
Source organism: Picea engelmannii (assembly GCA_009831015.1). Taxonomy (NCBI): domain Eukaryota; kingdom Viridiplantae; phylum Streptophyta; class Pinopsida; order Pinales; family Pinaceae; genus Picea; species Picea engelmannii. The sequence continues at coordinate 29,985 of ML794356.1, read as the reverse complement.
AAGCTACAGAAAAGTATGGGCCCAAGCCCACACCCCAACAAGTTGCAGAAATGGCTAAGTTTAGAGGCATTACATACCAAAGTAAGGAAAACAAAAGTCAATATAAAGGTCAAACCAATATTCCCAAGGTATCTCCTCCTAAGTCTAGGGTGCCAACTAATGCAGATTTAAATATAGACTTAGGTGGATGGTTGAGTAATGTAAAGATGTTAGTGTCAGTATAAAAACTCATGAAGATTCCTTCACAAAAGGAAAAGTTACTTAAAGCCATAGATGAGCCACCTAAGAATCTTGTTGAAAAACAAGTAGCCACGGCTTACCAGGATGCACCAGTGATTTTATAGAATTGGGATAGGAAGAATGAAAAGAATTTGCCTTTCTACCTTTCCTTACTTGTGAACGACAAAGTGATACACAATTGCATGCTAGATTTAGGAGCCACTTCAAATGTTATTACTAAGAAGGTGATGGAATAATTGAACTTAAGAATATCAAGACCTTATCATAACATTTGTGCCTTGGATAGTCAAACAATAGAACTGCATGGATTGATTGAAGGTTTGCAAGTATTCTTAGCAGCATTTCCGGACATCATGTTTGAAATGGATATTGTGGTAATTGATGTGCCGGATGTTTGGGGAATGTCATTAAATAGAAAAGCAGTTGCAGACTTGGGTGGTAGTTTACAAATGGATTTATCTTATGCTACTTTCCCTACCCCAGATGGAAGTACTTTCAAGTTGAATAGGGAAGTGTATAGGAAGTATCATGTTGAAGATCCCAAGAAGCCCAAAAATGAATTAAACTGGACTGATGAAGGTCTTGGTAACTATGCCATCTTGTCTAATTCCATTGTGCCTTTGCAAGAAACAGTTAAAGATAGTGAATTGGACAAGGTGTGGTACATGAACTTTGATAGTGCTTTTTCTAGAGCAGGAAAGGGTGCCAGAATTGTGCTTCAGTCTCCAAGTGGTGAAGTGATGAAATTTTCTTATAGATTGGAGTTTGGTGCAACAAATAATGTGGTTGAGTACGAAGCTTTACTCCTTCGTTTAGAGCTTTGCAGAGACAGGGGAATCAAGTGTATAAACATCAAAGGTGATTCAGATTTGGTCATACAACAGTTAAAGAATAAGTTTGCTTGCAAATCTGGAAGATTAAAGGGATATAGGAGTGTAATTTGGAACTTAATGGATGACTTAGATGCTATAAATTTGATTGCAATTCCTAGAGAACAGAATTCTAAAGCCGATGAACTTACAGTAGCAGCTTCCACACTACAGCTTCCAGACAGTTTGATTGATGAAAATATTTCAGTAGAAGTCATTTTTAGACCCTCCATCCCAAATAATTGTTAATATTATGGTAGCTTCGGGAGGTATGGACCTCTATGATTACCTATGATGGGATTAGAATCCTCCAGAAGGAAGCAAAGAATTGAAGAAAACCCTAGACAGGTTGTTGGCTGAACAAATATATTTATATTGAATTTATTGATGCCCAGAAAGAAAAGTCGGCCCAGTTAGACTGGTCAGGTCGGCCCCAGTTAGACTGGCCAGTCCACTATAAATACAGGGTGCTAGTTTCATTATTACACACTCTCAGAATTGCAGAGCCAGTTGTGCGCGCTGCAGTTGGCAGTTTTGTGCGCAGGTCTCTAGGGAAAGTGGTGCGCTAGTTCTGGGTGGGATCATCTGTTCAGTTTTGTTTCTATTCTTTTGCTTGGTGCATTTAGTCTCTCTTGGTTATAGATTGCAGCCAGAATTCTCTTCTCGGTCAAGGTCAAAGTGCTCGGAGGGAGGCTTCGGCCTGTGGTTGGGAGACGAGGGTATCGTCGTGGTAAAACGAGCACACAATCCTTTATATTCTAACAGGTTATGGGCCCACCACCCTTTAGTCAGCCTAAAACGCTGGAAGGAAACATAATCGCTAGGTATTGAGCTCATTGAGGAACTGCCGCTAGGGTTACTAGCAGGAGCAGCTTCCAAAGAACTGCAGCTAGGGTTACTAGCAGTAGCAGTTGCAGAAACCCTAATTC
>ML794356.1:6697-17150 GCA_009831015.1 Picea engelmannii | reverse complement strand
ACACATCAGCAAAACCAAAACTACAGTTGGCTGTTATAAAACAGCAGAAAACAAAATTTATGACAGCAAGAAACTTAGTGTCTTAGCTTGGTCAAAGACAGACCAAGAAGACTGCTGATAGGACCTGGAATTTCTACAAATAGGACACCTTAACTCACCATCTTCGCCACTTAAAAACTGGGGTGTTGAGGAAAGCCGCGGAAGAGTACTCGGCCTTAGGGTTGACCTGTGAAGCTAGGGTAGGTCTTGTTGCCTCACTTCTTTAGCATCCAGCAACCACTTGGTAATAGGGGGAGGAGAGTTTTGGGTTGACACCTAGATAGGGCTAAAATCAATCCCACACTTAACCACTTAATTCAATTTTAAGTCTACAACACCAAGCAATAGAGTTACCACTTGCAAGCTCATTGGTCTCACTATCTTTCAATTTACATTCATACGCAAGTTATCATTTATGTGTTGTAGAATTATTACTTAAAGTGGTTATATCTCTTCATCTTGAGCACTTTACTTTCAAAGCTTTCATCTTTATTTTGTTCATTTATCTCGTGGCGTGATCCTTCAAGAAGTGCGCATCCACCTGGAGGCATTCTCTTGATTGGGTCTTGAGTGTTTTGCGTCTCTTGGCCATTGAAAATCAGTCCAACGGAACTCTATCTGTTGTGAGCATGCTTGGCTTCATGTGTTGATTTCTTTATCTTATGTATCTTTAATTCCTGCACATGCAAGCAAACTTGTGAGTATATTGTATATCTTGTATCTAGTCTTAATCTATATAGTTGATATATTCTTTTGTATCTAATTGTATCTGTTTTATTGTAATACTTTGTAACTTATCTTGTAACGAACATTCCCCCTAACTTAGTTGACCCCATTGCCCAATCTTAGGCACTAGTCTTAGTTGCCCTAGGAAAAGGTCTGACTCTCATACTTAGATAGTTGCATCTTGCATTTGCTGATTGACATCTTAGGCTAGATTCCCCCTGACCTGTTAATAAATTTAAACCAACTCCTAGAACATTAAAACTCTTAATCTCATCTAGTAACTAGGGTCTACCCCCCTTGGCTTCCCTAGGAGTTAGCCTAGACGAAATAGGTTCAAGTCAAAGTGATAGCGTGGACTTTGAACCTAGGTATTGTGCCTCCGAGGACACACTAAGTGAGCAGGACTTAGCTCACGTTTGCAAGTGTGTACAAGGACGACAACAGTGCTCAAACTTGGTTGTTGCTAGGAAGAAGACTGTACAGATTCGAATATGCATTGACTTCATGAACTTAAACATTTCTTGCACAAAAGACAACTATTACCTTCCCAAGATGGAAACTCTACTTCAAAGGGTTACAGGATCATGAATGATTTCCATGCTTGATGGATTCTCGGGTTATAATCAGATCATACTTAAAGAAGAAGATAGGCATAAGACTACGTTTACTACTCCATGGGGAACTTTTGAATATCTTAGAATGTCCTTTGGTTTATCAAATGTTGGAGCTACTTTTCAAAGGGCTATGGATTATGCCTTCAGGGGATTGATTGGTAAGTTGATTGAAATATATCAAGATGATTTAAAAAAAAATTCTAAGGATGGTGAAACTCACATTGGTCACCTTAGGCAAGTTTTGGATAGATGTAGAGAGTTTGGAATCTCTCTGAATCCTGCTAAGTCAATCTTTGGGGTGACTGAAGGTAAGTTATTGGGCCACATCATAACTAAATATGGAGTTAAATTAGACCCAGAAAGGGTGGAAGCTATTGGTAAAGTGCATTTGCCAACAACAAAGAAACTTCTTCAATCCTTCTTAGGACAAACCAATTTTGTCCATAGGTTCATTCCTAACTATGCTGAAATCATGAAACCTATATATAAACTACTTAAGAAGAATGTAAAGTTTGAATGGATTGATGAAAGTAGACGAGCTTTTGAACAGATTAAGACTGCTATATGTGAAGCTTTGGTTCTTATCAGCCCAGATTATGAGAAGGATTTTCAGATCTTCTCTTTTGCCTCTGAAGACACAATTGTTGGTGTGTTGCTTCAGAAAAATGATCAAGGCCATGATCATCCTATTGTATATATGAGTAGGGCCTTGCAAAATTTAGAATTAAAGTATCCCATGTTTGAAAAACAAGCATATGCCTTAGTCAAATCACTCGGAACATTTCAGAGTCTTTATCGGATATTCCAAGGTGATTGGTTATGTCCCTAATTCCGCCGTTAAAGATGTGCTATCTCAAGTGGAAGGATTAAGCTCAAGGGGTAGATGGATTGCTAAAATTCAAGAGTATGATTTGGAGATTAAACCAACTAAATTGATTAAGGGTCAAGGCTTGGCAAAAATGTTGATAGAAAGTAATGAGAAAGCCTTGGATATGGTTAACCAAATCAATAATGAAGAATGGCATCCTAACTTGTTAAAACTTGAGCAAGTAGATTGGTATACAGACATTATTTTCTATCTTAAAAATCTAATTTGTCCAAGACATCTAGTAGGACACAAGAAAAGGGCGTTGAGGTTGAAATCTTCTAAGAATGTCCTGACTAGAGATGGATTAGGATGGAAAAATCCTGATGGGGTTATCCTTAGATGTGTGGATGACGTTGAGTCAAAGAAACTAATGGATGAATTCCATGGAGGATTTTGTGGAGGACACTTTGCTGCTAAAACTACTACCCACAAAATCCTTAGAGCAGGATATTATTGGCCCACTATATTTTCAGATGTACATCAGCGTGTTCGGAAATGTGTGCCATGTCATATTTTCATAGGAAAGCAAAAGTTAGCAGCACTCTCTTTGCAACCAATGGTAGTTGAAGGACCTTTTCAGCAATGGGGTTTGGACTTCATCAGGAAGTTTAGCAATAATTCAAGTAATGGGTTCTCTTGGGTTCTTACAGCCACATATTACTTTACAAAATGGGTTGAAGCCATTCCTACAAAAAGACAGCAACTGAAAAGGTGGTGATGGATTTCCTAGAAGACAAAATCATAACTAGATTTGGGGTCCCATCAAAGATAGTGATAGATAATGCTAAGGCCTTTTGTTCAGCCGAGATGTCAGCATTTTGTTTCAGGTATGGTATTATCTTATCACATGCATCAGATTATTATCCCCAAGGAAATGGTCAGGCAGAATCAAGTAACAAAAACTTAATGACCATTGTTAAGAAAATAGTCGGCGAAAACAAAAAGTCTTGGGATAGTAAAATCAAACATGCATTATGGGCCGACATAATAACAAAGAAAGAAGCTACTGGAAAGAGTTTGTTTGAGATAGTATATGGATTGGAGGCTAGGTTGCCAGTGCACCTTAGACTTCCTACTTATGGATCAATTGAGGACACTTTTGCAGAGGAGGATACGGTTCAGAACAGAATCAATCAGATTATTGAATTAGATGAAATTAGACGAAAGGATTATGATCAGAATTGCAGAAATCAGAACAAGGTTAAGAAAGCTTTTGACAGGTCAGCCAAATAGGGATTTCATTTTGGGTGATACAGTTTTATCATGGGATAAAGGCAGAGAAAAACCTGGAAAGCACGCCAAATTTGGCAGTTTATGGCTAGGGACATATTTGATCAGGGAAATAGCAGGGCCGAATTCTTTTCATCTCAGCCATTTGGATGGTGAGCCCGTCAACATTCCGAGGAATGGGCAGCAGCTCAAGCTCTTTTACAGATGATGGGGAAACTTGGTGTCTGAATGGACACCCTCTGTAACGTATCTCTAACCTTTCTCCTTGTATTTCAGTTTTGTATTATTTCATTCATATTGTAAATATGTACTTAGAAGTTTTTTTTCATGTACTTAGAATTTTTTTTTTTCTGTACTATAGATTTCATTTGTTGTAAAATAATGATGTTGTACTTTAGTTATTTCATTATGTAAATGTTGTATATAGCATTCATTGATTTAATCATGTATAAATGTATTCTAATGTTGTTCATTGGTGTGCACTCTGGTGAGCACTCTGTTTTGTAGGTGTTGGATTCTCGTACGCTCTCCGTCTCGAGTGAGAAGATCGAACACACGTCCCCATGTGGAGCCAGATGTTGGTCGCCTCTCCAACACAGGTGGTCAACTCATGTGCCATGAAGATATGCATCATTAGATGCAAATTTGTCGAAGACTTTGGTTCTACAGGGCAGTGTTTGGCCCCAACACTTCTTTTTGTAATTGGAATTTCGACACCCCTGTGTGGGTTAGTAATGTAATAGGTCTGCATGAGTCATGTCTAGGTCAATTAACTTGGAATCGGTTCACTAGGATATTTCCTTTCACTGAGGTTTTTTTATCCTCAAGTTATCAATTGGGCTTTTCAGCGTTATTGATTTCCCTTGAGTTTTTCCCTCACACTTGCAATAATTCCTCCAAAGTGGTGAACGACATTCTAGTGGGCTTATGTTTTGGTAACTATTATAGGGAATCATTGTAAATGACCATGCAAGACATCTTAGAAAGTTTCACGGAATTCCGTCGAGTCTAAATTTTTTTTTTAATTAATTAATTTTTAATTAAATTTCCCTAAGTTTGGAGGTTTAATTATTTATTTAATTAATTATTTTGAGCAATAATTGTAAAAACTAGGTCTTTGGACTTTTGATAGGGGTATTTGTGCTCAAAAGAAATGGAATAGCACCCCGTACATCCATGGACCAAGTTTCGGCTCAATCAGACAACTTTAGCCATGGGTTTGTCTACTCGGACTGTCAGTCAATCTAAAACAACAATTTTAATTGCTAAAGTCCAAACATGGCAAAATGTAAAAGTTGTAATAACGAGTTAGAGGATGTGAAAAGTGGAAATGATGGTTAGAGAGAGACCCCCTAAGCATAACATGAACCTCCTAACCTTTTCCAACCTTGTCTAACCCCTTACACCACCTCCACACTCAAAAATCACGCCCCCCCAGGGGGATTGACGTTTTTCCTTTTTAATTGATTTTGTGACTTGAGTGTGGCCCCCTCTCTTGACCTTTCACTCCCTTTAGCCTCCATGTCACCCCTAGAGGTGACCCCACTCCCTCCACCTCACTCTTCCCTTCCATTTTCTTGATTTTCCCCCTTGTAGAGCGCCCTCCAAGGAGAGTTATGCCCCCCTTTGTGTCTCTCCAGTGAAAAATTGTTTTTTAATTTGTTGGAGGGTTTTCTCTTACCCTATCATGGATCCCACAACCTCCCTTATGATTTTGTGTGATCCCAACCTCACAAACTCATCTCTCACCCTTCCTTTCCTTTACCTCATCCCAAGAGGTGCGCCCTCCCTCTTCTTGGAACTCAACCAAATAATTTTTAAAAATTATTTGTGACTCTTCACTTGCTTTGGCACGGATCCCATGCCTCTCACACATCTTTTGCTTCATCCCAACTATTTTTTCTATTTTTCTACACCCTAAATCTATTGTGCAAACCCTAAGTGGTGTGCCCTAGCCTTGAGATCTACTCATTTGCTTGGTGGTGGACACTTAGCTTAGATCCAAGAGAGGTAGGTTTGCCTCTCCAAGTATAAATAGATCTCATTTCTCTCTCCCAACTCACCATATCTTGAGCTATTGTTATGCTACTTGATTTTACACACACTCTCTCTCTTTTCATTATTTCATTCATTTCCATTCTATGTTGTAGGGTTTTGGAGTATTTTCTCTCCAAGACTTATTTTTCTTGAGTAATAATATAAAGGAGAAAACTTTGGAGGACAACTAGAGGAGCAATGCGTGTGCTTGGTTTTTTTATAACAGTTGTGCTTAAATCTTCTAAATCTTTGGAATGTGTTGATGATGATTTCATAAATGTGGTGATGTGATGTGATGCTTTTGTCTTTGATATCTTGCACACATATAAGTAAAACGTGGTTAACTTGCTTGTTGTATTTTAGATATTCTTTATTTGTAAATCTTGCATCAAGTACTTTGTGGATATCTCATTTGTGAATAGATAGTTTGTAATTCTATTGTAAGTACTTGTATCTAATATTCATTGGTTTAATTGATTCTTTGGTAAATCTTGTAAGTAACTTGTAATCTACTTGTAACAAAACACCCCTTAACATAGTTGACCCCTTGCCCAATCTTTAGGCACTAGTCTTAGTTGACCTAGGGAAAAGGCTTGCTTTACATGCTAACCCTTGCATCTTGCATTGTTGCCTTAGCATCTAAGGATTAGAATCCCCCAAACCTTGTAAACAATTAAAACTAACTCCTAGAACTTAACTTTAACACATCTAGTAACTAAGGTCTACACCCTTTGGCTTCCCTAGGAGTAAGCCTAGACGAAAGAGGTTCCGATCAAAGTGACAGCGTGGACTGTGAACCTAGTCATTGTGCCTCCAAGGACACACTAAGTGAGCCGGACTTAGCTCACGTTTGCAAGTGTGTATAAGGACGGCAACAGATACTAGAGAGGGGACGCAAGTATCAAGGAAAGAGTGAGCTTTCAAGGAGGATGGTGTAATCTTATGGAAGGAGGTGAATTTGGTAAGAAAAGACGAGGAGAGGTGAGGTGGCCACCAAAGGTAAATGCATTGGTCAAGGAGAAGGCCCACGTAAAAGTTTAAGGTAAGGTTCCTCTTTGAAGTTGGATGTTTCCACTTTTACGTGAGTTGTTATCCACTTTTTGAAAGTAGATGCATGAGCTCAAAAGAGGAAAGCGTGAGAGTGTGGAGAGAATGTGGATTCCACACTCTAAAGTGTGATGTGGAGGGGTAGGATGGACATAAGCAAGAAAGGAAGGGACCCATGTTTTAATAAAAGGTGAGTTTCCAAACTTAAAAGGGAAAGGGGACGTGAACTTCAAGTGGGAAATAATTAAAGAGTTGGGAAAAAATTAAAGTGTGGGGTCTCTCTCACTAACTATCATCTTTACTTTACCCTTTTTGATTAATTATTACAAAATTGACATTTTCCCATGTCCTGGGTTTAGCAATTAAAATTGTTGTTTTTCAAAAAAACTCCTAAGTGGACAGAAACCCTAACAAAACTTGTCTGACTAAGTTGAAACTTGGTCCACGGGTGTAGGGGGTCTCATTATCTTTATTTTGAGTACAAATAACCCTATCAAAAGCCCAAGGACCTAAGTTTTACATTAGTTATCCATAATTAGTTAATTAATTAATTTAATTCCAAACCTTAGGAAAAATTAATTAATTAAAAAAAACCTAGCTAGACTCGAGGGAATTCCGCGAAACTTGGCGTGTTGTCTTACATGGTCATTTACATCGTTCCAAAACACTAGCTACCCAAGGATGACTTGATTAGAACGTCTTTCACCACTTTGGAGGATCTATTGCTAGTGGGAGTGAAAAACTCAAGGGAGATTTACCCAACTGATTAGGCCACATTAACCTCCTGAGTATAAAAAACACTCAGTGAAAGGAACTCTCCCAATGAAAAAATCCTAAGGCAACTGACCTAACCATGACCCATGTAGACCTATTACATTATAAACCCACGCAAGGGTGTGGTAATCCCACTTACAAAACTGTGTGCTGGAGCAAAAAATGCCCTGTATAACCAAAAGGTCTTCAACATGTTTGCATATGATGATGCATATATTCATGGTACATGGAGTCGACCCCCTAGTTTAAGAGGCGGTCAACATTTGGCTCCACATGGGGATGTTTGTTCGATCTTATCACATGGGACGGAGAGCATACGAGAATCCAACATCTACAAAAAGGTGCTCACCAATATCCAACATAAGCATACATATATAAATAAATAAATAAATTGCTATAAACAACATTTACATTTATGAAATAACTAAAGTACAACAGATATGACTACAAAAATGAATCTATGATACAAAAATAATTCTAAGTACATATCAACATAATGAATGAAATAATACAAAACTTAGAATATAAGGAGAAGGGTTAGAGATACGTTATAGAGGGTGTCCCTATGGACACCAAGTTGTCGCATGAAGAAACTCTTCTAGGGGGAGTCCTCTCACTAGCATGTCTGAATTTATGTCATCCTATCGGCTGAGAAGAGTTGCTATAAGACTGATACACTTTATGCTTACTTTTGATCTTTTCATGTGAATCTAGGTTTCTAACCTTTGGCCATTTGGGGCAGTTCCCCTTCAAAAATTTCTAATGGTTTTTCATAGGTCCCAAGTGTAAAGTATGTGAACTCAAATTTTCTTTAAAAAGCTTGGCATATCTTTTATTAGGGATGGTATACTTTGCTTTATCAATGTTAACCTTATCATCCCTAATAAATTCCATCAGATTTTCATCACTTAATCTATTTTTAATTTTCCCAAGTTCTGAAAAATAAGGAAGGTGTGGCCCAAGAATCCCATCTGACTTGTTCTGACATCTAACTGATTCATTTGATGAAGGCTGAGCTGATAACATATTTCCAACCGACAAATCCAACTCTGACTTAATTTCTGAAGGAGGCAAACCATTATCTGTCTTATCCAAATCTTCCTTAAGAAAAAGTCCATCAAAAGAATCCATGGGGTCCCAAACATTACAAATGCTTGGGGGTCTACTATTTAATTTGATCTTTATATGAGTAGACTCTATCTCATAACACCCCATTTCTACTTCCCGATACACAATCTTGTTATCTTTCCTCCTAGGATCCTCCACATGGTACTTTCTTTCCAACTCCCTATTCAATCTGAACTCTAAACCATTTGGAGTTGGAATGGTGGCATAAGTTAAATCCATCTATAAATTACCACCTAAATCTGCAGCTATCTTTATGTTTAGCAACATACCCTAAGTATCCGGTACATCAATTACAACAATGTCCATCTCAACTATGATCTCCGGGAATGTAGCTAAGTGTACTTGTAACCCCTTAATCAAACCATGCACCGCTATGGTTCTGTTATCCATAGCATAAATGTTATGATGAGGCCTAAATATTCTTAAGTTTAATTGTTCCATTACTTTCTTAGTCATAACATTTGAGGTAGCTCCTGAATCTAGCATACAATTATGAAGAATAAAATCATTCAGGAGCAAGGATAGGAAAAAGGGTCTATTCTTTTTGTTCCCCCTATCCACATTTTGCAGAATAACCAGTGCATCCTGATAACTTCTTGTTGGTGGAATGTTGACACTTTTCTGAGAAGGACAATCTATGTCTCTAAGCAGCTTTTCCCTCTGAGAAGGGATCTTCATTATTTCCGACACAGGCCCCAACATCTTTGCATTACTTAACCATCCTCCTAAGTCAATATTTAAATCTGAGTTTGCATACACAGTTGACTTAGGGGTGGGAGCTACCTTGGGAATGTTTGCTTGGTTTTTATCTTGATTTTTGTTTCCATTCCTTTGATAGGTAATGCCTCTAAACTTAGCCATTTCGACTACTTGTTGTGGAGTAGGATTAGGACCAAACATTTATGTTGCCTTATCCACCACAACATCACTCATGCAATTCATGCTATTTGCCTCCTCATTATGCCCATCCAAATCCATCCAATCATACATGCCATTATTATACTTATGACCAAACATATTAACTTGTTCACTCTCAGATCCATAAGGTTTTGTCTCATCATAAAGGTGAAGGAAGACTTGGCAAGTTGATTCATCATGGAATTTATCACAAGGTCTACAATAATGAATAGCCTGGTGGTCAACCCAATTAGTGGTTTCAAATGGATTTGGTGGTCTTTGATCTTGGGGAGGGTTTTTCTTAGGCCATTTGTCATTTGGCCTATGTTGGGACCTACTAGCTTGGCCCCTTTCCATGGCTATCAACCTATTATGCATGGCATTCATCTGACTAACTTGCTCCTTCAATTGATTAGCATGATTAATTTCCATTTGTTTAATCAATTGAGTGAGTTCCTTAATGCCATCACTAGAGGATTTCTGAGTTTCAACATTCTTCTTCTTCTCATCAAAAAGTTGCAAAGAAGACCCTCTAGTAAAACCAGGAATGTTAGACTTCCTAGCATCCTGCATGTTCTTATCTATTTTGATAGATGTGACTTGTGTTGCCTTTAAAGTCTGAGGGTCCTTATCCCTTAAGGCATACCTCATCTCTCCCTCAAAATCCTCCATATAATATATCAAGACTGCAGCATCTGAGGGTTTTATGTCATCGTGAATACTCTTCACCAAGTTATTGAACTTAGTGTTGAATTCTTCCACTGTTTCATTCTCCTTCTTCAGACTAGAAGTGAGTGCAGCTAACTGAAATCTATGTTCTTTCATGTAAGTAATTGTATTTTGGATTAATTTATTCTTTTGTAAATTTGTAACTTGTAATTCTTTTGTAATAAACAACCTTTGAACATAGTTGACCCCTTGCCCAATTTCTAGGCACTAGTCTTAGTTGGCCTAGGGAAAGGACTTGCTTGTCATGCTAACCCTTGCACATTGCATGGTTGCCTTAGCATCTTAGGATTAGAATCCCCTCTAACCTTAACCAATTAAAATTAACTCCTAGAACCTAACTCTAACACACATAGTAACTAAGGTC
>ML794355.1:326409-363987 GCA_009831015.1 Picea engelmannii | reverse complement strand
AATCTCCAAAATCTTTTGATTGCAATGATTCTAAATGTGATTATGTTGGCAAAAAGGAAGACCTTGAAGACAATTCTATCAAGATCAATGAAGGTAAAGAATCTCCAAAAACCCCTGATTGCAACATTTCAAAATGTGATGATGTTGAATATTTCTCTACAAGTGAAGAAGATAATCTAGAGATAGTTTGTATAGATTCAAAAAATAGTTATCCCATGGAAGAAGTAGAAGAATAATTATCAAAGATTCAAAATAAAGTTGAACGGGGTCTATTTGAATACAACTATGACCACTATTATATAGAATATAACTATCTTTTTGAGAAAGCTAAAAAGTTTCTTAAAAACAATCAAAGGCATATCTTGAAGTTAAAGGAAATGATCAAGGAACAAGAAGAAAGTAAAAGGACTTAATGAGAATAAAAATAAGAAGAGATCAAAAGACTATAGAACAAAATAGAAGAAAATAAGAAGGTAGATGATGAGATTAGCAAAATTCTTGAAGTTAATATTCATCTCAAGACCCAAATTGAAGAAGCCAAAAGGTAGAGGAGTTACTAAAGAATCAAGTAAATGAAAATGAAGAGTCATGTCATAAGTTGGAAACTTAATTTGTTGATATTAGAAGAAAGTAGAGAAGTAAAAACAACTCTTGAATAACTCAACGATCTTGAATGAGATCTTGGATAATCAAATATCACCTAATGATAAATTAGGTCTTGGATACAACAACGAAGCTACACATGTTGAAGAAATCAACTCAAAGAAGCATGAGGGAAGCCTCTCACTCTCAAAGGATGGAAATAATGTTGCAAGTCAAACATATACATAAGGCAAGGGAAGTTTCAAAAGAACGAAGTAAAGAAGGCATAAAGAAGCTATCTTTACACCTCAAGGAAGAGAGACACCTTCAAAATGGACACCAAAGAAAAGGTATGAAAATGTTTTTCATGGTCACTGTTACTCATGTAATGAATATGGCCACAAAGCTTTGGAATGCATATTTTATTCAATGAGGGATAATGAAATATTTCATAACACCCTAAGGTGTTGGAGATGTAATCAAGTAGGCAACATTTCTGCTCATTGTCACATCATGAGATGTTATACTTGTAGTGGATTTGGTCACAAATCCCAGGAGTGCTGGAACACAAGAAGAAAGTCCATGATGAGGAATTCATATAGCATGACTAGAAGAAGGCATGGAGTTAGGAAGGAAGACATTTTTGAAAATATGGAAGCTCAGAGTTCAAGTTCTGAGAAGCAGGAACACCTTCAGAAGTGGGTAAAGAAGTCTGAACAACCAGAGCATAATGGAAGCCTTAAGGGAAGCTCAATTTTGACATCTTTAGAGGAATACATAGGTTAGAATGGTAACAATCACATACATACGGGAACTAACCTATAAATAGGTCATGTACATATGCGAGCTGTCTGTGCAGAAGACTGGGTATTTGTGGTAAAAGCCTTGGGAAAAAGGCTATGCATATCCGAGTTGCATCTTGATGTCATGGTATAACTTGTGTTGCAGGGTATGGCATGGTTTTTTGTAGGTTTCATGATTACATGTTGGAATACATAATTTTTGTATGTATGGTGGTGATATATGGTTGAAAGAGAATCTTTGATGCATGATATTAACCCTAGAGTGTGGATCAAGACATTTTTCTGTTGAGGAGCAATGTTGGTTGTGAAAGTGAAGTTATGGCACTTTAGTTATGAGATATATCATGATGATGCTAGCTAGATCTATTGAGCCACACTTCTAGTACATGTATTTTTGGATGCTTAGTATTTTCTCTAGTGAATGGAGGTTGAGACTGATCTGTTGGTATACATGGTTGATACATAATTGAGATTCATTGATATATCTTATGATGTATTATTGAAAGCATATTTGTTGGATATCTTGGTTCATGAATTTGGCATATGGATGGGCTACATATTGGGACATGTAGTTGATGAGTTGAATAAGTGGTCATGTTATACAAATTTGATGAATCATATCTTGATCTATAGTTGATGCATGATTGGTACACTTTTTGGAGGCACCTACGAACAATATGACTGGCACATGTTTTATGGAATACATGTATGCAGTCACATCTTGATTGTATTTCATCTTGTTATATGGTTGATGCACTCATAGATGGAACATGTTTTTGGGTGATAGTACTTGGCTAAAGAACATGATTTGTTTTTCATGTTTAGCATATATCTTGGTACATGATGTATGGGATGACATAGATGAGACACTTGCTATGATGCTTGATGGTTAAGATACATGGTTGTGGCACGCGGTTCATGGTAGAGGCATTCATGAGTGATATGGCACTTGTTTGAAGGCACATGGTTGGCATGTTGGTAGAGGCATATCATTGATACACTCTATTGATGATATCTTATGGGATATTCTATGGTATTGATGTACATGGTTGATGTACATGGGTGTTGTGCATGGTTGAAACACAATATGGCACATGATGTACTTGGTTGATGTTTGTTCATGATTCTCTATTCATTTTTGACTTCATGATGTATGGTATGGCATGAGTTTGATGCATGGATAGGTCCAAGGATCGTTATAGAAAGAACGCTTCATCTATGTTGAGAAATAGAATTTGCAACATAATCATATTGCAGTGGTATCATATTGTTCATATAACAGAGAATATAGGGGGAGACATACCCATAGGGGGAGTCATTATTCTTCCCATGATTCTAGGAGGAGATATTTATCATATGCAAAGATAAATACTTGGAAAAAGAACCATATATACTTGGATAAAGAGCACAAAAGCATAGTTATGGGAGGAATGATGGTCACAGGGGGAGCATGAGTGATATGTTTTCATCATTAGATCAGAGTGATATCCCTTGTTCAAAATGGGAGATATTATTCAGAGGAAGATCAAAGACATTCAGGAAGGGGGAGCAACCCCAAGGAGAGAACCACCCTTTGACATTGATTTCAAAAGGGGAGAGATAGTCACATTGATGTGATTGATATGACTATTGATGTATAGAAATGCCTTGTATACACGTTTCCATCAATGATTGGTGTTGACATCAATGTTGGTATTTCCATCAATGCCAAAGGGGGAGATTGTTTGATCATCTTGTCATTGATGCCAAAGTATTGATGTCAAAGGATTGATGTAAAGATGCATAGTATATTGATGTAGTGATTGATGGATCATTTATTGTCCTTGATGTCAATGTATTGATGTCAAGTGGAGTCATAGTCATATGATATCATGCATAGATGAAGATGGATCAATGAGTTGTCATTGATACATGATGCGTAGTTGGATTGATGTAAATATGACTCATTATTGTCTTATCATGGTTTATAGGGAGTACAAACAGATGAAATACAAATTGGTCCCCTTATGGTGAAATCCCTCACGGGAAGATGATTTGCAGTTGATTTATCCTAAAAGTATGGTTAGAGAAACCATGATTAATTGTGCAATAATGAGATGAAGATCAATGAATTTGTCAATGAAACTATCCTAGATAGATAGTGCTTGTCATGCCATTTCTGGTGGTATGTGGAACGTCACATAACTCCTCATAGTTTGAGAGTTATGACCTTACGAAGTTGAAGGACCCTCATATGATGGCTACAATCCCCAAAAGGTCAAAGAAGTCAAAGTGCTTATAAAGAAGAAATTATTTAAATAATAAAGTGAAGTGATAAATTCAAAGAGGATTATTTAAACAATAAAGTAAATGGAAAACTTTCAAATTATGGAAATTGGTTAACCCTAAAATGAGGAAAATGGGTTAAGTGGTCAAGTGGCTATTGGATATATGGACAAGTGGCAAATTGGGAAACGTTGGACATAGGTGACTATGTGGACAAAGTGGCTATGTGGACAAAGTGGCCTAGAAGATGCTTCCAAGGAACCT
Organism: Picea engelmannii; assembly: GCA_009831015.1. Lineage (NCBI taxonomy): Eukaryota > Viridiplantae > Streptophyta > Pinopsida > Pinales > Pinaceae > Picea > Picea engelmannii. The sequence goes on along the minus strand of ML794355.1, from coordinate 360,073 downwards.
ATTGGGAGAGTATAAATAAGAGGAAAGGGTCTCTTGTGAGATATATCTCTTGATCATATAATTGAATATCTATTCTGAGAGTGTGATTGAATGGAGGATCTCATGGACGCATCAAATGTTTCGTAAGTTTGAGATCTTGATGAAAAAAGTTTTGGATGTTAATAAACCTTAGTTTTTGAAGGAGCACGTGGGATACAGTGGGCTTGAGCGTGTACATACGCGAGCTAAAGTGAGCTAGAGTGCGTACAAACCTGGGCTGAAGGAAGGCAGAGCGCGTATAGTTGACATAAGTCATTAAGACTTGAGTGTGAGCTGGTGTCATAATTGTGAAGGCTAAAGAAAGTTCTAGATCTATATTCTATGGGATTAGATCTTCCATGGAAACTCTGGTATGGTTACATAATTGTCTTGAAGGATACTCTTGCTAATTGTATGGTGAATGCTTAAGGCATTCCTGGTATGGCTGTTTTGATATGGTTATGTTGGCTGATTGATAGAGTGAGAAACATTCTCATGATTTAGTACTGATATGATTTCCATAGTATACTGGTTTCTTATGCATGATTAAGTATCATTCATATTGTATGGTTGAGGAGCATGATTTGGAGAGCATAGATGTGTTGTGATTGATTATGGTTTAGATTGAACAGTGAAAGACATAAGTGGATGTGAGTAAATTCTGTAGAGGATATGAGAATTACAAGTAAATAAAACCCTAAATGATCAAAAGGAATACACAGGCTGTAGTACAGATAGGCCACACACATATGCGATATGTACTACTGGTAGGGCACATACATATACATGATTCACTACTAACAGGTCACGTACTTGTTGACATATTGGTATTTTTTGAGGATTGATTCCTTTTCTCAGTTGGTGTTGAGTTGTGTGAGCTGAGCCTTGCATTATAGAGCTGGTGCTCTTGTGGAGTTGTAAATCTATTCAGTTGTTGATAACCCAAGGATTGTAGTCTGTAATAAAAAGAAAATTTTACATAAATCTTGTGTTCTTTGTGTTCATTGTGGTGATGAATTATTGATGATATATGATGTTGGTATATGCTGCTGATATATGTTCACATTGAACTGGTTATAAATGATAGTAATAAGTGAAGAGTAATTGGTGATTGCTAACTAAGAATTTTTGTGAAGGGAGAAGTTTGAAAAAGATCTCTACATTGATTCAACCCCCTGTCAGTGTGGTCGGTGTGTCCAACAGGAAGTTTCCCAACAAGAAATATATCTAAAAGAAGACGCTATCCAAAAATGCTATCAGGTAGTAGATCATTCCCTAAAAGATGTTTATGTCAAGGAAAAAGAGGCATGCTCAGCCCGGTCTAAGTTTTAATAAGTTCTCATATGGAAACTGAGAGATAATACCCCTAGTCTTCCCCTTCTCTCTCATTCTGAACAAGTAAGAGGCGAAATGGCCCTAAAATCCCGGGAAACAAATCTGGAAGAAGGCAAGAAACTTGTCAGAGATGTAAAAGAGGCTTGTCTAGAGGCATTATATTCAATAAATAAAAACCTGATTGAGTTCGAAGGGAATAGTATCTCAGAGGCCTTAGGACAGATTGAGATATAAATGAACCAAAAAAGCTCTAGGAAGAACAAGGAAAACACTCAGGAAGCCATCCAAAAGATGAACCCAATTGATTTTATTAAAATCAATGAATGCTTGGTTAGTCCAAGTTCACAGTTTCAGGTCACAATCCAAGAGGTGAACAAGATCTCGGATAAGCTTCAACAAATAAAGAAGAATATGTTTTCTTTCGAACTAAATGAAAGGATTGAACCTTCAAGATTTGTGGTAGAATTAATGGACATGTACACCCAAGGAATTAAATAGGGAAAAGCGCATTTAGCTAGGAGAAAATGAGAAAGCATGTACAACATCCACTTTATCCACCCACTCTACCTTTCACCCTCCAACAATCACTTACCCCGTCTATCCCTACCACCCACATTCTTGCATCCACACATCCCACCTCTTTGGACACTTGTTCCCCCATCATTATTTTCGTGAACATTTGCTCTTCCCTGTAACCATTATCCATCCCTTAATGGAACAAAACTGAGCTATTCATATAATTATCCCCCCATGTCTTCAACTGCAATTGATTTCCCCACTGAACACACCAGAAGGGACAGATGGAAATGAGATCAAATGGCTGAGACAATAAGTCGAATGATTGTGATGGCCTTAATCGAGATGTGTACCTGAATTAAAGATCAAAGTAAAGAAAGCGCATCTGCAAGCATACAAAGAGACAGAGGAAGTGCCAACAAAAATCAACAATATTTGCATGTTGTTGTTTTATTCAGATGTATTCTATTTTTAGTCAAATATTGTCGGAAGTCCAACGGTTTTCAGTTGTGACAAAGTTTGTATAAATAATAGATTTTAGATCTATTCTAGGATGATTCTTGTCGAATGTAAAAGAGAAACTCTTTTTGAGTATTAATACAAGTGCAGACAAATATTCTAAGTTTCATTCAATTTGAGTTATGTGTTCCCACTGTGTTTCCATTTCTCTGAATTTCTTTCTGTAATTCTTGAAGAGTGATTGATTGCAATTTAGTACTACATATGCTGTGATCAAAATATAACAGGGTTCATTCAGTAACAAATTTTTCTATGTTATTACTGTGAGTAAAACAAGACCCGTGATCTGTGAATTACTGCATTTTTATATCCTGTTAAAGTGTGCATATTCTACTTTTCTTCTACGGCAAACAAGGTGAGACTTATTTGTAATTGATACCTGACTTTGTTTAATAGTTTTGTAAATCTTTCTACATCATTTGATATTATATTTGTGACTCAGATAACGAGATACAACCTCTGTACTGTCTTATCATTAATTTCATTTAGAGATTATTTCTCAGAAAACTGAAGGTAGAAAAAAAAACTTCTTTTAAAACCTTTGATGCTTGACATTATTCTCTAAGCCTTAGAATAAATCTCAAGAACATGATCTTTTTGGTGCCGCTGCTAGGGACAGAGAAACAAAATTGTTTTTCCCTAGGAGAATGACAAAGTTAAATTTTGGTCTTTGATGTTGAACAAAGATTGAATACGTGAATAAGGCTTACTTCATCTTTCACATGGCGACTCTACTGTAGAAAAAAATGGCATTCGGTCGAAAGAATACCAAGAAAAACCTAGACAAAAAGTAGACTACACCAGTTTCGGATCCCGAAAAATTGTTGAAACCAAAGGGATATCTTAGAAAAAATTATGCATTGACAGGTAAGGTCCATCAACCTAGAATTACACAAGTTAATGTTAAGATTCCTGCTAAAGAACAAACTCTTAAAGAAAATTTTAAGCAAGTTCATTCTGCAGAAGCATCAACAAGTAAACCCGAAGTTAAACTTGAAACTCCGAAGGTAATTTTTTCTAAAGTAAAATTTGAGATTGACCATACCATCCATGTTTCATTGATAGATACTTTTACCAGTGAGGACAAAGGATCCATTTCAATCCCCATTATCATTAATACTCATCTGTTTCCTTCTCTTCGTGAAGTAAAATTTTATGTTTCCCAAAATCCTGAAGGTTATTTTCTATACTCAGATTCATCCCCTATTACTCCTCTTATCTATACATCAGGTAAACTTGAGGAGACGAGCTCAATTTTTCCTTTTCCCCCTCATATAGATCTTCCATCTTCTCATGATATTTTTCCTGAACTTCATTCAAAACATCTTGAAGTAGTCGAAAGATCAGTAGATCAGTCTTTTGAGGTTTTTAAAAATATCCTATTTAGCCCTCGAGTTTCATCTCCTAGAATTTCAATGGTCAGAGTTGGAGGTGCTAGTGTTGGAGGTGTTGGAGGTGCAGGGTATGGTGGACAAGCTCAACCCCCTAGGATATTTTCCAAGGTCGCCACTAGTTATTCTCCCTTAGTCCTTCCTTCTATCCTGCATGACTTACCCGAAAATTACATGAAGAGCCTCCCTAAATTCTTGCCAGAAGGGGATCTAATAGGAACAAAACATATAGCCTTTTTTGATCAATTTGTTGATATTCTTGGAATTGAGCATGAGGACGTTTACACAATATTTTTAGTACATAATTTTGAAGGACATGTAAGAAATTGGTTCAAAGGACTTCCAATAGGGTCTATATGATCATATAATAATCTAGAAACTTCCTTCCTAAGGCAATGGGATGAGAAAAAATGTCATCTTTATTACTTAACCAAATTCAGAGGCTTGAGAAAGAAGACTTCTGAATCAATCCTAGAATTTATCCACATATTTAATAATATTTATCATAAAATCCTAACCGAAGTTAAACCTTCTCAATGAGTTGGAAAAGTCACTTTTGCAGGGGCTTTTGATTCTGATTTCGCTCTACTTTTGAGAGAAAGAAGATCCACTACTTTAGCGAGGATGCAAGATGATGCTATAGAGATTGAGTCCAATATGATGGCATCCAAGAAGTTGAAAACTAAAATTGAGATGGGAACAAGAGAACCCAAGCCATTTAAAGAACATACAGGGCCCTCTAGATCTCTAAAGTTCGTAGAGGTAAAAATGGATGAGATGGCCAAAATCATTAAAGATTTATCAAACAAATTTCTAGGATAGAAATAGAGAAATCCAAACCTGATCCATACATTAAGAATCAATTCAAGAGAAACCCTAATCCTCAGATACAACAAAGGAAAATAAAAAATGAGGATCAAAAGATTCAATCTCCGTTTAAAACTGAGAATTTCATACAAAGAGATGAGTTGCAATATTATGAGGAATTAGAGGAAGATCTAAACAACCTCAGTGATGATGATCTTGAGCCTCACCTAACCAAGCAGGATTATGAGAAATCCTTAGACCTGAAATCTTTGTTTAATAATGATGAAAACATGAACAATCTGGGGGAATCTACATACAAAGGTCTCGCTGACTCAATAATGGCCGAGCTTCAACATAAATATGATTTGAGGCTAAGAGAAAAAAGTTCTACAAATATTCCACTGAAAAATATTTTATCACGAAACAAAGAAAATGAGGCAGCAGATACAAGACCATCAACTGAGACGCAAGCTACCTGAACAAAGCAAGTTGAAACGAAAGCAATACAAACTAAGAAGCCATAAAATACAGAGGCTGAATTTTAGGCCATGGAAATTGAGAAACCAATTGGGAATTTCAATTTAGAGAATGAACTTAATAAAATTAAAATTCCAATGTCTCTAGTTGAACATGCTAGGAACCCGATCTATAAAAAACAAATCTCTAAAGCAATACATTTTTCTGATGTTGAATGTCAAGCTAATGTTATCAATTTGCAGGATGAAAAACCTACAATCATGTTTGGACCACACAATGAAAATAATAAGGATTATGTTGCTCCATTCTATATTACATTGACTTTGCATGATAATTTACTTCAAAATTGCATGATAGGCTCGGGACCCTTGCATAATTTAGTGCCTAAGATTATCATGGAAAAATTGGGCCTTGAAATTACCAGACCTTATCAATATTTGTACTCGTTTGATTCTAGAAAGGTCAAGTGTCTGGGTATGATTAAAGATTTAGTGGTAAATCTTGCTCAGGTTCCTGTGAAAAGTATCCTTATGGATGTGGTTGTTTTTGACGTTCCTTCCAAGTATGGTATGATTCTATCTAGATCTTGGGGTGCCAAGCTAGGAGGATCAATTCAACTAGACATGACCTATGCTACAATTCCAATTTTTGGTGGACAATTTACTCGACTGTACAGAGAAACTAGATTGGTGTATATGATAAGTGACCCTCAAAACCCCAATAACTACCCAGTCTACGTTGCTGATCAAGATTTAGGCAATTGTATGTTATCCATAGATGACAATTTTAAAGAATGTATAGAAGAAGAAAATAAAAAAATAGAAATTTCAAAGAAAAATATAAATGTTAGATAAAGGATGTGGAAAATGTTCTTCGATGGTGCTTCATCCTATGAAGGAGAAGGAGCTGGATTTTTATTCATTGCACTAGGAGATGGGAGATGAGTATGTTATTCCTTTGTCTTATAGATTACAATGGGAGGTCTATTATAACAATAATGTCTATGAATATGAAGCTTTAGTTTTAGGATTAGAAGCCGCAAGAAAGTTAAAAATCGAACATCTGATAGTTTATGGTGACGTAGAACTCATTGTAAAAAAAATAAAACAACAATATCAAGTGAAGCATCCAATATTGAGATCATATATAAATTGTTCCTGAGATCTTATAGAGAATTTCTTCTTGTCCTTTAATATTCACTCTATTCCCAGAATGAAAAATCAACAAGCTGATTCTTTGGCCAAAGCTGCTACGACTTTCATACCACCTACTGTTTTGAAGCTGAAGTATCATATTGATATGAGACACAGACCTTCAATTCAAAATAATGTTCAACACTAGAAAGTGTTTGAGGATCATGAAAAAATCAAACAGTTCCTAGAAATGGTCGATGAATTTTCTGAGACATACATAGATAAAGAAAACCAGAATGATCCTGCTTGGATTATGCAGGAAGGAGAGAACCTAGATAAGTTCCATGACAAAATTGCAAATCACCGCATGCTCTTACATAAAAACAATCAAATTCCCAGAGGTCTGATCCCCTTAGAGAGGTTGTTTGACTAGGATGACATACCTTTGAAGTATACTTTGTGACCTCAAATCGAAGAAGTTGAAGATTGTAACATAGGGACTAATGAAAATCCCAAAATGGTCAAAATATCAAAATATCTTCTGGCACAAGTAAAGAGTAAATACACTGAGTTACTTAAACAATATAAATATGTTTTTTCATGGTCTTATGATGATTTAAAAACTTATGATACTTTTGTTACTGAACACAAGATTCCCTTAAAACATGGTATTAAACCTTTCAGACAGAAGCTTAGACAGATAAACACAATTCTTCTGCCAGTAATAGAAAGAGAGGTTAAAAAACTCCTTGATGAAAAAATCATTTTTCCCCTCAGATAATCTGAATGGGTGAGCAATTTGGTCCCTGTCAGAAAGAATAACAACGAAATAAGACTCTGCATTGATTTTAGGAACTTAAATTGATCTTCTCTTAAAGATAACTACCCGCTCCCAAAGGCGGACCATGTTTTAGAGAAGGTAGTAGGGGCTAACAAAATTTATATGATTGATGGTTTCTCAAGATATAATCAGATCGTTGTTCATGAAGATGATAGAGAAAAGACTGCGTTTACCACTTCATGGGGAATCTTTATGTATGATAAATTTTCTTTTGGTTTGATGAATGCAGGAGCAACTTTCCAGAGAGAAATGGATATCAAGTTCATCGGTGAGAGAGACAAATTTTTTCTTATTTATCTAGATGTTTTGACAGTTTTTTCCAATTCGGATGCCAAACATTTGATGCACCTCGGACAGACTTTTGAAAAATGAAGAAAATCTGGTTTGTCTCTGAACCCCCAAAAATCACACTTTTCTATGCAAGAAGGTAAACATTTAGGTCATATAGTTTCAAAAGATGGAATCAAGGTTGACCCTAAGAGAGTTGAGGCTATTAACCTGATTAATATTCCTATAAATAGAAAAGAGATTCAATATTTTTTAGGTCAGATCATTTTTTTGAGGAGATTTATTCCTAACTTTGCTGAAATAATCAAATTGATTACAAATATGCTAAAAAAGGACAGCGAAGTAAAACGGATTGCAGAAGCCAAAACATGTTTCGAGTGTGTTAAGAAATCTATAGAGGAAGCACCAGTACTAGTAAGTCCAAACTATACAAAGGAATTCTTAATATTTTCTTTCGCTTCTGAACATACTGTTGCAGCAGTTCTCCTTCAAAAGAACAAATAAGGATTCGTACGACCAATAGCCTTTTTCAACAAAAGCCTCAGAGATGAAGAGCTAAGATACAATATTCTCAAAAAACAAACTTATGCAATGGTGAAGGCTCTCAAGGATTTCATAACATATGTCTTGCACTCCAACGTAATTGCTTATGTGCCAACAAATGCAATTAAAGATATATTGGTTAAGCCAGACAATGATGGAAGAAGAGGTAGATGGTTGGCTAAAATTCAATAGTTTGAGCTAGAAGTGAAACCAACCAAGCTAGTGAAAGGTCAAGGTCTGGTGAGGCTGCTAGACAAATCAAATTTCAGAGAACTTGGAATAAATAACTTCAAATCACATGATTTTCTTTTAGATATATAAGAAATTGATGATCAAGCACCTATAATTCAGATTGAAGATAAGTTTTCTTCCTCTTCTTGGTACTGTGATATTGTTACATACCTCCTTACTCTTCAATGCCCAAATGAAATGACTCCTTATAAAGTAAGAACTTTAAAAATACATGCAATTAGGTATTTCATTGTTGATGGAAAGTTGTGCTGGAAAGACCCTCTAGGTTTTTTGTTATGTTGCCTGATAGAATCTGAAACATAGGGTGTCTTTGGTGAATTTCATGAAGGAGTATGCGGAGGACATCATGCTTGGAGAGAAACAACTTACAAGATTTTAAGGGAAGGATATTATTGGCCAAAGTTATTTACTAATGTGAATGCTAGGGTCAAAGCTTGCAATTCATGTCAACTGTTAGTTGGTAAGAAAAATCTCCCTGCCTTACCTTTAATTCTAGTAAAAGTTGAAGCTCCTTTCCAACAATGGGGCCTAGACTTCATCAGAGAAATCCATCCGCAATCAAGTGATCAACATAGATCGATTCTAACCATTATCGATTAATTTACGAAATGGGTTGAATCCATTCCAACTCGGAATGCTATAGATTCGGTAGTAATAAAATTTTTGGAAGAAAACATCCTAGCAAGATTTGGTTGTCCGCGAAAAATAGTCACTCATAACGCTCAGGATTTTAAATATATGGAAATGATCAATTTATGTCAGAACTAGAATATTATTTTAGGTCATTCTACAACTTATTATCCTTAGGGAAATGGGTTGGAATCATCTAACAAGAGATTGATTACTATAATCAATTTTTTTTTTTACAGAAAACCAAATTGGCACCAAGAAATCTATAGGTATGTATCCTTTCCAATTAGTTTATGGTACTGACGTTATCCTTCCTATTAATCTTTCTCTTCCTATGATGAAACTCTAGTAGGATGCAAACAAATATCCAAATGAAACTATGAGAAGAGTGAATCAAATCATTGAAGTTCAGCAGAACATAGTAGAAGTGGATGTCAAGATTCAAAAGTACCAGGATAATATGAAATCCCTTTTCGATAAAAAATCCAAAGACAAGGAGTTTCTTCCTTGTGATTTCATTCTAAAATGGGAAGCTAGAAAGGAATATGCAGGGAAACATGGCAAATTCGACCATCTCTTGTTTGTACCATTCAAAATTACAGCTGCTGAGGGAAAAAACTCATTCTCATTGGAGAATCTTAATGGGGAGATTCTTGACACTCCTATTAATGGGTGCTATTTAAAACATTTCATGCAGTAGTAATTTTTTCAATTTCCATTGTATATATCAGATTGGATTGACATTGGCATTTTGACTTTCAATTTTCCTTTCCCTTTGTAAATTACCCAAGTCATTTGATCTTTTGTTGTAAATATTTTCAATAACTTTATGATTTCCTGATATCATTTAAACGAAATATAAAAACACATGTATCACATATCATCTCTATTCTACAAGATTTTCTGACATTTTACATTTTATTCCTCTTGCAAAATAGATCTTGTTGGACAAGAGGTGAGACTGAATAAAAATTTGACACTCGTTTTTCAAACATTTGATTTCTCTCAAAACATGTGATAAATTAATGATCTGCCTTGTTGAAAGTTCAAAAGGAAAATGAGGTATTAGTTCCTATTCTTCTAGTTCAAATAAAATTTTAAGAAATTATTTTTGAAATGAATGTGAAGGAAGTTTTTCTCATGATAATGTCATCACCTGATCTAAAAATCAGAGAGGTGTGAAATTACAACTTAAAATGTCATGCTGATAAATTATAAAGCCATATCTAAAATAAAAATAAAATAAAAATAAATATGCTCGAAGGAAGTCTGAACTAAATACACAAACTTGTGTAGGATTAGGATATTTTGTGTCAGGTCCTCCGAATCCTCGATTTGTTTTTTTTTTCCTATCCCTGAGTTCTTATCCACTTCATATTTTCTTTATCCTTTCTCAATCTTCATAGAAAGAAATAAACTTAACTTGACTCTGAGAACTTAAAAACATATTTTCAAAGCAAGATTAGGTGGAAATAATTATGTTCCTTTGATTTTAATTGAAAAAGTATGTCTAGGCTAATCTGATAATTTTAGCTCTTCTACTAGACTTTAAAATGACTAATTCGCTCAAGGTTGATCTATGAAAGATTAATATTCCCATAAATGTTTTCCTATAGGCGAAGGTGTATTGAAAATTGGAAGAAAGTTAGTTTCAAAGTATTCCTAAAATTGTTAACAGACCTTATTTTCAAACATTTTAAATAGATATCATTCCTTGTATGTGACATATAGATTGATTTCCCCCACTTCAAAATGTGAAAATACAAGACAAATAGTGAAATGAAATTCATAATTTGATTTCCCCCATCCTTTACAAAAGAGAATATGAAAGGGAATAAATATATTGATTGCCCTCATCTCAGTAAAATACAAAAGTGTTAATCGAAGTGGTGAAAGAAAATTCAATGGGAGAGGTAGATAAATTCACTAGGGTACTGAACATGCTTGATGGCAGTGAAACAATATCTATGATATTTGTAAGGCTGTCATTGTTAGGATATTTAGACACTTAGGAGTTAGTTAAGATCTACTTGGTCTAATGTGTTGTTATGTAAAAGTGTGTTTCTTTAGTATGCATTTGTAGTTAGGAAATCCGACGTTCACGATATGTTCCCGACATAAAGTGATCCAACGATTCATACTCTCCTTGATATTAATGACCATTGATCCATGGGTTAACACCCGATTGGTTCATGATCTCTATTTAAAGAGCATGGAGGGTCATTTTTCGATGATCGATTGTGAGAAACTCTCTTGTAAAATATCTCTGTAATCTTTTTCTTTTGCATTAATAAACTGCTCCAAGTGGTCACGTTGGTTGGGGGTGTGGATGTTTCCCCGTAGGGGTTTTACCACGTGAAAAAATGGTGTATTGATCTTTGATATAGTTATGTGAGTGGTTGCTGAAGTTGTTCGTCCTTTGCTGGAATACCTGTCTTGTCGAACATGGTATCCAAGCCCATTTGAAGACCCGCTCCTGTTGTAGATCAAGACCGTGAAGTCAAGTTTACTCATCTCCATTATATATCATTTTCATACATTTTTGGGCCGATATGACTGTTCCATTGCGTCCAGAGGGCTCTATTCATTTAGGAACATTTTTTGTTTCACTCAAAAAGGTTTTCGTTTGCCTAAGATACGACCATTTCAGTGAGATCCATAGGTATAAAGCCTGCATACACATTTTTTAAATTTTTGCAAAGTATTATTTTGGTTTTGTATTATTTATTTTCGGGTTGCTACTCTTTTAGATCTGCATATTCTCTTTGCCCATTTCCCTATGCGACCTCAGAAAATCAGAAACAGATAGGAAAATGTGCATCTTTCGGGTAAGCTAACCGAGATCTAACCCTTGTTGTCATCGAGAAGAATTTTTTTTTTCTTGTGTGAAAATAGTTTTTTTTAGCACGCTCTCCAAGGTCATCTTCAACAACAACAACAACAACAACAACCCCAATCCTCTTCCTAAAAACTACAATATATTTTGCTAGACCATTTGGTTAAAATTTTCCTTATTAAGTAAGAGGTCTTGAGTTCAAGTCTCTCTTTTGTTACATTTTTTGAAAAAGTTCATGCTCAAATTGTGAAGTGTATCTGGTTTCAAGTATAAAAGTGAATCACTATAAGTAGCTTTAATATTTTATTTTAGAGTTATTTATTTTGCATGCAACTTTTCTTTTATAAAGTAACTTAATTGTAAAAGTGATCCCCACTTCTCTTTATAAAAGTGGGTCACTTCATAAAACAACTTACACTATCACGTGGCTATTTTGTTACCGTTTATGCCCTTTTTTTAAAATGGGAATAACTCTCACATCTGAAGTCTGTTTTCAGTGCCGTTTTTTTTTAAAACACATAAATTTTCGAGATTTCGAGATCCTTCCATTCAAATTATCAGTTTTAGTTTTTAAATACATATTATCTGCATATTTAATATGGATTCTACAAGTAATCTCTTGCTTACCAGCACCAACTACTTCCAATGGAAATCTCATATGGAAGATTTATTAATAAGTAAAGTCTTGTACCCGATTACCTTAGGAAAGGAAAAAACACCCATTGATGATGATAAGAAAGTCAAATGGGCTAATGGGAGTGATGATGCACATGGACTAATCATAATGTTAATCTCTCCTAATTTAAAGTTTCACCTTAAAGAAATTGATGACCCCAATGAAGCTTGGAAAAAGATTGAATCTGTGTTTGGTAAACTCAATATCATTCGAGCACAACGGTTATAAAATAAAGTATTGACCTTAAGTCAAAATGATTTTTCTTTCCTTGAATATTATCTATCTAAGTTTAAAACACTTATAATTTTATGTGAAGAATGTGAGATAGAAATGGAGGAAGAGTGTTGCATCTATCTTATTATTTCTAAGCTAGGAAGTGCATATTATGTGTTTGTATCTACCTTTTATGCCATGAGAGAGGCTCTAGGAAAAGCTTATCAAAAAAATAGTCTTGAGTCCTTTTGTACTACTTTGATTAGAGAGGAAGAAAAACTTTTACAACTTGGAGTGATCAACACTGCATGTACCTCCAACAAAGCCTTAGTTGCTCAGAAGAAATATAAACCCAATTATCCCAAGAAGAAACATCCTCACTACAACAACAAGCAACATAAGGGTCCCAAACCCACTCAAGCAACTTCATCTTTTAATGGTGACAAATGAGAAAAATATAAAAATAAGAAGACTGACAGACATTGCAACTTTTGTGATAAATATGGTCATGATGAGTCCAAATGTTTCAAGAAGATGGCAGCTTTAGAAGTAGCAATGACAAAGCACACCATCAATATTGATTCTACTTCTTCTTCTCATGGGAATGCACTTTTTTCTTCTAGTTTCTCCTTCAATACAACTTTTACTTCTTCTTCTGATGAGTGGATTATTGATTCAGGAGCATGTTATCATATGGGTAAGGATACAAACATATTTTCTGCTCTAAATGAATGTAACACCAAGAAAATATTTTTTGGTGATGATAGATCTCTTAGTGTTGTGGGATCTAGAACAATTCGAGTAGATAATGGTCATTTCAATGATGTATTATGTGTTCCAAGTCTTTCTTGTAACCTTCTATCAGTATATCAAATCACTCATTTAGGTGAAGGTAAAACCGTAGAGTTTTCACCTCACCAAGTTGTAATCAAGGATCTAAAAGACCCTAAGCATGTTCTTGCAACTAGAATTGTTGATGATATTAATAGGTTGTACAAGTTTGACAACTTTGGGTCATCATACTTTTCATTAGTTTTCGTTTCTCATAGAGATGACTTGAGAAAACTTTTGCATGAGCGTTTTGGTCATCTAAACTATTGCTCATTGCAACAACTATGTAATCAACAAATGGTGAATGGTCTTCCTCTTGCTTCATGTAGAGATGGTGTTTGTGCCGATTGTGTTGTTAAAAAACATCATCGGGATAGTTTTGACAAACGTGCCTCTTGGCATGCCTCAGGCCCTTTGCAACTTGTTCATAGTGATTTGTGTGGTCCACTTTCTTCTCCTTCTTTTTCAGGGTGCAAGTATTTCTTAAATTTCATTGATGATTTTTCTAGACATACTTGGGTTTTCTTATTAACACTTAAGAGCGAAGTTTTTGAAAAGTTTTTGGCCTAAAAGGCCCTTGTAGAAAAGCAATATGAACATCAAATTCAAAAGTTAAGAACAAATAATGGAGGTGAATATGTGAACAATAATTTTACAAGTCACTGCACTACATAGGGCATCCAAATGAAACACAATGTTCCATATACACCACAAAAAAATGGTGTTGTTGAGAAAAAGAATTGTACATTAAAAGAAATGGATAATTGTATGATCCAATATAAAGGATTAAGTCTAAAGTATTGGGTGGAAGAAATCAACTGTGCAAATTACATAGTCAATCACACTCCCACAAAGGCTCTTAAAAATATAACACTGGAAGAAGTTGCCACACACCCACTACAACAACTATGATTTTTTTTTTTTGTCTTTTCTTTGAGGGATAGAATCCCCGAATTTCTATGGGGCCTAGCACAGACCATCCCTTCCGTTGTCCTCCTCCATGTGATTGTTGGCTATGACCACAGGCATTAACAAAATGGTTCTCCCGGCTTTCGCGATTCAGGGAATCGCGATGCAAGCATTCCCCTATTCTCTGTCTTTCGAAATGTCGAAACCCGAAAGGGTCTAACAGATCCTTAGCTCCTCCCTTGGGTTGCTTTTCATTCGACTGGTCCTATGAATTGGTGCTATTCCTCTAAATTCTTTCGGGGTTTTGCGTTTCAGGGAATCGCGATGCAAGCATTCCTCCTTTCCCTTTTTAATCTCTGAGACTCAAAAGTCTGGTATCATCTGGATCTACAATCCAGATCGTTGGCTTGATCAACAGCCCAAGTTAAATCCTGGCATTCTACCCTTCGGGATTTCTGGCGGGGTCTTCACTCCTATTCCTTAGATATCTAGAACCTCAATGGCTTTAGACCTTTGCTACGCGTCCCCTACAAATGGATGGTCCAGATTCTTTTGGGACTCGATATGTCTATTCATGATTTTTGACCCTTGGTTAATTGCTAGCACCTTCCTCCTCCTTCTACCACATGACTCTTCCCTATGAACTAGGGCTCATCCACCGAGCGTGTCAGGGTTTTGGGTACTAGGATTTCACAACTTACGAAAACAAGGGGTCTTACCCTTTGGTTTCCCGGGTGCCGAAATGCCGAAACCTATTCATGCAAAACCGGCTCATCCACAGAGCGTATTGAGGTTTCGGGTACCGGGATTTCGTGACTTGTGAGAATGAGGGGTCTTACCCTTTGGTTTTCTGGGAGCCGAAACACCGAAACCTATTCACACAAAATTGACTCATCCACAGAGCACGTCGGGGTTTCGGGTACTGGGATTTCATGACTTGCGAGAATGAGGGGTCTTACCCTTTGGTTTCCTAGGTGCCGAAATGTCGAAACCTATTCATGCAAAACTGACTCATCCACAAAGCGTGTCGAGGTTTTGGGTACCGGGATTTCATGACTTGTGAGAATGAGGGGTCTTACCCTTTGGTTTCCCAGGTGCTGAAACACCAAAAACCTAAGAGAACTACTCTCTCTTGTACAAGTTTTCCAGACTCAGATCACATGATCCTTCAGCGGTTTCTTGGGTAATTATCCCTAGGCTTGGTGACCTGACTACAAATCCTTCCTAATTCGTCGAGCTATGAACTCTGTGTCAGGGGTAAATTAAACTCGTGGGTTTACTAAAACGATAGTCTTTTCAAGGAAATCATTCTGACTCTAGAATGCGAGGAAACTTTCTGGGAGGAGGTGCCTTCGGAAAATCAAACTAGGACATAGCATGAGTAAATAGATAGAACAAATCTCAAGGGAACGGACTCGTATTATGAACTCGTTCCTTTTATACATAAACCAATTATGATCATATAAGTATAAGTATGCGTCCATTTTTCCGATCAAAACACTGGGCAATCATTCCATACAGAAATCATTATGGGCGGATAAACATGAGCATGTATTCATGGTATACAATTCAAAATACAAGGCATAAATCACTTATCAGAAACACCAAGTGTGATGCGACTGCTGAGAGGGGTGCTCGTTTCCACCCAACCATAGACTCAATGAATCCAAACGAATTTACCACTAGCCACCCCTAAGCTAGACCACGATGCTTGGAGATTCAGTCTCCCACTTCCAGTTCAATGGAAGTCAAGGATGAAGGTTACTCTTCTTTTGTTGATACATAAAATAATCCCTATTTTTTCAGTGTTTTTCCGGTCCTCTTACACGATCCCCTGTCGCGCGCGTTTTCTCCCTTCTACCCCTTACCACACTTCCTCTCTTGGATTTTCTCTGCAAGATTGCATGTGGCATGAATTTCCCAATCCGTGGTCAGGTCTGGGAGCTGTTACGAATGGGCGGTTCACCCCCATCCCCTCATTAACTCTTAAGGGGCCTCCCCACCTACCAATTTGATGGGAAATCCATTCCAAGGTCAGAGAGTTGCTTTGGTCTTTGAGCAAGTAAAACCAGTATGGTACTGGCTCGATGAAAGTTAACGCAACCATTCCAAGTCCCTTCCACCACCTCTCATTAGCCATCGTGGTCTCTTTTAGCACATCCCCCTCCCAAAAACCATGCAACACATATTCATAACATAATTTACATTCATCAACCTTTTATAAAAAGGTCCGTCAAATCAAACATTCACATCCTTGAGTTTTCCATAGTTCTTGGCCAATATAGTTATTTTACAGACTGGGGGAAACAGGGTGTTACAATTTCCCCCCCTTAAAGGAACATCATCCTCGATGTTCTATCTATCAATATGACGTGTATGTACAGAAGTAAACAAAATCGGATATGCTTGTTTCATGGCATCTTCCATTTCCCATGTAGCCTCATATGGGCCAAAATGTTTCCACTGCACCTTGACCTGTGCAATGGTTCGGTTCCTGAGTGGGGTTTTCTTTCTGTCGAGTATGAATTGAGGTTCTGGCAGGAACTCTCCCTCCGGTTCCACCTAGATCATAGACCAGTCAATTATATGATTAGAATCATGTACATATTTCTTTAATAATGAAACATGGAAAACATTATGTGCTTTTACTATGGAAGGAAGTGCTAGCCTATAGGCTACAAGTCCCACTCTATCTAGAAATTCAAAGGGTCCACAATACCAAGGTTCCAACTTGGCACAAGCTCCCATCCTTAGGGAACTCTTCCTAGGCCTAAATTTGAGATATACATGGTCTCCCTTCTTGAATTATCTTGGATTTCTCTTTCGGTTGGCACAACTTTTCTGTCTGTTCTGAGCGACCTTTAAATTTTGTTTTATTTGAATCACTTGTCATTCCATTTCTTTCAACATGTCGGGTCCAATAGTAATTCTGTTTACTGGGTTACTCCAATTAACTAGAGTGTTGCACGGTCTACCATAGAGGACTTCGAAGGGAATCATCTTCAAGGATTCTTGGTAGCCGTTATTGTAGGCAAATTCCACCAGTGGTAGGTAATCTTCCCACTTTTTAGGTTGATGCATTACATGCATTCTTAGCATGTCTTTTAATATTTGGTTCACTCTTTCCATCTATCCATCAGTTTGAGGATGATAGGATGTACCAAACAATAATTTGGTCTCTAGACCAGCCATCAAGGATTTCCAAAAGTTGGAAGTAAATTTCGTGTCTCTGTCAGACACAATCTTTTTAGGCATACCATGTAGTTTGAATATCTCCTTCATGAATATGCTGGCGATATCTATTGCCTTGCAAGTCAATTTGACGAGGATAAAATGGGCAGACTTGCTCAATTTATCCACCACTACCATGATGGCGTCATTTTGTTTGGTCGATGTTGGAAATCCAGTGATGAAGTCCATGGAAATGGTTTCGCATTTCCATTCCGGGATTGGTGGAGGTTGTAATAATCCTGTTGGGTGTCGGTGTTCTACTTTAACCTATTGGCACTCTAGGCACTTAGCTAAATAGTTAGATATGTCTTTCTTTAACCCATGCCAATAGAATTTTTTTCTAGTGGCCATGATCATCTTTTGATATCCCAGGTGACCAGTATATGGTCTTTTATGTAGTTCATCCATTATGAACCTCTTCAAGTCATCACAATCTGGAATATACAATATGTTTCTGTAACTTAGTAGACCTCCATCTATCATCTGGTAGCCTTCATACTTTATCCCTGTGGGTTCTTTCTCCAGGTACGAGGTCACGATATGAAATAATGTGTCTGTTTATTTTGCATTCCTCATTCTTTCTTTGACATTCGTCTCGCAGATGCTCACCACTACTAGGTGAATTGTTTTCATACTTCTGCTAAGGGCATCAACCACCTTATTTTCCTTTCCTTTAACATGTTTGATTTCAAAATCAAATTCGCTAAGGAGGTCCATCCACCTAGCTTGTCTGGCATTGAGATTTGGTTGATCAAACATATATCGTAATCCACAATGGTATGTCATAAGTACAAATTTCCTTCCCAGGAATTAATGCCTCCACATTTTTAAGGCATGCACTATGGCGGCCAGCTCTAGATCATGGGTCACATAGTTGGCTTCATGCTCATTCAATTTTTGGGATTCATAGCAGACTACACTTCCTTATTGCATAAGGACTCCTCCGAGCCCTTCCTTGCAGGCATCTGTGCACACTAGGAAGTCAGCTTCAGGACCAAGGATATTCAATACGGGTGCGTGGGTCAGTAGATGTTTTAGGGACTGAAACCTTTCTTCACATTCTTGTGTCCACGTGAATTTATCTCTCTTCTTATAGAGGGCAGTGATTGGACAACCAATCTTGGAGAATCCTTTTATAAACCTCCTATAGTATCCTGCTAAGCCCATAAAGGATATGATATCTCAAATGTCCTTTGGGGTAGGCAATTCCATGATAGATCTGATCTTGTCAGGGTCTACTGCTACTCCCTCTTCAGATATGACATGGCCCATGTAATGTATTTGCTTCTGGAAAAAGTCACACTTGTTAAATTTGGCATATAGATGATGTTCTCTTAGTACTTGAGGAACAAGTCTAAGGTGTTCCTCATGTTCCTCTCTATTCTTGGAGTAAATTAATATATCGTCAATAAAAACCAGTATAAATTTGTCTAGGAATTTGCTGAGGACATTGTTCATCAAGCACATAAAAGTGGCAGGGGCATTGGTCAATCCAAATGGTACTACCACAAACTCATAGTGACCATATATCGTCCTGAAGGTAGTTTTTTGGATGTCTTCACTCTTGATTCGGACTTGATGGTATCTGGATCTCAAGTCAATCTTTGAGAATATGGAAGCACCTCCCAATTGATCGAATAGGTCATCGATCCTGGGTAAGAGGTACTTGTTCTTTATGGTTTCCTTATTGAGTTGTCTATAATCTATGCACAGTCGGAGGGTACCATCTTTATTTTTCACAAAAAGGACTAGTGCTCCCCATGGAGACACACTGGGTCGGATATATCCTTTGTCCATCATTTCTTTTAGTTGTAGTTTAAGCTCAACTAGCTCAAGTGTGCTCATCCTGTAGGGTGTCCTAGACACTGGCACTGCTCCTGGTGCAAGTTCTATCGACAAGTCAATGTCCCTTCTCGGAGGTAGACCCAATACCTCTTCCGAAAATACATCTCTATATTCTCTTAGTGTGGGGTGGTCTTTGAGGCTTGGTTTTTCATATTCAACTGATTCCAACACCTGTATTGCATATAGTGGAAATCCCTTTCTGCAATATTTTCTCATTTGAAGAGCTGATATTCGTCTCACCGAGATAGGTTTTTGGATCCCTTGAAGGGTTATCCTTCTTCCTTCTTCACTTACACATTCTAAGGTTTTATGGTAACAGTCTAGTCTGGCTTTATATGTGGCTAGCTAGTCCATACCAATCAACAGGTCATACGATCCTAGGGGTAATATGTTAAGGGTTGCTTGGGTGGGGAATTCACCCATAGTGAATTGGAAAGCTAGTATGACCTCCACTACCTTTCTTTTGGTGCCGGTGGCTAACTGTACCAACCATGGCTTGGCATGTTTATGTGGTTGTAATTTACACTTATCAACAGCCTTAGGGGATATATAACTCAAATTTGAACCAGGGTCAATTATAATAGACACTAGATGGTCGGTGATCATACCTTCCATCTCCACCACTAAAGCTTGGTGGTCAGCTTGTTTATCATCCAAGGCTACATAAATTTGTGGCACTCTCTTGGCCACATAATTGATGGTGGTATCTTCTTGAACGTTGTAAATTATCTTACTGTTTTGTTGTCAATGCGGGCATTCCCTCAGTAGATGTTCTTCTCCACAACCCAAACATTTCAAGGGTTCTTTCTTCGGGTTATCAATCTTTCCTAGGGTAGATCCAAAGGGTTCATTTCCACTCTAGGAGGGGAAATTCTGCTGGTGTACACTTCGTGTTGGGAAGCTCATCCTTGAGTCCTTTTTATAGTTTTTAAATCTTGGGGATTTAAATCCCTTTTTTTGGAATCCCAAATTATTATTCTGCTTCCAGCCTTCACAAGGTTCTTTTCGATGCCCAAGATGCTCATAACAATATCTTGCCTTTTGAATAGTGTCCTCTAGGGTCTTTGGCTCGTTAAACTCAATCCTATTATGATAGTCCTTAGGTAGTCCACTGATGAATCGTTGCACCTTTGCCTTTTCGGCTTTTATATAGGGTATGTACCTCAGCAACTCGAGGAATCTGCTGACATATTCCTCTATGGTGAGTTGCCCCAGCTTGAGTTCATAGAATTCTTTAGTCTTTTCGTCAAAATACTTTTCCGATAGATACTTCTTCCTGAAGTATTTCTCAAACCGTTCCCAAGATAGGTCTTCTTCGTGAATCCCTTTTACGTTCTTAAGGTCTTCCCACCAAATGGAAGCCTTCCCATTCAGGTTGAAAGTGACTACTTGGGCCTTCAAGTTTTCTGAGAAGTCATGGACTCTAAAATACTTCTTTAGTCCAAGCAGCCAGGCTTCGCTTCCTCTCCCTCCTTTATTTCACTGTCAAAAGAGGGTGGTTTGGCCTTCTTGAATTCTTCAAGATTATGATTTTTGGAATGATTTCACTTCTTCCATTTTCTTCAGGAATAAGAACTAGTTCTGCTACTAGAAGATCCCTCCGGGTCTCTAGTTTCCTTTCCAGAGGAATCATCTAATGCTTGTCTCGTATCTCTAGGGTGGACCTTTCTCGAGGTGCTCCTCCTAGTGTGGCCACTTAAAGGACCACATTTCCATATCCCAGGTGGGCTTTGAATTCTCTTTGCCTGTCGTTGGTCTACGTGACTGGTGTCAGGTCCATGCTACAATCGTCTTTGTATGTCGGATAAGCTCTGCAACAAAACTGCATTAATTTCCATTTGATTCTCTTTCTCTTTTATCAACCTCTCGTTGTCGGCCTTCCAGCTCTGTAGTTCGACCATGAGGCTTCTCACAGTCTCAGTTAGATCTGGAGGGGTCTCTACCACTCTCCTTTCGTTAGACACTTCGTCTCTATTGTGGGATCCCTCCCCCACTTCGTGGTGTGTCACCATTCTATGCGTCTACAGTTTCCCGTGGTTGGTTGTCTTCTTGTTGCGCAAGAAAACACCTATTGTTAGTCAACATTATATTCATTCAAAATCAATGCATAACTCATATTTTTCAAATGCATACACACAATAGGAATTTTCATTCTTAACTTTGGATTTTGATAAAGGGGGTTAAGGTAGAGGGTTACTCCTACTCAAAAGCCCGGTATCATCTAGATCTATGGTCCAGATTGTCGGCTTGATCAATGACCCAGGTTAAATCCTGGCATTCTACCCTTCGGGATTTCTGGCAGGGTCTTCACTCCTATTCCTCTGATGTCCAGAACCCCGGTGGCTTTAGACCTTCGCTACGCATCCCCTACAAATGGACGGTCCAAATTCTTTCAGGACCTGAAATGTCAATTCCTGAGTTTTGAGCCTTGGTTCATTGCTAGCACCTACCTCCTCCTTCTACCACATGACTCTTCCCTGTGACCTAGGGCTCATCCACCAAGCGCGTCGGGGTTTTGGGTCCCGAAATTTCATGACTTACGAAAACAAGGGGTCTTACCCTTTGGTTTCCCGATTGCCAAAATGTTGAAACCTATTCACGCAAAACCGGCTCATCCACAGAGCGCCTTAGAGTTTCGGGTACCAGGATTTCACGACTTGCGAGAACGAGGGGTCTTACCCTTTGGTTTCCCGGGAGCTGAAATGCCAAAACCTATTCATGCAAAACTGACTCATCCACAGAGCGCATCGGGGTTTCGGGTACCAGGATTTAACGTCTTGCGAGAACGAGGGGTCTTACCCTTTGGTTTCCTGAGTGCTAAAATGCCAAAAACCTGAGAGAACTAATCTCTCTTATACAAGGTTTCCAAACTCAGATCACATGATCCTTAAATGGTTTCTTCTATAATTATCCCTAGGCTTGGTGACCTGACTGAAAAGCCTTCCTAATTCACTGAGCTATGAACTCTGTGTCAGGGGTAAAGTAAACTTGTGGGTTTACTAAAATGGTAGTCTTTTCAAGGAACTCACTCCGACTCTGGAATGCGAGGAAACTTCCCGAGAGGAGGTGCCTTCGGAAAATCAAACCAAGACATAGCGTGAGTAAATAGACAGAACAAATCTCAAGGGAACAGACTCATATTCTGAACTCATTCCTTTTATACATAAACCGATTATGATCATATA
The DNA here is from genome assembly GCA_009831015.1 of Picea engelmannii. Taxonomy (NCBI): domain Eukaryota; kingdom Viridiplantae; phylum Streptophyta; class Pinopsida; order Pinales; family Pinaceae; genus Picea; species Picea engelmannii. The sequence continues at coordinate 337,597 of ML794355.1, read as the reverse complement.
AGTATAAGTATGCATCCATTTTTTTGATCAAAACACTAGGCAATCATTCCATACAGAAATCATTATGGGCGGATAAACATGAGCATGTATTCATGGTATACAGTTCAAAATACAAGGCATAAATTACTTATCAGAAACACCAGGTGTGACGCGACTGCTGAGAGGGGTGCTCATTTCCACCCAACCGTAGGCTTAGTGACTCCAAACAGATTTACCACTAGCCACCCCCGAGCTAGACCACGATGCTTGGATATTTAGTCTCCCAATTCCAGTTCAACGGAAGTCAAGGACGAAGGTTACTCTCCTTCTCCTGATATAGAAAACAATCCCTGTGTTTTCAAATCTTTTCTAGTTCTCTTCCGTGATCCCCTATCACGCGCACTTTCTCCCTTCTACCCCTTACCACACTTCCTCTCTTGCCTTTTCTCTACAAGATTGTGTGTGGCGTGAATTTCCCCATCCGAGGTCAGGTCTAGGAGCTGCTACGGATGGGTGGTTCACCCCCATCCCCTTATTAACTCTTGAGGAGCCTCCCCACCTACCAATCTGACGGGAAATCCATTCTAGGGTCAAAGAGTTGCTTTGGTATTTGAGCAAGTAAAACCAGTATGGTACTGGCTCAGTGGAAGTTAACGCAACCATTCCAGGTCCCTTCCACCACCTCTCATTAGCCATCATGGTCTCTTTTATAACATCCCCCTCCCAATATCCATGCAACACATATTCATAACATAATTTACATTCATCGACCTTTTATAAAAAGGTCCGTCAAATCAAACATTCACATCTTTGAGTTTTCCATAGTTCTTGCCCAATATAGTTATTTTTACAGACTGGGGGAAATAGGGTGTTACAGAAGCTTGGACTAAAATTAAACTAGATGTAAGTCACTTCCGTTTATTTGGAAATATAGCATGGGCTCACATTCCTGGTGGCAAACGGAAAGCATTGCAGCCTAAACTGAGAAGTGTATATTTATTGGTTATTCTGAAGATGTCAAAGGTTATAGACTTCTTCAACAATGTTGTAATGAAATTATTATTATAAGAGATGTTAAATTTGATGAAAATCTCTTGGCCTGCGAGCCTAATTCGACGACTGTGCCTTCTTCGGCCTGCTAGCCATCTTCGACATATGTGCCTTCTTCTGTTCCTATTCTGGTTTCTTCTTCAGATGATGATAGCGAGGATGAAAATCCACCTCTGCCTACTCACCTTCCTCCAGATGAGTCTTTTGAACATGAACCAGCACCAGTTCCACCATTTCCTAGATGTTGTTCAACACGAGAAGCAATTGGTGGTATTATCGGTGATCCTTCAGATAACCATCAAACACATTCACAGTTTTAACAAGCCTCTTCTCTTTTGGCTCAAGTTTCAGAGACTCATTATCCAGAGACAGTTGTAGAAGCTTCAGGTCATCCAGATTGGGATACAACAATGAATGAAGAGTATTATTCTTTAATGACAAACGATGCTTGGGATCTTGTAAATGGGTCTACAAAACTAAGTATGCATGAGATGGAAGTGTTGAAAGACACAAGGCTTGGTTAGTTTCCAAAGGATTTTTCCAAGTTGAAGGAATTGAAAATAATCAAAACCTTTTCCCCTGTAGCCAAAATGAATTCCATTCGCCTTGTTCTTTCCCTTGCTACCTCTCATAAATGGGAGGTCCATCAGATGGATGTTAAATATGCCTTCTTGCATGGAGATTTGCAAGAAGAAATCTACATGGAACAACCTCCTGGATATGTCCATAATTAATCTAGCCTTGTTTGCCGCCTTAAGAAATCTCTTTATGGTCTTAAGCAAGCTCCCCAAGCTTGGTATGCCAAAATGGACATCTTTCTTATTGACACCCGATTCTCTAGATGCTATTCTGATCCTAATGTATATACCAAGAAAGTAGGAAGCCATCTCATAATCCTTGTCCTTTATGTTGATGACCTTATCCTTACTGGTAGTGACTCAAAACTTTTAGACCATGTGAAAACCAACCTTAAGAAGAAATTTGAAATGACAAACTTAGGATTTTTTCACTATTTCCTTGGCCTCCAAGTTTTGCAAACCAATGAAGGAATATTTCTTTACCAGTCTAAGTATGCTTGTGACCTCTTCTTCAATTTCACATGGATGATTGTAAACCAACCCCTTCTCCCTTCCAGCATGGATTCAAGCTTACTGCCACTTGTACTTCTCCTGAAGTTGATGCCACCCTATACCATCAATTAGTTGGTAGCCTCTTATACTTGAGTCATACCCATCCTAATATTTCTTTTTTTGTTGGTCTTGTTGCTCGGTATATGCAAACACCCTATGAAATCCATTGGAAAGAAACTAAAAGGATAATTTTATATGTCTGTGGTACAGTTTAGTTCGAGATACATTACAGTTCATGGGGGACTCCTTTATTGGTTGGTTTCATTGATTCATATTGGGTCGACGACCCTGATGATCGAAAGTCTACAACATGTTATGTTTTCAGCCTTGGTTCATGACTTGTCACTTGGGCCTGTAAGAAACAACATGATATTTCACTTTATTCAGTAGAAACATAGTATCAAGAAGCAGTAAATGCAAGTCATGAAGCCTTGTGGATTCGAAAGATCCTTTCAGAGTTTGGATTCCAGCAGCATCATCCAGCCGGCCTTTGGTGTGACAATCAGAGTGCCATCAATCTTGCCAAAGACCCAGTTCAATATCAGCACAACAAGCACATTGATCTACACATGCACTTCATCATAAATCTCATTCATGATCAAGTTATTGAAGTTCTCGTTTTCCCTATAGAAGATCAAGTTGCAGACATTTTCACAAAGTCTCTTACAGAAGCGAAGTTTTCCAAACTTTGATCTATGTTAGGAGTTCAGGAAGTTGTCATTATGGGGGAATAGGTTCTAATTCCTCCTTCCTTCTCCTATTTTGTCACTATTTTAAATCCTTCAATCCTATCCCAAGTTGTTCTTAATGGGGGTGTTATGAGATTTATCAATAAATGAAGACATAAACATATCTCCCTAGATCCACCTAGATATAGAACAAAACACAACAAAATATCACTCTTTCCCTAAGCTCTAAGAATTGAGTTTACTATCTAACAAGAGATAGGCAACATACCATTTAAATATTTATTCTTCTTGCCATTGTCATCCTAGATCCACTCCGGTGCTCCCGTGATATTGAATTTGCAAGGGAACACAAGCCAACCAGAGTGAAAGAAATATAATATAGTCAATGAGAACCTATGTATGTGATCAAGGAATCATACAATAAAACAAAGCAAGTTTTATGGGAAAGAAACATATCACTGTATCATATTGAAGTGAAAGTGGAGATTACAACCAAAACCTTGATGTTGCAAGGTCCCCTTCCGATGACCATTTTCTCCAATACACACACTTGCTCCAAGGTTGAATGAAGAAGATCCACAATGACTTGATGAATTGAAATGAAGCCTTCAAGTATGAACTGAAGTAGAATTCCTCATCCAATTCTTAGCCTATTCAATATTTACTGACCTTAACTGACCTTATAATCAACCTTATCCTTTTCCATGAGAAATCCCTCTTTATATAATGTGAGAGAGAGATGGTTGAAGAGATTAGGATGATCCCACCAAATCAAATAAGAGAGTAATATCCCAACCATACGGATTCCACCTCACCTTCTAGAAGATCCGCTTCTAGAACTTTCGTGAAACTTAATATTTTCTTAGTCTCTTGACATCGTCACACCCTGGCTGTAGAGAAGCTTGCAGAGACGTCACATCCCATATTTAAAGAAAAGGGAGATGATCAGACATCGTCGCACCCTGCATATGGTGCAGGCTGCGACGACCTTCCTTAATAGGGTTTTTGAGAAGAGAAAGTCAGTCACTTTCCTCATGAAGAAAGGCTCTTTTTGGGAACATGAATACATGTTGTCAATGGATCACTGGGATGACCAAAATAATGCATAACAAGGGGATGTTAGGATATTTAGACACTTAGGAGTTAGTTAATATCTACTTGGTCTAATGTGTCATTAGGTAAAAGTGTGTTTCTTTAGTATGCATTAGTATGGATTTGTAGTTAGGGAATCCGACGGTCACTATATGTTCCCGACATAGAGTGCTCTGATGGTTCATAATATCCTCGATCTTAACGACCATTGATCCATGGATTAACACTCGATTGGTCCATGATTTCTATTTAAATAGAATGGAGGGTCATTTTCCGATGATCTATTGTGAGAAAATATCTTGTAAAATATGTTTGTAATCTTTTTCTTTTGCATTAATAAACTGCTCCAAGTGGCTGTGTTGGCTGGGGCCTTGGATGTCTCCCCGTAGGGGTTTTACCACGTGGAAAAAATCAGTGTGTTGATATTTTATCTGGTTATCTGAGTGGTTACTGAAGGTGTTCATCCTATGTTGGAATACATGTGTTGTCGAACAATCATACATATCCATATAACATACTTTGTCATCTAGTTCTCTTTTCGATGATATTTACATCATGAACCAACTAGGGATTCCCTAAATAAATTGTTACATCCTCTTAACCTTGAAGAAAACAAAGTCGGTCAAAGGTTGATATTTTAGTTAAATTTATTTGGATTATCTTAAACAATTCTAAAATCAGTTTTAAGAAAAGGAAATTTTAAATAGCCTAACTTGAGAGAAATCATTAAGTATGTTTTGAAGGTTTTTGAGAATTGGTTAAGTTTGTTTTTCTATGTATGATTAATTCTTAAATAAAAATGGAACATGTTTTTCAAAAAGAAACAATGACTCCATTTACCCAGTAAAGGCACTTGGTCAGCTATTCTTTTGTGCCTCACAGGGAACCACAATCCCTAGATCGAGCCTATGTTAGAACACACATAATTTTGAGCTTTTTAGCTTTATATTTTTCACCTCTTAGAAATAAATATTTACCCAAAAAAGAAAAAAACTAGAAAGAGACCTTTTAAAATCAAAATAAGTCCATTAATTGTTATTTATCAATAAGGTGCCTACGATATCTATCATCTATGAGTTACTCTGATTTGATCAAATGGTATTAATGATCTCCAAAGTTTTGAAGCCTCTTGAGTTCTAAAAGAAAATATTAACGATCACTTCATAGCTTCGCGCTTAGGTTATTCCAAAAAACCTAAACACCAAAAACCCCAAAACTCTGAAGTCTCGAATATAGCCACTCATGACTATTCCTAAAGGAATTACAACCACAATTCATAGGACATGTGTCCTTTTAAAAAATCTTTCCTTGAGTTGACATGTGGAACTTATTTTTGACATTTACGTCAGATGATTCACACGTTTTCAAGTGACACGTTGCACCTTCCTTTTCTTGACACATCATCAGAATGATTTCATTCCTGCCATGTCACTTTGAGAGATTAATCTTTGATATTTTTTGATTTTACAATCCCCAGATTATGAAAGAGTCGAAGTAAAGTGATTACAAAAAGTAAAAAGGGTTTTCAAGGAATTAATAAAACGGTTAATGACTTTAATTAGTCATGATTAAGAGTTAATTAATTGCTTCGCAGTTTCAGATTTCGGGAAATTTCTCTTGTGCTATATTCAAAACTTCTAAAGTACGAACTTATGAAATACTTAAAGTTATTAAAACATTTTAAACATGATTAATTAATATTAAAAAGTGATTACTCAGAGATTAAATGCTCCGCGAATTAAGACTTTGAGATATTTCCACCCTGTTACATCCAAAACTCTCGAACATGAACTGTCGAAGTATTAATGACATTTATGATTGATTAAGGTTAATGATTTCAAATAAGGATTGAAAATCACTAGGTAATGAATTCCATTAAGTTTAATAAATTCTTCGTCAGTGAAGCTATACGAAGATCAATAGACCTTTTGAATAAAACACTTCGAATTTCAAATTCATTTTTACCATTTGCAATTAGCAGTTTTTATCCAGTGTAGATATTACAAACTTCTCCTTTCACAAGTAAGTTAAATATGTTTCCTTGAGGATTATGGGGCCACGAAAATTTGCAAATAAGCTTGATGCATCGGGTGATGATTCAAATACAAACGCAGATGTTATATTAGACACAACTTTGCGAGTTGTGGAGGCCATTAAAACTTGGACGCAGGCTTTTTATGTCTTAGAGCATGAGATCATTAACTATCTAGATGACTATGCCGAAGAAGATGATGATTCCTTTACAAATAAGATTAAACATGTAGCATAGTTAGAACTACAGAAGATCATTGCGCAACCAAGAATCATACCTTATAACAATATCATAAGTTGAGATTTGGAACATGTCGACATCCAAACCAGGAGCGTCATCAACCAACAACAGGTCGTCGTTGACTCTTTTCGACCAGAGAACCTACAAGTTATGTACAAGATTTACCTTACCCCTAAATACACTTAAAATGTCACATTTATTCTAGAATTCGAGAGAAAGGAATGCACCCAATACACTAGAAATGGTCATGATATAGTCAATTCATGGTGGGGACATCCAGAAAAATTCAGAGCTGATGCTCATGGTATGTTCACCAAGAAATCTTTAGATGCTCATATGTTGCATGTAGCCATGATTCTCTCTCGCCTATTTGGGAAGAACCCTACACATTTCTCAGTTGAGTGCATAGCCATCATGAACGAGGTAGCCGAGGGTTATACCTTCAGTTGGGCCAAAATGCTATCTGATAGTTTGGCCAAGGAAATCATTGAGTATAAATAAACAAAATCAAAAGGGAATCATACCCCTTTTTACATGTTGGCATATGTTATGGATGCCATTTGTTTCATTACCCCTTTTCCCCTGATGAACTGGAGTTTGACCTCGACCAGTTCTGAGCGAATTCATTTTTATAGCTCCAAATTATGGGAGGAGAACGCCAAAGATTTCTTTTGCGAATTATGTCACAATGTTGTAGTGCCTTTTCATATAGCTATTTATGGTCACTTGTCCCCCCAAATTTTAGAAATTATTATGGAGAACTTAGGAAAGCTTTCATACTCGTTAATTCAAAAGAATTTCTCCTATATCAGAGTATTCAGTTGTTCCATTCCTTCTCATTCCCTCCCACATTTTTTACCCGAAAGGATAGTGTGCATAGAAGTGGCATACCAGACAGTAGAAGGAGGTATCAACAAGGAGTTGAAAGCAACTCAGAAAAAGTTCTGGCCAACTTTCCCCATTCAAGCTGGCATGATCACATTATTAGATTTCAGTCACTCTAAAGTCAAGGTTGCAGCCCTAGAGGATGTCAAATTAGTTGACATTGAATTCAAGAAGCATGATCCACATTATAAGATAGTGGAAAATCATCTGGCTTAATTTAACATGAAGCAATACATCCATGAGAATTATCCTTATGAAAAAATGTTTAGGGGAGTTATATCTTATGAGGAAGTCCGAAGATGATTCTAGAATTCCCCCCCTAACCAACATGTTGGTTTCCTCAGCTTTCAAAAACACAGATGAAAAGTTTTACCAAAGATATTGCAAGGAGAGTCAATACCCATGCCTCCTTCGTAGGAAGCTAGTCCTATAGGATCTGATCCAAGTTGCTGGTTGGTGGAATCTTCCCTAGCTCTAGACTGTACTTCCTACATTACACTTTCTTGTAGTCCATATAGTTCCTTTGTAGGTATGTTCGCTAGAACCAACTCTAGATGTTCCAAGTCCTTTACTGGTCTTTGCACTGTGTTTTCATCCACCTATAACATTTCTTGTGTGACTTTGAATCTGTCACTGCTTACTACTACTATCTTCACGGTCTCTTCTTTCTCTTTTTGCGCTAATGCTTCCTGTGATTTTTCTTTCTACTATGTTGCTAAATGATGTCATGTATTTAGTTGCAGTCTTTGTAAGATGTCATGTAATTCTACTATTTTTTCCAAATTTTTTTCCCTTCGTGCCTCTATTGCTTGTACTACATCCTCTCCTCTATCTTGGAATTTTTTGTGACCAAGCATGCATTGTCCTCTATAATAGTGATGGTTGGAGGATTCCTATGACACTTTATCTTTTTCCTTATTTCTGCTTCCCGTGTTATTGTTCTCTTCTTCATTGGGGTTGAGGTATGCGCCTCGATTTTCTTCTTTTCTTCTTCCCCATATTTTAATTCCTTTGGGAGACAACTATCTCCCTTCTCTCCATACCCTTTTACTTCTATCCTCAATACAATATATTTCTTTCTTGGATTCTTGCTTGCTGCACTGCTTCCTGAGGCTTGACCGCACTCTGTATCCTTCCTTGTATTATCTGTTGGACTGCTTTTCTTCTTTGATGTTCATTCTTCTACTTGATCCTTAGGATTTGTTCCTTTTTTTGGAAACTTTCTCACATGATGTACAATACCTCATTTCCAACCACTTTTTCTTTGGATCCCTTCTGGCCTGAATCCATAATGGTGTCTTGAAGCCTTGAAATTAGCGATATCTTCATTTTCTTGAACCACTTCAATTGGAATCCTCTAGACATTGGATGCCTTGTTTTACATATCTTCCAATAACATGGAAAATACCGCGTTGTTCGCCTGCTGGTTCTTGGATTTGTTTTCTTGCCATAACGTTTCATAGCGCATTGCACAACACTTCCCGTTTATGTCTAGAAAAGATGAAAATTTAGGCTCCTACCATCCCACCAACACTATCAATATTAACAACCAGTAGTAATGGAATTTTCCATTTTGTTCCATTATCCTGTAAATCTCTGCAATCTATCCAAAATCAGTTCAAAAAATATGGTGCCCAGCTGAACACTACACTCTTTGCCCACTACACAACTATTGCTATAAATCCTGCTAGGGCTTCTTCCTTTCTGCACTTCCTCAAAATTTTCCAAGCCATCAACTTTGTAGAAAAAATTGTTGCATGGTCATTGATATCATTTATGATTATTACTTTGGTTCCCCTATTTGTCCTGAACTGGGATTTCACTTCCTCTACAATTTATTTATCCTTGGATTTATTGTCCATATAGTCTTCTGGATTTACATTGCTGGTAGGAAATCCTGTGATCTTAGCTATGAGATCCACATCTATGGGGACCGACCTGTCCATCCACATGATACCTCCATGTGCCCTAGCCAGTGGTTGCTTCACACAAAGGCCTACATTTTTACCTCGCTCTAAATGGAGCATGTCCAAAAGATTCATAATGTCTGAGTTGTAGATCCATGTGGTCCACTGCACGGGCTCCAAAATGGGTTTCCCTAGGGGTCCAACCTCCCCCCCAGTTTCCAAGTAAACTTCTTGCAAAAATTTCAGAAACTTCATTGTGTCAGCTACATCGCGTTACACATATTTTAGCTTCGACACCTTTCCTAGCATATCTTCTACTACAATTGCAACATTTGGGAGGTGAGGTAAAGTGATTTCTATCGAGCTTGGTGATTTTCTCTTTTGAGCTGCAGCTAGGTTTTCCTTTGTTTCTTCATCCTGGGTTGCTTCTTCTTCTTCTCCCTCTATTTCCTGCTATCCTATAATTTCTTCGAACATTACTTCATCTACGACGACTTTCTTCTTCTATTTATCCTTTTCCTCCATTTCTATAGGGTTTTCAGAACTAGGGTTTGCGCTGTCGTTAGGGTTTTCTGCGCATTGACCTTCTTGCAATTGTTCTGCGGTTGATAATTCTTAATCTATCCTGGTGGGAGTGATCGACTCAATATCTAATGTTGTAACGTCCTCCATATCCACAAAATTCTATAGTTCTTCCATTCTTCGCTTAGTCCTTCCTAACGATCGGGTTACTCGTCCAAATTGACTGGGAGTGCCAACCTTTAGGGGTATCATCTAAATAGTCTTTCACACAATTGGATGACTTCTACTCTTTCTCAATCACCCTTTTCTTGCACTCTCAAGTGCTTGGTTTCTAAAAAATTGGTAGCTGTCTAACTTTCCTGTGCTTTTCCCTTTTTATAAACTCGATCATTAATGTTATGTCTTGTTTTTCACTTTTTCTGATTATTTGCACGATGTCTAATTTTCCTGTGTGTAGTATTCCAAATTATGTCACACCAATTTTTGTTTGTTAGTTGTTGTCAGTCCTAAATTAGTTGTCTCACACTTATTCCTCCTAATTACAATTTGTTTTTGGATTTTTCTTCATTTTTCTGTTTTTGTCTTCCTTTTTCTTCTTTTAGCTCTTACTATTTACAATATGTACAAGTCTACTTGCTGCGCTATAACTATTGAGAGTTAGTAGGTCAAATGTCCCTATAAATTTTTAGTCAACTACCATTCACCATTGCTTGCACTTACTTTCCTAGTAAGTCTTGTAACTGTACAACACCTCCATATGTGACTTCCTTTATTTGATATGGCCCTAGCCAATGCATTCTGAGTTTCCCTAGGTGTTGCAAATATTTACTGTCATAGAGGAGAACCAAATATCCTTCCTTAAACTTCTTATTGTTGATATGTCTATCATGCCATGATGTATCCTTTGCTTTCTGTACCTCTTGATGGAAACCTGCGATGATTTTGTCCTCTTCTAATTCCATTAGTTGAGACAATCTTTCCTATCCTGCACCACTTTATGTCATGTCTGTAATTGCTGTAATGTGTAGACTTGGTATTAAATAATCTAAGGGGACTACTACCTTTTGTCCATACACCAATATAAAGGGTGTTTGTCTTGTTAATTTCTTCTAGGTAGTTCGATAAGCCCAAAGTACTGTTGGTACCTACAAATCCAAATCATCTATGTTTACATTACAAATCTTTGTCAAGGCATTCTCCGAAATATTGTTGAAGGATTCCACTATTCCTTTTTCTTGAGGGTGGTAAGGAGTAATCCTATGGTGGTATATCTTAAATTATTCAAGCATTGCCTCAATTGTACTGTTGATGACGTGAGTCCCTTGATCACTCATCAATATTCTTGGAGATCCAAACCTTGTCACTACATTCTCAAATAAAAATCACTTTGCAATACTTTACTTATGTTGCATCATCCCATCTGGTCAAACATTCTGTTGTTGTAATAATATATTTGGCTCATGATCTTCTTGCTTGTGTATTAATTGGACCTACAAAATCTACTTCCCATTTATCGCACACTTGTAAAGTAACCTGTGGTCTTAGTGGCATATCATCCCTCTTGGATGGCTTCCCAACTCTTTGACAAACATCGCACTTATGAAATTATTCTTTTGAATCCTTATGAGCTATTGGCCACCATAATTCTGCACCCAATACCTT
>ML794355.1:259228-326309 GCA_009831015.1 Picea engelmannii | reverse complement strand
ATTGAATCTCTTTTCTATTTATAGGAATATTAATCAGGTTAATAGCCTCAACTCTCTTAGGGTCAACCTTGATTCCATCTTTTGAAACTATATGACCTAAATGTTTACCTTCTTGCATAGAAAAGTGTGATTTTTGGGGGTTCAGAGACAAACCAGATTTTCTTCATTTTTCAAAAGTCTGTCCGAGGTGCATCAAATGTTTGGCATCCGAATTGGAAAAAACTGTCAAAACATCTAGATAAATAAGAAAAAATTTGTCTCTCTCACCGATGAACTTGATATCCATTTCTCTCTGGAAAGTTGCTCCTGCATTCATCAAACCAAAAGAAAATTTATCATACATAAAGATTCCCCATGAAGTGGTAAACGCAGTCTTTTCTCTATCATCTTCATGAACAACGATCTGATTATATCTTGAGAAACCATCAATCATATAAATTTTGTTAGCCCCTACTACCTTCTCTAAAACATGGTCCGCCTTTGGGAGCGGGTAGTTATCTTTAAGAGAAGATCAATTTAAGTTCCTAAAATCAATGCAGAGTCTTATTTCGTTGTTATTCTTTCTGACAGGGACCAAATTGCTCACCCATTCAGATTATCTGAGGGGAAAAATGATTTTTTCATCAAGGAGTTTTTTAACCTCTCTTTCTATTACTGGCAGAAGAATTGTGTTTATCTGTCTAAGCTTCTGTCTGAAAGGTTTAATACCATGTTTTAAGGGAATCTTGTGTTCAGTAACAAAAGTATCATAAGTTTTTAAATCATCATAAGACCATGAAAAAACATATTTATATTGTTTAAGTAACTCAGTGTATTTACTCTTTACTTGTGCCAGAAGATATTTTGATATTTTGACCATTTTGGGATTTTCATTAGTCCCTATGTTACAATCTTCAACTTCTTCGATTTGAGGTCACAAAGTATACTTCAAAGGTATGTCATCCTAGTCAAACAACCTCTCTAAGGGGATCAGACCTCTGGGAATTTGATTGTTTTTATGTAAGAGCATGCGGTGATTTGCAATTTTGTCATGGAACTTATCTAGGTTCTCTCCTTCCTGCATAATCCAAGCAGGATCATTCTGGTTTTCTTTATCTATGTATGTCTCAGAAAATTCATCGACCATTTCTAGGAACTGTTTGATTTTTTCATGATCCTCAAACACTTTCTAGTGTTGAACATTATTTTGAATTGAAGGTCTGTGTCTCATATCAATATGATACTTCAGCTTCAAAACAGTAGGTGGTATGAAAGTCGTAGCAGCTTTGGCCAAAGAATCAGCTTGTTGATTTTTCATTCTGGGAATAGAGTGAATATTAAAGGACAAGAAGAAATTCTCTATAAGATCTCAGGAACAATTTATATATGATCTCAATATTGGATGCTTCACTTGATATTGTTGTTTTATTTTTTTTACAATGAGTTCTACGTCACCATAAACTATCAGATGTTCGATTTTTAACTTTCTTGCGGCTTCTAATCCTAAAACTAAAGCTTCATATTCATAGACATTATTGTTATAATAGACCTCCCATTGTAATCTATAAGACAAAGGAATAACATACTCATCTCCCATCTCCTAGTGCAATGAATAAAAATCCAGCTCCTTCTCCTTCATAGGATGAAGCACCATCGAAGAACATTTTCCACATCCTTTATCTAACATTTATATTTTTCTTTGAAATTTCTATTTTTTTATTTTCTTCTTCTATACATTCTTTAAAATTGTCATCTATGGATAACATACAATTGCCTAAATCTTGATCAGCAACGTAGACTGGGTAGTTATTGGGGTTTTGAGGGTCACTTATCATATACACCAATCTAGTTTCTCTGTACAGTCGAGTAAATTGTCCACCAAAAATTGGAATTGTAGCATAGGTCATGTCTAGTTGAATTGATCCTCCTAGCTTGGCACCCCAAGATCTAGATAGAATCATACCATACTTGGAAGGAACGTCAAAAACAACCACATCCATAAGGATACTTTTCACAGGAACCTGAGCAAGATTTACCACTAAATCTTTAATCATACCCAGACACTTGACCTTTCTAGAATCAAACGAGTACAAATATTGATAAGGTCTGGTAATTTCAAGGCCCAATTTTTCCATGATAATCTTAGGCACTAAATTATGCAAGGGTCCCGAGCCTATCATGCAATTTTGAAGTAAATTATCATGCAAAGTCAATGTAATATAGAATGGAGCAACATAATCCTTATTATTTTCATTGTGTGGTCCAAACATGATTGTAGGTTTTTCATCCTGCAAATTGATAACATTAGCTTGACATTCAACATCAGAAAAATGTATTGCTTTAGAGATTTGTTTTTTATAGATCGGGTTCCTAGCATGTTCAACTAGAGACATTGGAATTTTAATTTTATTAAGTTCATTCTCTAAATTGAAATTCCCAATTGGTTTCTCAATTTCCATGGCCTAAAATTCAGCCTCTGTATTTTATGGCTTCTTAGTTTGTATTGCTTTCGTTTCAACTTGCTTTGTTCAGGTAGCTTGCGTCTCAGTTGATGGTCTTGTATCTGCTGCCTCATTTTCTTTGTTTCGTGATAAAATATTTTTCAGTGGAATATTTGTAGAACTTTTTTCTCTTAGCCTCAAATCATATTTATGTTGAAGCTCGGCCATTATTGAGTCAGCGAGACCTTTGTATGTAGATTCCCCCAGATTGTTCATGTTTTCATCATTATTAAACAAAGATTTCAGGTCTAAGGATTTCTCATAATCCTGCTTGGTTAGGTGAGGCTCAAGATCATCATCACTGAGGTTGTTTAGATCTTCCTCTAATTCCTCATAATATTGCAACTCATCTCTTTGTATGAAATTCTCAGTTTTAAACGGAGATTGAATCTTTTGATCCTCATTTTTTATTTTCCTTTGTTGTATCTGAGGATTAGGGTTTCTCTTGAATTGATTCTTAATGTATGGATCAGGTTTGGATTTCTCTATTTCTATCCTAGAAATTTGTTTGATAAATCTTTAATGATTTTGGCCATCTCATCCATTTTTACCTCTACGAACTTTAGAGATCTAGAGGGCCCTGTATGTTCTTTAAATGGCTTGGGTTCTCTTGTTCCCATCTCAATTTTAGTTTTCAACTTCTTGGATGCCATCATATTGGACTCAATCTCTATAGCATCATCTTGCATCCTCGCTAAAGTAGTGGATCTTCTTTCTCTCAAAAGTAGAGCGAAATCAGAATCAAAAGCCCCTGCAAAAGTGACTTTTCCAACTCATTGAGAAGGTTTAACTTCGGTTAGGATTTTATGATAAATATTATTAAATATGTGGATAAATTCTAGGATTGATTCAGAAGTCTTCTTTCTCAAGCCTCTGAATTTGGTTAAGTAATAAAGATGACATTTTTTCTCATCCCATTGCCTTAGGAAGGAAGTTTCTAGATTATTATATGATCATATAGACCCTATTGGAAGTCCTTTGAACCAATTTCTTACATGTCCTTCAAAATTATGTACTAAAAATATTGTGTAAACGTCCTCATGCTCAATTCCAAGAATATCAACAAATTGATCAAAAAAGGCTATATGTTTTGTTCCTATTAGATCCCCTTCTGGCAAGAATTTAGGGAGGCTCTTCATGTAATTTTCGGGTAAGTCATGCAGGATAGAAGGAAGGACTAAGGGAGAATAACTAGTGGCGACCTTGGAAAATATCCTAGGGGGTTGAGCTTGTCCACCATACCCTGCACCTCCAACACCTCCAACACTAGCACCTCCAACTCTGACCATTGAAATTCTAGGAGATGAAACTCGAGGGCTAAATAGGATATTTTTAAAAACCTCAAAAGACTGATCTACTGATCTTTCGACTACTTCAAGATGTTTTGAATGAAGTTCAGGAAAAATATCATGAGAAGATGGAAGATCTATATGAGGGGGAAAAGGAAAAATTGAGCTCGTCTCCTCAAGTTTACCTGATGTATAGATAAGAGGAGTAATAGGGGATGAATCTGAGTATAGAAAATAACCTTCAGGATTTTGGGAAACATAAAATTTTACTTCACGAAGAGAAGGAAACAGATGAGTATTAATGATAATGGGGATTGAAATGGATCCTTTGTCCTCACTGGTAAAAGTATCTATCAATGAAACATGGATGGTATGGTCAATCTCAAATTTTACTTTAGAAAAAATTACCTTCGGAGTTTCAAGTTTAACTTCGGGTTTACTTGTTGATGCTTCTGCAGAATGAACTTGCTTAAAATTTTCTTTAAGAGTTTGTTCTTTAGCAGGAATCTTAACATTAACTTGTGTAATTCTAGGTTGATGGACCTTACCTGTCAATGCATAATTTTTTCTAAGATATCCCTTTGGTTTCAACAATTTTTCGGGATCCGAAACTGGTGTAGTCTACTTTTTGTCTAGGTTTTTCTTGGTATTCTTTCGACCGAATGCCATTTTTTTCTACAGTAGAGTCGCCATGTGAAAGATGAAGTAAGCCTTATTCACGTATTCAATCTTTGTTCAACATCAAAGACCAAAATTTAACTTTGTCATTCTCCTAGGGAAAAACAATTTTGTTTCTCTGTCCCTAGCAGCGGCACCAAAAAGATCATGTTCTTGAGATTTATTCTAAGGCTTAGAGAATAATGTCAAGCATCAAAGGTTTTAAAAGAAGTTTTTTTTTCTACCTTCAGTTTTCTGAGAAATAATCTCTAAATGAAATTAATGATAAGACAGTACAGAGGTTGTATCTCGTTATCTGAGTCACAAATATAATATCAAATGATGTAGAAAGATTTACAAAACTATTAAACAAAGTCAGGTATCAATTACAAATAAGTCTCACCTTGTTTGCCGTAGAAGAAAAGTAGAATATGCACACTTTAACAGGATATAAAAATGCAGTAATTCACAGATCACGGGTCTTGTTTTACTCACAGTAATAACATAGAAAAATTTGTTACTGAATGAACCCTGTTATATTTTGATCACAGCATATGTAGTACTAAATTGCAATCAATCACTCTTCAAGAATTACAGAAAGAAATTCAGAGAAATGGAAACACAGTGGGAACACATAACTCAAATTGAATGAAACTTAGAATATTTGTCTGCACTTGTATTAATACTCAAAAAGAGTTTCTCTTTTACATTCGACAAGAATCATCCTAGAATAGATCTAAAATCTATTATTTATACAAACTTTGTCACAACTGAAAACCGTTGGACTTCCGACAATATTTGACTAAAAATAGAATACATCTGAATAAAACAACAACATGCAAATATTGTTGATTTTTGTTGGCACTTCCTCTGTCTCTTTGTATGCTTGCAGATGCGCTTTCTTTACTTTGATCTTTAATTCAGGTACACATCTCGATTAAGGCCATCACAATCATTCGACTTATTGTCTCAGCCATTTGATCTCATTTCCATCTGTCCCTTCTGGTGTGTTCAGTGGGGAAATCAATTGCAGTTGAAGACATGGGGGGATAATTATATGAATAGCTCAGTTTTGTTCCATTAAGGGATGGATAATGGTTACAGGGAAGAGCAAATGTTCACGAAAATAATGATGGGGGAACAAGTGTCCAAAGAGGTGGGATGTGTGGATGCAAGAATGTGGGTGGTAGGGATAGACGGGGTAAGTGATTGTTGGAGGGTGAAAGGTAGAGTGGGTGGATAAAGTGGATGTTGTACATGCTTTCTCATTTTCTCCTAGCTAAATGCGCTTTTCCCTATTTAATTCCTTGGGTGTACATGTCCATTAATTCTACCACAAATCTTGAAGGTTCAATCCTTTCATTTAGTTCGAAAGAAAACATATTCTTCTTTATTTGTTGAAGCTTATCCGAGATCTTGTTCACCTCTTGGATTGTGACCTGAAACTGTGAACTTGGACTAACCAAGCATTCATTGATTTTAATAAAATCAATTGGGTTCATCTTTTGGATGGCTTCCTGAGTGTTTTCCTTGTTCTTCCTAGAGCTTTTTTGGTTCATTTATATCTCAATCTGTCCTAAGGCCTCTGAGATACTATTCCCTTCGAACTCAATCAGGTTTTTATTTATTGAATATAATGCCTCTAGACAAGCCTCTTTTACATCTCTGACAAGTTTCTTGCCTTCTTCCAGATTTGTTTCCCGGGATTTTAGGGCCATTTCGCCTCTTACTTGTTCAGAATGAGAGAGAAGGGGAAGACTAGGGGTATTATCTCTCAGTTTCCATATGAGAACTTATTAAAACTTAGACCGGGCTGAGCATGCCTCTTTTTCCTTGACATAAACATCTTTTAGGGAATGATCTACTACCTGATAGCATTTTTGGATAGCGTCTTCTTTTAGATATATTTCTTGTTGGGAAACTTCCTGTTGGACACACCGACCACACTGACAGGGGGTTGAATCAATGTAGAGATCTTTTTCAAACTTCTCCCTTCACAAAAATTCTTAGTTAGCAATCACCAATTACTCTTCACTTATTACTATCATTTATAACCAGTTCAATGTGAACATATATCAGCAGCATATACCAACATCATATATCATCAATAATTCATCACCACAATGAACACAAAGAACACAAGATTTATGTAAAATTTTCTTTTTATTACAGACTACAATCCTTGGGTTATCAACAACTGAATAGATTTACAACTCCACAAGAGCACCAGCTCTATAATGCAAGGCTCAGCTCACACAACTCAACACCAACTGAGAAAAGGAATCAATCCTCAAAAAATACCAATATGTCAACAAGTACGTGACCTGTTAGTAGTGAATCATGTATATGTATGTGCCCTACCAGTAGTACATATCGCATATGTGTGTGGCCTATCTGTACTACAGCCTGTGTATTCCTTTTGATCATTTAGGGTTTTATTTACTTGTAATTCTCATATCCTCTACAGAATTTACTCACATCCACTTATGTCTTTCACTGTTCAATCTAAACCATAATCAATCACAACACATCTATGCTCTCCAAATCATGCTCCTCAACCATACAATATGAATGATACTTAATCATGCATAAGAAACCAGTATACTATGGAAATCATATCAGTACTAAATCATGAGAATGTTTCTCACTCTATCAATCAGCCAACATAACCATATCAAAACAGCCATACCAGGAATGCCTTAAGCATTCACCATACAATTAGCAAGAGTATCCTTCAAGACAATTATGTAACCATACCAGAGTTTCCATGGAAGATCTAATCCCATAGAATATAGATCTAGAACTTTCTTTAGCCTTCACAATTATGACACCAGCTCACACTCAAGTCTTAATGACTTATGTCAACTATACGCGCTCTGCCTTCCTTCAGCCCAGGTTTGTACGCACTCTAGCTCACTTTAGCTCGCGTATGTACACGCTCAAGCCCACTGTATCCCACGTGCTCCTTCAAAAACTAAGGTTTATTAACATCCAAAACTTTTTTCATCAAGATCTCAAACTTACGAAACATTTGATGCGTCCATGAGATCCTCCATTCAATCACACTCTCAGAATAGATATTCAATTATATGATCAAGAGATATATCTCACAAGAGACCCTTTCCTCTTATTTATACTCTCCCAATAGGTTCCTTGGAAGCATCTTCTAGGCCACTTTGTCCACATAGCCACTTTGTCCACATAGTCACCTATGTCCAACGTTTCCCAATTTGCCACTTGTCCATATATCCAATAGCCACTTGACCACTTAACCCATTTTCCTCATTTTAGGGTTAACCAATTTCCATAATTTGAAAGTTTTCCATTTACTTTATTGTTTAAATAATCCTCTTTGAATTTATCACTTCACTTTATTATTTAAATAATTTCTTCTTTATAAGCACTTTGACTTCTTTGACCTTTTGGGGATTGTAGCCATCATATGAGGGTCCTTCAACTTCGTAAGGTCATAACTCTCAAACTATGAGGAGTTATGTGACGTTCCACATACCACCAGAAATGGCATGACAAGCACTATCTATCTAGGATAGTTTCATTGACAAATTCATTGATCTTCATCTCATTATTGCACAATTAATCATGGTTTCTCTAACCATACTTTTAGGATAAATCAACTGCAAATCATCTTCCCGTGAGGGATTTCACCATAAGGGGACCAATTTGTATTTCATCTGTTTGTACTCCCTATAAACCATGATAAGACAATAATGAGTCATATTTACATCAATCCAACTACGCATCATGTATCAATGACAACTCATTGATCCATCTTCATCTATGCATGATATCATATGACTATGACTCCACTTGACATCAATACATTGACATCAAGGACAATAAATGATCCATCAATCACTACATCAATATACTATGCATCTTTACATCAATCCTTTGACATCAATACTTTGGCATCAATGACAAGATGATCAAACAATCTCCCCCTTTGGCATTGATGGAAATACCAACATTGATGTCAACACCAATCATTGATGGAAACGTGTATACAAGGCATTTCTATACATCAATAGTCATATCAATCACATCAATGTGACTATCTCTCCCCTTTTGAAATCAATGTCAAAGGGTGGTTCTCTCCTTGGGGTTGCTCCCCCTTCCTGAATGTCTTTGATCTTCCTCTGAATAATATCTCCCATTTTGAACAAGGGATATCACTCTGATCTAATGATGAAAACATATCACTCATGCTCCCCCTGTGACCATCATTCCTCCCATAACTATGCTTTTGTGCTCTTTATCCAAGTATATATGGTTCTTTTTCCAAGTATTTATCTTTGCATATGATAAATATCTCCTCCTAGAATCATGGGAAGAATAATGACTCCCCCTATGGGTATGTCTCCCCCTATATTCTCTGTTATATGAACAATATGATACCACTGCAATATGATTATGTTGCAAATTCTATTTCTCAACATAGATGAAGCGTTCTTTCTATAACGATCCTTGGACCTATCCATGCATCAAACTCATGCCATACCATACATCATGAAGTCAAAAATGAATAGAGAATCATGAACAAACATCAACCAAGTACATCATGTGCCATATTGTGTTTCAACCATGCACAACACCCATGTACATCAACCATGTACATCAATACCATAGAATATCCCATAAGATATCATCAATAGAGTGTATCAATGATATGCCTCTACCAACATGCCAACCATGTGCCTTCAAACAAGTGCCATATCACTCATGAATGCCTCTACCATGAACCGCGTGCCACAACCATGTATCTTAACCATCAAGCATCATAGCAAGTGTCTCATCTATGTCATCCCATACATCATGTACCAAGATATATGCTAAACATGAAAAACAAATCATGTTCTTTAGCCAAGTACTATCACCCAAAAACATGTTCCATCTATGAGTGCATCAACCATATAACAAGATGAAATACAATCAAGATGTGACTGCATACATGTATTCCATAAAACATGTGCCAGTCATATTGTTCGTAGGTGCCTCCAAAAAGTGTACCAATCATGCATCAACTATAGATCAAGATATGATTCATCAAATTTGTATAACATGACCACTTATTCAACTCATCAACTACATGTCCCAATATGTAGCCCATCCATATGCCAAATTCATGAACCAAGATATCCAACAAATATGCTTTCAATAATACATCATAAGATATATCAATGAATCTCAATTATGTATCAACCATGTATACCAACAGATCAGTCTCAACCTCCATTCACTAGAGAAAATACTAAGCATCCAAAAATACATGTACTAGAAGTGTGGCTCAATAGATCTAGCTAGCATCATCATGATATAT
The DNA here is from genome assembly GCA_009831015.1 of Picea engelmannii. NCBI lineage: Eukaryota > Viridiplantae > Streptophyta > Pinopsida > Pinales > Pinaceae > Picea > Picea engelmannii. The sequence goes on along the minus strand of ML794355.1, from coordinate 316,545 downwards.
CTCATAACTAAAGTGCCATAACTTCACTTTCACAACCAACATTGCTCCTCAACAGAAAAATGTCTTGATCCACACTCTAGGGTTAATATCATGCATCAAAGATTCTCTTTCAACCATATATCACCACCATACATACAAAAATTATGTATTCCAACATGTAATCATGAAACCTACAAAAAACCATGCCATACCCTGCAACACAAGTTATACCATGACATCAAGATGCAACTCGGATATGCATAGCCTTTTTCCCAAGGCTTTTACCACAAATACCCAGTCTTCTGCACAGACAGCTCGCATATGTACATGACCTATTTATAGGTTAGTTCCCGTATGTATGTGATTGTTACCATTCTAACCTATGTATTCCTCTAAAGATGTCAAAATTGAGCTTCCCTTAAGGCTTCCATTATGCTCTGGTTGTTCAGACTTCTTTACCCACTTCTGAAGGTGTTCCTGCTTCTCAGAACTTGAACTCTGAGCTTCCATATTTTCAAAAATGTCTTCCTTCCTAACTCCATGCCTTCTTCTAGTCATGCTATATGAATTCCTCATCATGGACTTTCTTCTTGTGTTCCAGCACTCCTGGGATTTGTGACCAAATCCACTACAAGTATAACATCTCATGATGTGACAATGAGCAGAAATGTTGCCTACTTGATTACATCTCCAACACCTTAGGGTGTTATGAAATATTTCATTATCCCTCATTGAATAAAATATGCATTCCAAAGCTTTGTGGCCATATTCATTACATGAGTAACAGTGACCATGAAAAACATTTTCATACCTTTTCTTTGGTGTCCATTTTGAAGGTGTCTCTCTTCCTTGAGGTGTAAAGATAGCTTCTTTATGCCTTCTTTACTTCGTTCTTTTGAAACTTCCCTTGCCTTATGTATATGTTTGACTTGCAACATTATTTCCATCCTTTGAGAGTGAGAGGCTTCCCTCATGCTTCTTTGAGTTGATTTCTTCAACATGTGTAGCTTCGTTGTTGTATCCAAGACCTAATTTATCATTAGGTGATATTTGATTATCCAAGATCTCATTCAAGATCGTTGAGTTATTCAAGAGTTGTTTTTACTTCTCTACTTTCTTCTAATATCAACAAATTAAGTTTCCAACTTATGACATGACTCTTCATTTTCATTTACTTGATTCTTTAGTAACTCCTCTACCTTTTGGCTTCTTCAATTTGGGTCTTGAGATGAATATTAACTTCAAGAATTTTGCTAATCTCATCATCTACCTTCTTATTTTCTTCTATTTTGTTCTATAGTCTTTTGATCTCTTCTTATTTTTATTCTCATTAAGTCCTTTTACTTTCTTCTTGTTCCTTGATCATTTCCTTTAACTTCAAGATATGCCTTTGATTGTTTTTAAGAAACTTTTTAGCTTTCTCAAAAAGATAGTTATATTCTATATAATAGTGGTCATAGTTGTATTCAAATAGACCCCGTTCAACTTTATTTTGAATCTTTGATAATTATTCTTCTACTTCTTCCATGGGATAACTATTTTTTGAATCTATACAAACTATCTCTAGATTATCTTCTTCACTTGTAGAGAAATATTCAACATCATCACATTTTGAAATGTTGCAATCAGGGGTTTTTGGAGATTCTTTACCTTCATTGATCTTGATAGAATTGTCTTCAAGGTCTTCCTTTTTGCCAACATAATCACATTTAGAATCATTGCAATCAAAAGATTTTGGAGATTCTTTACCTTCATTGTTCTTGATGGAGTTGTCTTTAGTGTCTTCCTTCTTGCTTTGGTATGTCTCCTCTAGATTTAGCCATAGATCCTTGGCAGAAGTGCATTGTCCCATGCTCTCTTTGATAAAACTTGAGATTCCACTAAGAATTGCCTTGAGGGCCAATGCATCATTCTTCTTTTCTTCCCTTTGAGTTGCAAACTTTGACTTGTTCTTCAAAGGAATTGATCCACCAATAACTTCTTTCCAAACATTCGCTTCTATTTCCTTCAAATGCACTTTCATTTCTATTCTCCATGTAGAATAATTTTCCTCATCGAGAATTGGAACTTCATCATCCATTTGTGTTTCCATGGATCTCCTCCAAGCTTGTTAACGATTATAGTGAAGGCCTTCTCTGATACCAATTGTTGGACACACTGAACACACTTAGAGGGGGGGTGAATCAGTGTAGGGCTCTTTTTCAAACTTCTCCCTTCACAAAACTCCTTAATTAGCAATCACCAACTACTCTTCACTTATTACTGTCATTTATAACCAGTTAAATGTGAACATATATCATAAGCATATGCCAACATCATATATCATCAATAATTTATCACCACAATGACCACAAAGAAAAAAAGATGTATGTACAATTTTATTTTTATTACGAACTACAATCCTTGGGTTATCAACAACAACTGAAAAGAGTTACAACTCCACAAGAGCACCAGATCTACAATGCAAGACTTAGCTGACACAACTCAGCACCAACTGAGAATAGGAATAAATCCTCAACAGATACCAATCTGTCAATAGGTACGTGACCTGTCAGCAGTGCAGGACATGTATGTGTGTGCCCTACCAGTAGTAAAACTTGCGTATGTACACAACCTGTCTGTACTACAGCCTGTGTATTCCTTCTGATCATTTAGGGTTTTCTTTACTTGTAAAACTCATATCCTCTACAGCCTTCAGTCACATCCACTTATGTCTTTCACTCTCCAATCCGAACCATAACCAATCACAACACATCTATGCTCTCCAACTCATGCTCCTCAACCATACAATATGAATGCTACTTAATCATGCATAGGCAACCAATATACTATGGCAATCATATCGGTATTGAATCATAAGAGTGTTTCTCACTCTATCAATCAACCAACATAAGCATATCATAACAACTATTGTAGGAAAATATCCCTGTGGACAGGTAGATCACCTCTAAGAGCTTGACCCTAACTCTAGACAGAAAATGCTTAACGTGGACACTGACTTCCTTTCAAATCTATCTAAACTAACACATGAGAAGGAAGGATGATAGAGGTACCTTCATATCGACGTTTGTCCCTGCACGCTCCGAGTTGCGCTTCAATCCTTTGCTCCTCGTTGAGTTCTGTAGACAAACAAGATACAACCACTTACTACTCTATTGATATTAGCTTGAAAATAGATCTATCAACTAATGATAAGTTTATGTGACATTAGACACAAACTAGAAAGAAATAGGCCAAGTGTGTCATATTAATGAGAAAAATGACAGCAGTACTTACAATCGTAGATGCGAATGTGACAGCTTCGTCAAGTCCCCTTCGTCTAACCCTTGCTTGAAAGGTCCACAACCTGGATAACAACAGCTTCACTGATCACTCTCCTTTGGCTGACTGTGTGTTTCCTCCAAGATCATAAGTTTCATATCAACAATTCTTCCCCCCTTTCCACCATCTTAGAGCCTGTTTATATAGGTTAAGAGGAGCTTAACCTCTTGAGTTATCTTTAGAACAAGTTGGGAACTTTCTCCTTAGATCAGGGATCTCCTGATGAAACCAAGAATTCGGATACAACTGCCTCCTAATATCGAAAGATCCTCCCCTTATTCTCCTCAACGAGCCAACTACTGCCTCAAATTAGGCAACGCTCCCTTAGAAGGGGCATCAGAGCGCTGTAGCGCTCCCTGATAAGCTTTAGGGGAGCGTCAGCGCTTTCAAGATGAGCAGCGCTCTATCAGAGGGGGCAGGGGAGCGTTATAACGCTCCCTGAAGCCTTGTAGGGGAGCGCCAGCACTTCTAGGGCTGATATAGGGGAGCGCTCCTCCTCAAAACCTTTGTTTCAGAACCCTGTTCAGGTGTCAAGAGTTATTTGTCTTCAGTAAACCAGTTCTCCTTCTTCAAATCAAGCATATGAGATGCCATAAGTGTCCCCTTAGTGTCGTTGACATGGCAGTATGTCCGAACATCATTTGCGACACTTGTAACCAACTTGCGACACTTGCGAAAGTTGTAAGGAAGATGTGACACTTACGACAATTGAGAGGAACATGCAACACTTATCCAGCTGAGTAATTTTGACGTGTAACAGATTACCCCCCAAAGTATGAAGTTAGAAGATGTCAACTGATAACTGAAATACTTTGCAGATGTCCAAGCAAGGGTATAGACACGGAAAACCTGACAGAAGCTGCACACAAACATCCAACAAGTATCATGATATAGTTCAAAACCCAAGGTAGGCATACCTATGCTTGGGTGATCAAGACTTAGCAGGATATGGCCGCCATAAAATACACTACGGATCCATAATTGTATTGATAAAAAGGTATAGCCATTGAAGATACAATGTAGATCTATACTCTGATGACTCGGACTGATCGTAGCCACGAAGAATACACAGTGGATCTACGATATGACAAGACATAGCCACGACCAATGCAAAGTGGATCTATGTTACAGTGTATGTGTTCTTTTGTCCAAGAGAAATTCCTTCGCAGCCTGGGCAAAGCATATATCAAAGTGATCGCTCAACCCAGGGTCTTCTTACCAATCCCAATGTGGTGCGGATCTGACCATGCGAATAGATGTTTTGACGTCGAACATGGCAGAAACCACTTGATTACCAGTCAATTGTGTGAACCGTTAACAAGTGCGAGGGAGATCACCATTAATGTCAATGATTCCCAAGGTACCCTAGTACATTCCAGCGAATGTGAATAGATGAGATGAAGTCGAACACCCGTGGAATCATTCAATCATAGGTTAATGATGTAAACCTACTATCGAATGTGAGGAGGCCTACCATTAAGGCATGCAGGTCCCAAAGTACTGACTGGTCTCTAAGCCTGATTCCCGGATAATGTGTTGGAGTCGACAGGAATAGACTCATCAAGGGAGGGCCTTGATGTATCCCCCATCAACGACACGAAACAAACATGAAGATGTGATTGGCAGATCAAATGGACATGGACTGACACAGGTTTTGTGGCAAGATATTTGGGATGGCTGACTCTTGAGGTGGATACTTCCCTTGAACACTGAGGCACAACAACAAAACATGACGTGGACCAACACTTATACAGTGGATACAGTGACTTGCGTTGGGTGACCCAAAGGAGTGAAAATAACTCAAAGGATTGGCTCAGTGCAGAGGTTCAGCGGATTATGATGTATGCATATGACAAAGTGTCGTGTTCAGGGGCGACTCTAAGAATTGCTAGGGAATGTTCTCAAGAGACTGCTTGGCTTGCTTCTTTCAATTTTTTCCCCCATCCAGATAGATGAGTACCTCTTTTTGATTTAATGAGCTCGAGGAGGATAACACATGCTTGATATAACTCACCTTCGGTAAGTCCCTCTTCATTTGTTTAATGAACCAGAAGAAGTAGGGGTAGGATCCCATATGGGCATGTCGATGTGTGCTTTAACGAGTCCAAAGACAGAAAACTCGAAGGTTTTTCGGGATTATAGAGTTTGGAAAAACACTTAAAAGAGAACTCTCTCAGTTCCTTTTTCATATAGTAGTCCAACGAGACTGAAAAAGGGTTAAACTATCGCTCAAAACATACCCTTTCTGACCTTTTAACGAGTGTGAAAGGAAGCAAGATCACTCGACAATCTTTTCATATTTAGAGAGTCTGAAAAGGGTTTAAAGGAGACTCCAGGGGGGTTCCTTTTTCATGTGTTCGTATCCGTACGGGTCCGAAAAAGAGATAAAATTTTACCCGGTTACGTTCTCATATTGTTGTTGGGCTCTGGATTTGATACATTTTATTGCAGATTCTTGGTTTCTTTCATGATTGGGTTGCTAAGGTTTTCATACTTATGAAGTCTTCTTCTTATGGATTCTTGCAAAACCTCACTCATATGCTGTGGCACTCTTCTTGATATCATTGCAACACTATTACAAGAAAATGCATCCATTTTGCTATCACTACTACCTTCAAACATCAGGCACTTCCAGCCGTGTGTACAAGCTACTAAACAGAGGTGTTCCAAATCTTATTAATGGTATCACTCATTGCAACAATGAAATGGCAGATAATGATGAAGGATTTGTGCATTGGTTAAGCTATTTGTTTTCCTGGGTTCTGGACGTGGCCATCAAGAGTTTAAATGCTGAGCGCCATTCCTGGGATATTTGTCTCTTTAACATAATGATTGATACTAAACAGAACTTACCAGTACCATGTACCAGCTCGCACCCATTAAAGATATCAACGAAGCTGCTAAATTTACCCAGCTCTTAGAAGGTTTTGAAGGTTTGTTAGGGAAATTGATATTGAAGTTTCCAATGAAGTGGGATGATTGGAAATCCTTCGTATCCATACAAAAGAATATGAGTATTCTAAAGATGTTGAATGAATTGCTGAAATCCTCAATTCTATGTTTACTACCAATGGGCACTTCCAAACTACGTTGAGCTCCAGTAACCCTATCTGCCCTGCGTGAAACTATTGCCGAGGTGCCCAATGTTTCTTGGGATGACTTTGCTGAGGTGCCCAATGATTCTTGGGAGGACATTGGCGGTTTGGAAAACATCAACAGAGTTATTATTGCCACGCGTGTTTTGTATTGCCTTTGTGTCATGAGGTTAGGGCATCGGTTGCAAACTTGATGGAATCGCCTATCTTAAGGGGCGAATAAGCATACGGTTGCACATATAATCATGCTTATCAAGAGACACGGGTAAAGGCAATCTTGAAATTGATTGATTATGTAAAAACGTGTCTCATCCTCCTTGATCTCTCGAAACCATTTTGTAACTCCTTATTCATCTAGGGCAAAAAGCCACGCATTGTCGGAGAGCTGAAACGTTATGTAAAAAGATCTGAAACGGGATAGAGGAAGGATGGAGAGAAATATGTAGAGGGGATCTGAAACGTTGTTATGTTTTGGGAAAGGAGATAGACAGAGAATAGACTAGATAGGGGAATAGAACAAGAAATTGAACCTCCAAGCATTTTGTATTGTTCTTATTCTCAATGAAATAGTTAAGAGTTCCATGAATTCGACTGTTGTTGTTTGTAAGTTTGCTGTGGGTTATTTATTTCCCAGTATGTGTTGATTTAGAGAACGGCCTGTTGACAGAGAAGGCAGGGCCCCCTTCGATGGAAACAGAGCTGTGTATATATGGCATTTACAGTAGACTCCAGATTTGATTTTATCTTTCAGTAGTTTTCTCATTGGTTTAATAGAAGTAGTATTTCATTTCATTGCAACCGAGGGTTTAGCATTATCTTTTTAGCCATCGATTTCATTTCTTCAGTTTTCACATTTAGACTGCTTAACATTCAAGAACTAGTTTGGATATCTCATGAGATAGAGAAGTTTCCTTTGATTACAGTAGAGGGTTTATCTTTTACATGCATATACAGAATAGTACCGGTTAGTTCCGAGTAGTACCGAGTAGTAAAGAGCAAAGTAGGGTACAGTAGCTCTTTCCAGCGAGTTTCTTTTAAGCAGTTCAGAGATTAGTTTGGCATTCTTTAAACCCCCTCTTCAGCCCTACATTTCCTGTGCTGGTTCCTCTAAGTCTACCTTCCCGGGTTGACAATTAAATGTTGATTTACATGGTATATCTGCAGCTCGACAATTGTCGAGCTCGAGAACAAACTAAGACTATGCTCATAAGTGCGACAAGGTGATTAATCCATTAGGACTGCCAGGAAACCTGTGATGCCAGAGCTACAAACCAGGATTTAGTGAAGCCATTACATCATTAGAGAAACCCAAAAATGACCATACCTTATAAAAAATGAAAATTTATAAATAACAATTGATTTGAAAATTCATTTATCATTTCATTTGCAAGGATTTTTGGAGTAGTGGAAAATCTCATTTTGAAGCAGATTTTGTTTTTCTTGCTGTCGGAGCTACGGTTCACCATTTTGCTCACCGTTTGAACCAGGTAGGTGTCCATCTCTTTCTCTTTCAATTGCATGGTTTTACATCCATTTTCATAGCACTATTTATTTTAAAACACAAAGCCCTAAGTCGCCCCAATTAGAACCAAATCGGCCTCCTTCAAAAACTAATGGAAAAGGGGAATTCGTTTACAAAAAATGATTTAAAGAAGGACAGTTAAGATGTCAACATCCTTGTGGTCAATTAGATAGGTCATTTTTAGTAAAAGAACTCATAAAAAATCCTCCCAAGTGCCCATGCAGCCCCCAAAGTCGTTTTGAATTTTTAAAACGTTTTTATCAATGTTTGATAAATGTTAAATGTTTAGGGGAGGGCGTGGTGGTTAAAAAGAGTGAGTGGTTGATTTTAGATGATGTGGGCATCTTATTTCATGTTTTAAATTGCTTTTGAAAATCGTTGAAATTGCCAAAATGTGGAAATAACGAATTTCTTGATTTTTTTGTTTTGTAGGTAACTTCGGCAATCATGATTGAATGGAAAGAGAGAGAACATGAGATGGATGACTTAGCCGCCCTATGAAGTCCTCGAGCACAGGCTGCTTTACGAGCTTGTGGCTTGCTCAAGTTATTCAAGTTGCAAAAAATGAAGAGAGAGATGTTATTGCTCGAGCATATGATTGGCCTCTGGGATGTTGCAGAACAAAGATTTTGTATTGGTACACAACTTTTAACAATTGAGTTAGAAGATGTGTACTTTTTGACCGGCCTCTCAAAAAGAGGAGTCCCCATATCTTTCACTGGGCAGAGGGCATTACCTGAACAAGTGGACGTGTATCTGGCACGCCACTGCATTCCAGGAGAAAGGTTGGTAGGGGGCAGAATCCCTATCAAGGATATTCAAGATTTACCTCTCCGGTCTATATTATTCGCTATCACGAGCGTGACAGGAAGCACTAGCGCTCATCTAGCATCGATATCGCAGGTGGCTTACAGTGTTCAGTGTTTGGAACCAACATTGTTTAACTGGAGTGCAGCGTTCCTTCGAAATGTGAAGGAACAGATCTCATGGTGCAGGACTGGTCAGAAGCAGTTCGGTTATGGCTCATTTTTTGTCTCTTTTTTTCTAGAGCGCATCCCTCAGATGCAGCCTTAGATAGCATTCACAGTACGACCAGTGGATGAACCTAGGATGGAAAGGTGGACTAGTCTATCTCCAAGGCTAGTGTCGGAGTCAGAGTTCCATTTTACTGGTGATTTCTTTGCCTGGATAAGATGGCAGTACCTCTAGATAGAGGACTTCCCTTATGGTGATGTAGATTTTCGTGGGAGTATGGACTTGATTTTTCCCACAGGGGAAGACTGGGATGAGTCAGGTAAGAGACTAAGCCAAAACCTTGTCTAATTTTTGTTCTTTAAGTTTTTGATGTATATATATTTTTTTGGTGTATGTAAAAGAGTTCTAACAGATGTATTGTTTCCAACATGCAGACAAGGGGGTAGTGCGCCCGGATGATATACCGGTACCAGGGCGTTGCGGAGGTGTCCCGGTTGCAGCAGATCTAGCAGTACCAGCAGTAGGTCTTCGGGAGGTTGAGAGGAACCTTCAAGGCCTTACGATGGGTATCCCTCCTCTGCGGAGGGGGGAAGTACCTTTACATCTGCAGAGGCACACTGTAAGAGTACTAGAGAATATCAATTCTCTGTTGAGGCGTGTAGTGCGTGCGGTGATGTATTATTCACAGCACAACATAGTGTGGGGAGATTAGAGTCTCTTCGATGATCATGTTTTTTGTATGCCTTGTCAGGCGATGTTGTATGGGTGGAAAGACCCAATATTTTGCTCTTCTACATACTTTTTGATGTAATACAAACATTTCAGTCACACCATATATATATATACAGTTTCAATTTTTTACGATGCCGATGATTTGTACATGATGATGTCTGTGATGTGTTTTAATTTACATGTAATGTACAATTTTGCTTTCCTTGAATCTTATATGTGGGCAAGATACCGATCCATGACATAATTAGCTAGTGAATCTGAAACACTATTAAGTTCTCTCGGAATGTGTCTATATTCGATGTAATTGAACATTTGTTCGAGACGATGAACTTGCAAGTGTAGGCATAGCAGGATAGGACTACGAATAGCGTAGATGTAGTTGAGTTGATAAACCACAAGTTGGGAGTCTAAGTAAATAATGATGTGAGAGATACCTAGGGAGGAGGCTTGGGTCAGCAGTCCAATGACAGCATGATATTCTGCCATATTGTTGGTTTCTAGTCCTAAACAAATGCCTCCTGAACTCACCAGCTGGTCAAATTGGTAAATAACCCAAGTTGTTGAAGCAATGTTCCGGGTATGTCGGCTAGCGCCATCTGCGAACCCGAAAAAAGATAGGAAAGGAAGATGTCATCTGTGCATGAAAACACAGGCACAGTCATGAGTGGAAATGGTAAAGACTCAAGCACGTGAAAGAAATATACACACCAAAACTAAATACAATAATGTACAAAGTACAAATGCTAGGTGATCTAGGCATAGTACTTCTTAAGGTAAAGCCCGTTTCGGGGCTCTCCTAGGGAAATTCCATCGTGATCAACTAATTCGTAGGCACCTTTATGTAGGACATGTTTCACGATGTAGGGACCGTGCCACATGGGTTCTAACTTTCCTGTCCCCAATTTAGTGTGAGCTTGGTCGTAAACAAGGACTAAGTCTCCTTCTGCAAAAGTCTGATGGTGGACAGATTTGTCATATTGACTTTTAATTCGTTTTTGATGTGCCTCATTAGCGAGAGCAGCATCGCGACGCGTTTCGTCCAGCTTGGATAGATACAAAAATCGTTCTTCTTCAGCAGAAGTATGGGGTAGGAGTTCTACTTTTAGTTTGAGTGATGGAATCTCACACTCGATTGGTAGGACGGCTTCAATGCCATAGACCAACTGGAAAGGAGTGAATCCAGTTGAAGTTTTCACAGAGGTGCGATAGTCCCAGAGAGCGGAGAACAATTGTAAATGCCACGATGTTTTGTTTTCCCCTACCATGCATTGGATCATGGTTTTTAGGACTTTGTTGATAGCCTCAACTTGTCCATTTGCTTGAGGGTAGTAAGGGGATGAGTTTTCATGGAGAAAACCCAATTTGACATGTTGTTCGCTCATCATCTGGTTTTTGAAGTGTGCACCATGGTTAGTGACGATGGCACGTGGTACCCCAAAATGAGTTATGATGTGGTTGAAGAGGAATAGAGTTGCAGTACGGACATCATTCAGGAAGGTAGGCATAGCCTTAGCCCATTTGGTGAAGTAGTCGATGGCGACGATGATGTAACTGTGCCCCCCGGCTGAGGTAGGCTTACACTGCATGAAATCGATGCCCCATTTGGCAAAGGGGCTGATGGTGATAATGGGATGCAGTGCCATAGGATGGGTGTGTGCCTTCTTGTTAAAGATTTGGTAGGGTGGGAATTTTTTGACGGCCTCGATACAATCTTTGAAAATTGAGGGCCAAAAGTAGCCGGCACGTAGGATTTTTTGGGTTGTGGCCATCCCGGAAAGGTGACCGCCATAGGAACCAAGGTGACAATCGTTCAAAATGCGTTCAGCCTCCTCGTGAGTCAGACATCGCCGAAGGATGGTGTCGATACCACGGCGATACAAAGTGTCACCAAGGATGATGTAACGGCGAGAGTGGTGACGAATGCGTCGGCGCTCTTCGCGAGAGATGTTGGGTTGAAAACGTTGTGTTTGAAGGTAGAGGAGAATGTCTCCGTACCAAGGATCAGAGGTACCGATGAGGAAGAGAGATTCATCGGGGAGAGAATATTGAGGTTCGATGTTTTCATCGACATGAGGGAGAGCACAGATGAGCTCGGCAAACACCAGGGATTTTTTGGCTTTAACTTTCGTAAACTCAAGATCAAATTCTTGAAGAATAACGATCCATTTTGAATATTTGCCCCCAAGTACTTGATGTGTCAAGACGTGGTACATGGGGTTAGAGTCTGTGATTACCGTGGTGGTGCATAATAAGATGTAGTGGCGGAACCTTTGGACAGCGATGACGGCTGCCAGAGCCAGTTTCTCAACATGAGAATATCTAAGTTCGGGTCCAGATAAACTCTTGCTCAGATAATAAATCACATGTTCTTTGTCGTTGGGGTCTTCTTGGACTAACACCATTGCGATGGTGGAAGTAGAAGCGGCCAAGTAAAGGATATAATCCTTCGTATATTCGGGGGGATGTAACAAAGGTGCATGGGTCAAAGCGTGCTTGAGAGCGTCGAATGACCATTGAGCGGCATCATCCCAGATTAAAGGGACGTTCTTTTGTAGTAACCGCATAAATCCTTTAGTGATCTTGGCATAGTTGCATATGAAGCAGCGAAGAAAGTTTGCTTTGCCTTGAAAACTTTGGAGTTGGGTTAAATTGGTAGGTGGAGGTAAGGCTAAGATGGCATTACTCTTTAAGGGATCCACCCTGATCCCATCTTTGGAGACAATGAAACTGAGGAGTTGACCGGATTTGACAGTGAAAATGCATTTATGTGGGTTTAGACGAATACGGTAAAACCTACATCGCAGAAAAATTGCTCGTAAATGATCGATGTGATCGGATCGATTTAGCGAATGTGAGGGTAAATCATCGAGATATGGTTCTACTATATGTTTGATGTCATGAAAAGCGTATGACATGGCTCGCTGAAAAGTGTCTCCAGCATTTTTAAGGCCAAAAGGTAGCTTTCGGTAGGCAAAAGTTCCCCAAGGGCAGATGAAGGTTGTCTTATGTTGATCTGTAGGCAAGATTTCAATTTGGTTATATCCAGAAAAGCCATCCATGAAAGAGAAGATTACGCTCCCTACGCAATTATCAATGATTTGGTCGATGAAGGGCATAGGGTAGTTTTCCTTAGGACAAGCTTTGTTGAGATCTCTATAGTCAACACAAACACAGATGGTCCCTTGTTTCTTAGCAACCAGAACAAGGTTGGAGACCCATTCGGTTAAGGGGACGGGATAGATGAAGCTAGAATTTAGAAGTTTTTCAACTTCTGCCTTTATAGCTGTGATTTTCTTGGGATGAACCGTGCGAAGCTTTTGCCGAATCGGGTTCGCGTTAGGGTAGGTTTTGATTTCGTGTACGACGATTGAAGGGTCGATCCCTGACATTTCCTCGTAACTCCATGCGAAGACATCACGGAATTCCTTGAATAAAGCGGTGTAAGAAACCACTTCATCGGGTGTGCAATTAGCACCAAGGTTAATATTTTCCACGACACCTTCTTTGATTGAAATGTCAATCGTGATCATAGTAGAGATGTTACCCATGTTCCCCTTAGAGAGAGTATCTTGTGTGAGGATAGGATATTGTGGAGCTTTGGTAACATCGAGAGGGAAGACAGATCAGATGTCTTGGTGGATTTCTTCCAAAGGCGGAAGAAAAGAGGATCGATGGTGGTTTTCATCCCATGGAAAATCATCAATGCTAAGCATTTCTATGATGGATTCGTCCGAAGGAAAAATTTGAGAAATGTAATCAACGGTGGATGACAGGGAATCTAACCACGAGGGCATCGAATAAGTATCAGGTGCCAATGAATGTGAAGTATTCGAAGAGGGAGAAGCATATTGAATAGCTACGTATGCGGCCTCGGCTGGGCTCAGTGGCATAGTGTCACCGAGCACATCGAATTCCAAAGGACTAGGCACAGTTGAAGGATCAGATTATTCCAAGGATTGATATGGCATAGTCGAAATCATATTGACGGCAGAAATATGATGTGTGGTAAGTGGAAGTGGTGTAGGGAAAGTACCCATGAGGCTAGAATCTTTCAATAAGACAACACCAACGCTTTCATACGTAACCGGGTGGTCTCCCAGAAAGGGAATGTTGTTGGTAGCAGGGATGCAAGCGTCGGGTGTGCAGAAATCGAGTTGATCGATGGTAACAATTTTGCCTTGATGGGGGAATTGTACACATAGAAATACCGACGAGGCAACAACAGTCATGGCATAGAACCAACTTCTTCCAAGTACTAGGTTTTAATCGAGGGGAGCATCGACCACCTCGACGTCAACAGTAACAGTTTTTCCGCCCAACTGAATGGCTAAGGATTGTAATAATCCATGAGGATGAAAACCTCATCCATCAAAGGCACGTAACATGGTAGCGGATTTGTTAAGGGCAGGTGATTTCAATCCTTTCCAATAGGCTAGAGACATGACACAGGTGGAGGCTCCCTCATCCAGGATGGTCCGGTGGATTTGTTGATTGTGAACAACAACATCGATTTGGAAAGCTAGCTGATGGGAGAGTCACGGTTGATGATCGTCCAGATTAAACGTGAGGTAGTTTGATGACTCGGGATCAAAAGCGCCGATAGTGGCTAAGAGCGTTCTATGTTGGCTAGGATAGTGTTGTAGAACTTCCAAGGTGGACATAGCGCACGGGGCTTGGGCCAAATATTCTACAATATTGTAGTTTTGGGCAGCCCGTGAATTAGGATTGAATGTGGATTTTCGGATGGTGCTCTTAGGAGGGCGTAATATGGAGTCAAAAGAAGGTTTATCAATCTGGAGTGGCCCAGATGGAGGGCTAACAGATGGAGGATTGACGGAGGATGGTAACAGGTCTGATGGAGAACCATTAGCGATCTTCGGTTTATCAGGTTTAACTGGCATGTCATATGTCATAGAGCGAGTTGTTAGATTAACTTCGTTAAACATGTAAATGTGGGCACTTGTCGAGGCCTCATCATGGGGTTGGTTGTAACTTCCCCCCGGCGTGGGGGTTTGTGCAACCAAAGATTGTTGTTGCGGAAAAGGCTGAGTGAGCACAGCGGGTTGTGAATTTCCCTTGAAAAGTTTGGCCACTTCATCACGATGTGGGTAGTCTCGAGTGTAGTGATCATCACCACAAATGAGACATGGGAATTTCAGTTTTCGTTGTGGTTGTTTTCCGGCAGCAGGGGTTTGCGGTTGGGTCTTGGGTTGTTCGTTGTTGTTGTTCTTCTTTGGTTTGCTCCTTGCTTTCTTCTTGCCCCCAAGTTGTTGTGAAGGGGTTGACTGGACCGCATTCACATCAGAGACCTGAGTTTGAGGGGGGGTCGGAGAGGGTACAGTCGAACTGGGAGCAGCCGTGGAAGTGGGCCACTGGATTGTTTCAGTAGACTGAGTAGTAGATTGAGTTTTGACAGAGCCAATAACTCCATCCGCATGCGAAGCAGTCGATGGTTTGGATGGATCGTTAGTGGCACGGGTAGCATTCGGTATCAACTCATATAGAGTACCGGATTGTGAATAGACTAAGTCTAAGTACTAAGCTCGGGCAATGGCTTCTTCCTCGGTGACTACACCACCCATGGCGACGTCACGAGTGATCTGGGGTAACAATGATTTAGTGAACCATTCTGCTAACAATTGGTCAGGAATGACCGCTTTGATTAGCCTTCGTCGCCATCTCCATTCATGAATGTGGTCGGAGATATGTACGGAAGTTGTCTGACGAAGGGAGGTTAATAGTTCATTACCTGTCTCGTATCGAATGGGTAGTTGGAAATGTGTGAGGAAGGACATGGCGAGAGAGTTGAAATCATGAAAAGATGTGCATGGTAATTCAATATACCATTTCGCTGCGGAACCCGTAAGTGTTCGTTGGAAAAGATGCAAACGAATTGAATCATCCATAAGGGAGTTGGATGAACACCACAAATGGAAGGTCATCACGTGGTTGTTCAGGTCTTCTTCGGAATTTTCGTCGAATTTTGGGATATCAGAAGGAAGTTTAGCTGGAATAGCTGGCCAAACCGGGGAATGATAAATAGGATCATTCGTTAACTGAGACAAGTCTGGAAGGTCCAGGGTGGCTAGAAGAGGTAATTGTCAGTTAACCTATGGGTAATGTTGGTGTGGCAGAGGGACACCAGTGGGGCCCAATACTAGGTTATGTGGATAGTTATAACTCGTGGGCCCTCTCATGTGAGGTTGGTTTTGACCCAGGTACATAGGATTTGATGTGTTTTGAGAAGTATGAGTGAGCAGAGGATAACCGGATGGGTTTTGTGGATTATAGGGCGGGTTTGGAATTTGTCCATGAGGGGGTTGTTGCGGAGTCTGAACATTTTGTCCAGTGGATGCATGTGGGTTTCCTTGAAAAGGGACGCTCCACGGATTGGGTGTGGTGGACACATTTTGTCCTTGTGGTTGATGGTATACTCCGGATTGAGGCTGCCCCCCAGCATGAGGGTGCCCCCCAAATGGAATTTGTCCTCCGGTGGGAGGATGCCCCCCAGCATTAGGGTTCCCTCCGAATGGATTTTGTCCTCCGGTGGGATGATGCCCCTCAGTTTCAGATAGGGTTCTCGGGATCTGAAATCCAGATGTCAATGACTGACCAGTGTTGCCGAGCGGGTTGGGACCACCAAGACCAGTCCCTCCGGGTTGTTGATAGGTATGGAACTTCCCAGTATAATTTGGGTAGTGGTTTGGGCAGTGGTGGCAGCAGAAGCATTCAGTGCCCTAAATCCAAAAGGGAGTGTATGTCTTGGTGTCACAGGTGTGCCAATTGGGGCTTGATTAACTACCGCGTTACCGGCGGGGATAGTCAGAATGTGTGGGGCCATTGTCGAATGGGTTGTCTGTAGGGGAATAGTAGACCTTGGGCCAACAGATGGTATGTTCGGACCAACGGTTGGTGTGGCTGTAAAAGTGGTAGCACCGGTGAAGTGATTTGGGGGTACAGTGTAGGAAAACGATGCCTCAGCACCTTCCCCTGTTCCATAAAGATCTCGCACCAAGCGTGGTGGACTCCGAACAACGTCTGCGGTCCAAAAGGGGTCACTGGCTAAAGGGTTTTGAGA
Source organism: Picea engelmannii (assembly GCA_009831015.1). Lineage (NCBI taxonomy): Eukaryota > Viridiplantae > Streptophyta > Pinopsida > Pinales > Pinaceae > Picea > Picea engelmannii. The sequence goes on along the minus strand of ML794355.1, from coordinate 299,843 downwards.
AGACCCGACCGGAATGTCAGAAGGATGGATGAAAACAAATTCTCCAGTGGAATTTAGGTGGAGGATCTGTCATTCGTATCCCTCCGGAATGCGGTAAGCTTCCGGAGATTCTGAGACAATTCGAAAATTCTCCAAAGGAATGGGAACTTCTTCCTGGGAAGTTGTAGTATTATGAACCTCGCTCTGTTGAGGAGATTCCTCCATAGAATGAGGGGGTAAAGGGGTGTTTCCTTCCATATTCTTTGGAGGGAGTCCCTGTAGCCTCCGTGAGCGGCGTGGAGGGTCGATGTTGGCGGAGAAGAGTCGGCGAAAGAAATCTATGGCCAACTACCGAAAAGAAACAACACACGCTAAAAAAATCTAAGAATCACAACCAAGCAAACAGTACCTTCTTTTGATGACCATACTAGTTGGTGATGAAATCCAACGTCACGTGATCAATTCCAGAAGGGGTGTGGATAGGGTGGAACAGTTACAATGGCGACCTGCTTAACGGACTTACGCCTTGGTGCAAGCTTCCACACAGTAATTGTGTATTTACCCTCCAAGGAGCCCGAGTGAGTTTGACCAATGTCTGCTCCAGGTACAGTGAGACTTCCCATCACCGTCACCTTGTGTAAGACCCTAAAGATTATGGCCACTAAGGTTACCAATTCGCAGTCAGCCCCTAGGCGGGAACAGTCGATAGTTCGATCCGAACGTATAGGCAGGGTATCAAGCCCGAAACCAACTAAAAGGCTTCCACACAGTAATTGTGGATTTACCTCAAAGTGATCCCTATAATACGATCTGACCACCACAATCAGTTAAACCATGGAGGGTTAGTCCCCGTAGCTCACCCGAATGCGACCTCGTGCGTAACCCCTGTGTGAGAGGGGGATCCCAAGCAGACTTATACGATAACTGGATTTGACTCTCCCTAACTCAGGATGCTAGTGTTTTTTTAAGAAACTTTGGAGAGTTATGCTCACAGCCCTAATCCAAAGTACTAAGCCTAGTCTACTGTTGGTGGAGGATCCTAGAAAAGAAAAAGTTCTAAATAACTTTTAATTAGCGTTGATTTTATGGCTGTTCTTTATGCAAAGGGGTGCATGGAAGTGAAACAAATGGGATTATGCCTCAGACCCAAAGAATGCATTGAATATGATAAGAAGTCATTTGTTTTCGATGAACATCTATCTAAAGGAGAGAGAAAGTTATTTTCACTTAACAAGCACGAATATGAAGTGTCCTCAAACAATTCTCAATCAAATCATGATGCAATGCTAAAACTTTTAAATGCCTTCTAATATGCACAATCAATCATAAAGATGTCTTTTATTGTTTGCATATGAATGATGATCAATTCAACACAATGCTTGTCTTGCTAATTATCTTTCTTGTATGAATGAAAATCAAACTAGCACGAGCAAAAGTCATACAAACAATACACCCTTTCATTGCAATCAAAACGAAAAACGAAAGAAAAGAAGCAATCAAAGAGACAAACAAACTTCAAACCCAAAAGAAAAGGTTGAATAACAATGATCTTAACTACGATTAAGATGAAGAGGTCCGTAGGCCTTTGATGACCTTCACCAGGGTTTTTACTCAGTTGATGAGAAGAGAACAACAATGCATGGGTTTCAAACTCCAATCAACAAAAAAACCAATAACAGTAGTGAAGAAGGCTACAAGATCCAACTAGTAATATGTTCATTCTCCAAGCAAAATACAGATGTCAGGGCTGAAAGGGAAGAAACATTGGCTCACAAGGTTACTCGGCAGAGGAGACACAGAGGCAAAACCTAGAAAAAACAATTGTGGAAGGTTTTTTGGGCCAAAGAAGGCTGGCACTCTGTTTCCAAGGGCAAGGAGCATTATAGCGCTATGTGCAAGAGTATGGGGGAGCACTGGCACTCTGTTAACACTAGGACATGGGCGCCAGGGTCTAAAACTCCCAAAAATGTCAAAAAATCAAAAAATTGCAATTCAATTCCAACAATTATGCTGAGTGTGATAAGGTAAGGAGCCAATCAGCTCATGAAACCAATCAAAAGAGGAGTGAACTAGGTCTGAAACAATCAAGGGATATAACTAGGTCAATGAGGAGAAATCAAAACAAGAAGTTTCGATTCCAGGCTATCTCCCCAGTGGAGTCGCCAGTTTCTGTTGTAGGAAAATCTCCCTACGGACAGGTAGATCGCCTCTAAGATCTTGACCCTAACTCTAGACAGAAAATGCTTAACATGGACACTGACTTCCTTTCAAATCTATCTAAACTAACACATGAGAAGGAAGGATGATAGAGGTACCTTCTTATCGGCGTTTGTCCCTGCACGCTCCGAGCTGCGCTCCAATCCTTTTCTCCTCGCTGAGTTCTGCAGACAAACAAGATACAACCACTTCCTACTCTATTGATATTAGCTTGAAAATAGATCTATCAACTAATGATAAGTTCATGTGACATTAGACACAAACTAGAAAGAAACAGGCCAAGCGTGTCATATTAATGAGAAAAATGACAGCAATACTTACAATCATAGATGTGAATGTGACAGCTTCGTCAAGTCCCCTTCGTCTAACCCTTGCTTGAAAGGTCCACAATCTAGATAACAGCAGCTTCACTGATCACTCTCCTTTGGTTGACTGTGTGTTTCCTCCAAGATCATAAGTTTCATATCAGCAATTCTTCCCCCCTTTCCACCATCTTAGAGCCTGTTTATATAGGTTAAGAGGAGCTTAACCTCTTGAGTTATCTTTAGAACAAGTTGGGAACTTTCTCTTTAGATCAGGGATCTCCTGATGAAACCAGGAATTCAGATACAACTGCCTCCTAATCTCGAAAGATCCTCCCCTTATTCTCCTCAACAGGCCAACTATTGCCTCATATTAGGCAGCGCTCCCTTATAAGGGGCATCAGAGCGTTGTAGCACTCCCTGGTAAGCTTTAGGGGAGTGCCAGTGCTTTCAAGATGAGCAGCACTCCTTCAGAGGGGGCAGGGGAGCATTATAATGCTCCCTGAAGCCTTGTAGGGGAGCGCCAGCGCTGCTAGGGCTGATATAAGGGAGCGCTCCTCAAAACCTTTGTTTCAGAACCCTGTTCAGGTGTCAAGAGTTATTTGTCTTCAGTAAACCAGTTCTCCTTCTTCAAATCAAGTATATGAGATGCCATAAGTGTCTCCTTAGTGTCGTTGACATGGCAGTATGTCTGAACATCATTTGCGACACTTGTAACCAACTTGCGACACTTGCGAAAGTTGTAAGGAAGATGCGACACTTACGACAATTGAGAGGAACATGCAACACTTATCCAGATGAGTAATTTTGACGTGAAACAATAGCCATACCAAGAATGCCTTAAGTATTCACCATACAATTAGCAAGAATATCCATCAAGACAACTATGTAACCATACCATAGTTTCCATGGCATATCTGAGCCCATAGACTGTAGATATGGAACTTTCTTCATCCATCAAGAGTCTGACACTAGCTCACACTCAAGTCTTGATGAATTTTGTCAATTATACCTACTCTGACTTCATTTAGCCCACGTTTGTATGCGTTATGGCTCACTTTAGCCTGCGTATGTACGTTCTCAAGCCCACTTCATCCCTCGTTCTCCTTCATAAACTAGGGTTTCTGAACTTCCAAAATGTTTTTCATCAAGATCTGAGACTTACAGAAAATTTGATGCATCCATCAGATCCTCTAGTCAATCACTCTCTCATGATAGATCTTCAATTATATGCTCAAGATATATATCTCACAAGAGACCCTCGCCTCTTATTTATACTCTCCAAGTAGGTTCCTTCGAAGAATATTCTAGGCGACTTTGTCCACATAGCCACTTTGTCCACATAGTCACCTATGTCCAAATTTTCCCAATTTGCCACTTTTCCATATATCCAATAGCCACTTGACCACTTAACCCTTTTTCCTCATTTTAGGGTTAACCACTTTCCATAATTAGAAAGTTCTCCATTTACTTTATTTTTTAAATAATCCTCTTTGAATTTATCACTTCACTTTATTATTTAAATAATTTCTTCTTTATAAGCACTTTGACTTATTTCACCTTTTGAGGCTTCTAGCCATCATATGAGGGTCCTTCAACTTTGTAAGGCCATAACTCTCAAACCTTGAGGAGTTATGTGATGTTCCATATACCACCAGAAATGGCATGACAAGAACTATCCATCTAGGATAGTTTCACTGACAAATTCACTGATATTCATCTCAGCATTCCACAATTAATCATGGGTTCTCTAACCATACTTTTAGGATAAATCAACTGCAAAGTGTCTTGCCATGAGGGATTTCACCATAAGGGGACCAATTTGTATTTCATCTGTTTGTACTCCCTATAAACCATGATAAGACAATAATGAGTCATATTTACATCAATCCAACTATGCATCATGTATCAATGACAACTCATTGATCCATCATCATCTATGCATGATATCATATGACTATGACTCCACTTGACATCAATACATTGACATCAAGGACAATAAATGATCCATCAATCACTACATAAATATATTATGAATCTTTACATCAATCCTTTAAAATCAATCCTTTGGCATCATTGACAACATGATCCAACACTTCCAGCCTCTCATTGACTTCTAATGCTTGTGTTTTGAAGGTTGAAATGTCTATCATTGTGTTCTATGTTAGGGTAAATATGGCATGTAGTTACTCAATCAAATTGTCACGCTAAGTAATCAGACCTTTGCTTGTCTGTGAAATCTAGTAGAGAAACTCAAGGTTATCATGTAACTGTTTAATTTGATGTTGATGACTAGCCCTAATTTGCTCGAAGACCTGGTTCATCCTACTTCTGACAGTTTGCTATGTACTATATCTCATTTTTCAATTGTTCTACCAAGAGGCATTTATGTCACAGTTGTTTAGTTAAATTTTCCACTGACCATTGATTGGCAGTGGAAAAATCCCCTAACAATCCTGCAACTTCTTTTGAAAACTATGAACCATCATGGTCTTTCCCATCATGCACCAATATTTTCCTTTTAGTGATAACTCCATCCTTTTGGTGAGATTCTCTCTTCATGATAGCTTTTCGTTTCTTGCTAAAAAATAAATATTAGGGAGGCATATCTTTGGGAAAGATAGGTGTAAGATCACCTATGAAAGTAAGTTCGGAAATAGGATTTCCAGAGATGGTCTGTAGAGGAGTTAATGATGTGATAGGAGAACTAACTTTGGTGGAAGGTTCTTGTCCTGTTGTATTAGGGGTGCCAACATGAGTAGTTGGTGTTGAATGAGGGAAAACTTGTCCCATATTCATGAAGGATTCTAACCGAGCTAACACTTGTGGATCATTCAGTCCTAATAGTCATGCTCTTATTTCATGAAATAACACTTCTGGGCCTTTTGGGACTTCCTCATCTTTGTGATTAGTAGAGAAACTTGGCTCAGATCCTGTAGGCCTAGCTTCCTTTGAAGGAGTCATGGGTATTGACACTCCTTGCAGTATATTTGGTAAACTATTTCATCTGTGTTTCTGAAATGTGAGGAAACCAACTTGTTGCTCAGGGGGCATAGTCTAGAATTTGCTTCAGACTTCCTCATAAGATCTAACTCCCCTATACATTTTGTCATAAGGATAATTCTCATGGATTTATCACTTCATGTTAAAATGAGCCAGATGATTTTCCACTATATTATGTGGATCATGCTTCTTGAATTCGATGTCAAATAATTTGACATCCTCCAGGGATGCAGCCTCGACTTTAGAGTAACCAAAATCTAATAATGTGAACATGCCAAATTGAATGGGGAAAGTTGGCAATACTTTTTTCTAAGCTTCTTTCAACTCCTTATTGATACCTTCTGCTACTGTTTGGTATGCCACTTCTCTGCACACCATCCTGTTGAGTAAAAACTATGGGAGGGCATGAGGAGGAATGGAACGACCAAATACTCTGATATAGGAGAAATTATCCTCAATGAACCAATCTACAAGCTTTCCTAAGTTCCCCATAATGCTTTTTGAAATCTGGGGTAGTGGGTGACCATAAATAGCTATGTGAACATGCACTACAATGTTGTGATAGATTTTGTAAAAGAAATATTTCGTGTTCTCCTCCCATAATTTGGAGTGATAAAAATGAATTGGCTCAGAACTGGCAGGGTTCAAACTCTAGTTCATCAAGGGAAAAGGGGTCATGAAATAAATATCCATAACATATGTTGACTTGTAAAAAGGGCCAGGCTTCCCTTTTGATTTTGTTGATTTATACTCGGCAATTTCCTTGGCCAAACTATCAAATAGAATTTTGGCCCAATTAAAGGTATAAACCTTGACTACCTAGTTCATGATGGCTACCCACTCAACTGAGAAATGTGTAGGGTTCTTCTTCCCAAATAGGAGATAGATCATCATGGCCACATACAACATATGAGCATCTAAAGACATCGTGGTGTACATACCATAAGCGTCAGATCTGAATTTTTTTGTATGTCCCCACTAGGACCTGACTATATCATGACCATTTATAGTGTATTGGGTGCATTCCTTTCTCTCAAATTCTAGAAGAAATGTGGCATTGTAAGTGTATTTAGGGGTAGAGAAAATATTGTACATTACTTGTAGGTTCTCTGGTTGGAAAGAGTCGATGGTGACCTCTTGGTGGTTGATGACACTCTTGGTTTCGATGCCGACATGTTCCAAAGCCGAACTTATCATATCCTTATAGGGTATGATTTTTGGTCGCGCAGTGATCTTATGAAATTCTGACTATGCTACATGTCTAAGCTTAGCTATAAAGAACTCTTTGTCTTCTTCGGTAGATTCATCTGGACAACTAATGATCTCATGCTCTAAGACATCAAAAGCCTGTGTCCAAGTTTTAATGGTGTCCACAGCTCGTGGAGTTGTGTCTGATATAATATATGCATTCATATTTGAATCATCACCCAATGCATCAAGCATATTTTCATCTTTTCATGGCACCATAATCCTTAAGTAAATAGAGTTAGCTTACCTGTGACAGGAGAAGTTTGTAAGCTCTACACTGGATAAAAACTCCTAATTGCAAATGGTAAAAATGGCTTTGAAATTCGAACTTTTTTATTCAAAATGTCTATTGATCTTCATATATATTTACTAATTTTTGGCCCTTGGTCATATACTAAGGAAGAAAACAAATATTGAGGAAGAAGGAATACAAAGCATGAAGTGCACAAAAGGAACACAAACCGAGGAAGGGTCGAAATGGTTAAAGAAGCATAAAATAAGGAGCGAAGTAAGGGAACGCAAGCCATTGAAAAAGAAGATCAAGGAGGACAAAAAAGAAAAGAGGTTAGATCGTGGAAAACTCAACAAGCAGAAGAAGATACTAATGGGTGCTTTGGAGCACCTCGTGGAGAAGAAGGAAGAAATTTTTGGCGAAGCCCTTAAAATGCGGGTTATGTGGACTTAGGGTTTTTCCATTTAGGGTTTTGGGACCTAGGGTTTTAACACCTAGGCTTCGGTCTAGGGTTGTCTAAGAGTCATGAAATGTATAGAAAAATGTCTAGAAGAGTTGATAGGGTTGTTGTTGGTGATAGAAATATCGAGAGATGGAGGTGTTTTGTTGTAGAGCATTCTTGTATTCTATATCTTCAGCTGGGTACGAAGATCAACCCTGCAGTTGGGTACATAGGGAGGGGAATTAAGGAGGAAGAGAGAGAAGGATCTGCAACTAAGTGCATAGATATAACTGTATGTTTTCATCTATTATATCAAGAAACACATTTATATGGATGTAGCCCTAGGGAGAGGGTGAACCACGTAATATCGTGTTTTCTATGTGATTAGTGTTGTATTGTTTGCTATCTTTTATATTTTGATTGCATTGTTGTTTTCCCATTGAATATAAGAGATATAAACTAAATTCATGAAGCTAAGTATAAGACTATTAAAGAATCTCTAGGTTAACCTTGTGTTGTTATTCTGAAATCATCTTTCACTTCCCCTGGTTGTAGACACCTATGTCCTGCAACCCCCCCTATTGCTACTTCATGTGAGACTTCATTTGTTTCGCAGGTGTTTCCGAAAGGGACAATAGTTATGGTTTGTTGGTGCACTGTTAGAGTTGAACCTTGGGTATTCCCTCGTACCAAAAAATGGTTCTATTGTCGGGATCGGGATATTCTTAAGGGAATGTCAAGGTGGTTCCCATCGAAGACAAAGATTTAGAAGTGGATAGAAGAAAAGAAAGGGACTTCGTCGAAGATCAGAACAATAACCCTAACATTAGTACATGAGTTTGGTTGGGAAGGTACATCTTTACTGATGTGCATGAGATTTTCTTTGTGGGAGTTCATAAGGAGTTGTATGAGTGGTTAGCCAGATTAGCAGACACTCATTTTGAGATCAGATCTAGACCACCTATGTTTTGGACAACAACGTTGATTAAGAAATTCAAGAGAATCGATAACGTTGTGTCTAGATTGGTGGATATCTGGTTTGATAGCACTATTGGAGGGTACATTATTGATTTTTCTATTGACAGAGTAGAATCATATAGCCAAGCAAAGAGATATTTATTCAAGGGACCTAGAGGGAAGTTTTTACACTTTTTAAAGCTAAATATTAAGATACTATTGCATGACAAGAATATCTTGAAGATACAATAATCAATTGGATTTTAAAGCTAATGTTCAAGAATTCAGACATCGACATTGATGCAGAGGCTAGACAGATGCACAGTGGTAGATCATTCAGGAAGGTTCATCTTATGAACCTGTTTAAGCATAGTTATGGGCCATTAACACAAGACGAAGATTTCTATAGTGGAGAAGAAGTAGAGGGATCAGATGAAGAATATTCAGAGTTCACAAGGGCAGAGGAAGCAGAGTCTGAGGAACTTCATCGAGAAGAACCAAAAACTTCAGGGACTGTGCCTACTATTGAAGTAAGTGTTATTAATCCTCCTATTGTTTTAGCAGCATTCAATAACCAGAGTAACCAGAGTAATCAGAGCAATCGGAGTACTATTACAAGCAGTTTAGTACATACTCATTCGAGAAACCAAGGAAGATCTATGGCATATGAAATGAGGTTACCCATTTTCAGAGGAGACGAATCTAAGGATATTGACCAACAATGGTTCTTATGCAAAGTTGTATGGAGCATTAAGCAAGTCATCGATGAAGCTGTTAACAGAGCTCATTTTAGTACTACCTTGAAGGATCGCACATTGAGTTGGTATATGAAGTTTGTTTCAAGATCTGTACAACCTAAAACACTGAATGACATTAATACTGTGTTGAGTGTGGAGTTCAAGAAACCCAAGTTAGAGTCACAGTGCATTACAGAGTTGAAGAAAATCAAGTAGAAGGTGACTGAACCTGTTTTGGAAATTGATCAGAGATTTAAGCCCTTGAGAGACCATTTAATCTTTCATATTCCAGATGAAAAAAATAAGGAATGGTTCATCGCCACCCTCCTACCACATATTAGAGTTCCTCCAATGAAACAAAACGTTGCTTCGCAGGCTAAAGCATTAGAGATTTCCATGAAACTAGAAGCAACCCCTGTACGAGAATCCATTCCAGGTATGAGTCATATTTTGAATCAATTAACCAGTTTATCTTTACAAGTTGAAGACATGAAGAAATATAAAGGAAAAGAGAAAAGACAAGACATATGGTGTATTCAATGTAAATTAGAGGGCCATGAAAAAGAGCATTGTCCCTTGTTTAACGATTACTTGGCCTCTTGAGCCCCTAACCCTTTAAAGTAGGCTATTATACCATGGTGTGAGGTATGTGTAACATACCCATCCACCCACAGGATGGGGCATGCTACCTTCAAGCCCGCCCTTGGACTTCTTTCTCTTACAGATACCTTTTAAAATTCAAGGATGCATAAAAGAAAAGACTTTAACGACATGCACAGAAATATCTAGCAATCATGCATAGTCTAAAGATTCAATTAAATGTTAATTAAATATACACAATGAAAATACATCCATATACATATAAATGATACCATAACAGAGATCACTTATCTTTATGAAATATGACACCAACTGGTTGCAAACCAAGGATGTTCCACCCAACCGTAGACACTATTGTTCCAAATCTCAACAGCAGTGTCACCCCCAAGCCATGGCTATGAATCCACAAGGATGGTTCCAGAGTGTTACTTGGCTTCCCAAACCAGTCAGCACCCAAGCTCTCATGGGCTTCCCAGCTCTCACAACAATCCAAGTACCCAGCTTGCACCACCTGAGAGAATGGACCTCCACCCTTCTCTGCCACACAATCCCTCAGGAAGTCCTTCTCCTTATTCGGGCTCTAGCACAACTGGTCCATAATCTCAATGTTGGAACTCTCAAGACTCGCAACTATGAGAAATGTTGGACATAGGCCAATGCATCTCAAACATGTGGCCTCAGATCATGGCTGGATCACACTAGCGACCACTACATCCAACTATCCCATGGCTAATATTCAGCAATTTGGTTCCCTTTCCCCAGCCAAGATGTGGATGACGGATGGATCAATGAAAGAGGTAAGTGGGTGCATGGAGGTGTGTTCATGAAAGTGCATGAGGGACAGAATGGTGTGAATGCGTAAGTGAAGGAGAGAACAAGCCAAATACCAACCCCCCCATCAAACCAGAGGCAGATTTAAGTAACTTCATGGGGAAATCAAGAACCTCATGGCCTTCCCAAAGAAGCTCACATAACTAATACCCTCCCTTAGACAAAAAAAGAGGTAATTAGAATAGGAATAAACACTTATCCCCTCAAGCCCCCTCGCTTGTGGAATCATAGCCCCCTATAAATCTAGTCCTTATCTGTCTAGCATCCATCCATGTATTTATTATTAATAATGATAAATACATTACATGTCTTGGGCACATTGGCCTTTTAATAATTGTTTGGGCACTCTAACCTCTCATCATTGTAACAATACATTATTCAAAACGGGGGTTCAAAACCTGGGGTGTTACATCCCCTCCCTCTTATTTTGGCATTGTCCTCAGTGCATATACAAAAATAGAGATCAAAATCTCAAATTTATTCGCAACACTGTTGGTACTCTGCCCGCATGGAATCTTCATTCTCCTAGGTAGCATCTTCAGGACCGTAGTAGGTCCATTTAACTTTTACCAACTCTATAACTCGATTCTAGAGAATTTTGACTTTTATGTCCAATAGCTACACTGGTTGAACCTAAAAATCTCCCTCTGTCTCTACCTGAATCAGATGCCTATCAATAACATGGTTAGAATCATGTACATATTTCTTTAGTAAGGAGACATGAAATACATTATGCACATTCATGGAAGCAGGAAATGAAGTCATGTATGCAACTGGCCCTATTCTGCCCAATATTTCAAATGGACCATAGAATATGGCTGCCAACTTCGTACAACTACCCAATTTCAAAGAGATTTTATTGGGATTCACTTTCAAAAGCACATGCTCCCCTACTTTAAAATATCTATTTGTCTTATTATTGTTTGCATAAACTTTCTGTCTATCTTGAGCTACCTTTAAATTCTGCTTGATCTCGACTACCTTATCTTCCATGTCCTTTAGCAACTCTAGCCCAAGTACCACTCTATCTGTTGGGTTGTCCCAGCTTACTAGAGTATCACATTTCCTACCGTACAAGGCTTAAAATGGGCTCATTCTCAATGAAGCTTGATACCCATTATTATATGAAAAGTCAACCAAGTGTAAGTAATCTTCCCACTTAGATGGCTTATCCATCACATACATTCTCAGCATGTCTTCAATTATTTGATTGACTCTCTCTATTTTCCCATCTATCTGGGGAGATATGTTGTGCTAAATTTTAGATTTGTTACAAATCCTTTAAACAATCCCCTCTAGAAATTGGAGGTAAACTTTGTATCTCTATCCGATACAATTGTCCTAGGTATCCTATTCAACCTAGCAATTTCCTTCATGAAAATTTATGCAATATTAGTCGTTGTATGTTTTTTCTTCACAAGCACAAAATGAGCAGTATTTGTTAATTTTTCAATCACCACCATGATTGAATTATGTTTCTTATTCATTCTGGGTAATCCTGTGATGAAATCCATGGTAATCACTTCCCATTTCTTCTCTGGAATTGGCAATGGCTACAGCAAACCCGTTGGGTGAATATGCTCATCCTTTACCTTCTGACATTCCATACATCGAGAGATGTAATCAACAACATCTTTCTTCATTCCCAGCCAAAAGAATTGGCTTCTTACTGCGATAATTGTTTTATGGTAACCAGGATGTCCAGCATAAGGAACATCATGCATTTCCTTCAGTACCAAATTCCTCAATTCTCTAGAACTACGAACATAGATTCTATTTTTTATGCATGAGTAATCTATCTTCCTTTATCTCATACTCCTTTATTTTCGATTGTACATCTCCTTGCTATAAATTTTTCTTTGCTTGTAGGTAATGTTGGTCTGTAACAAGACCATCCAAAAATTTTCTCTTCAATTCTAACTGATGCATACTGGCAGTAGTAGCATGCATGAGATGCACTCTTCTACTAAGTCCATAGACAAATTTATTATCTTTTACCTTGATATGCTTGATATTAAAGTCATCTTCACTTAGAAATTCCAGCCATCTTGTTTGCCTAGCATTCAACGTCGGTTGTTCAAAATATACTTCAGACCAATGTGGTCTATCCTTAATTCAAATTTCATCCACATGAGATAATGCCTCCACATCCTCAAGGTGTGAACAATGGCAGAAAGTTCCAAGTCATGGGTGGCATAGTTCCTCTCATGTTCCTTAAGATTTCTGGACTCATATCCAATGACATGTCCATTTTGCATGAGGAATCCCCCAAGTCCTTCCTTACATGTGTCTGTACATACCACAAAATTTTCATTTGGGTCAGCAATCCTTAGCACAGGTGCACTAGTAAGTAATTCCTTCAACAAATTAAAATTATTTTCACACTTGAGTGTCCATTCAAATTTAGTTCCCTTCTTTTGCAAAGAAGTGATGGGATGAGAAATCTTAGAGAACCCTAATATGAACCTTCTATAGTAGCCATCTAATCCCATAAAATATCTGATGTCTGACACATTTTTGGGTGTTGTCCATCCTCTAATGGCTTCGATCTTCTTGGGATCTACTGCTATTCCCTGCTCTAAAATAATGTGTCCCATGTAATGGATCTGATTTTGATAAAAAGAACACTTACTCAGCTTCGCATACAACTGATGTTCTCTCAGTACTTGCAATACCAGTCTTAAGTGATGTTCATGCTCCTCTTTAGACTTAGAATAGATAAGTATGTCATCTAGGAATACTATGAAAAACTTATCCAAATAATTTTTGAATATGTCATTCATTAAGCACATGAATACAGCTGGTGCATTGGTCAATCCAAAAGGCACCACTACAAATTCATAATTCCCATACCTGGTCCTAAAGGTTGTCTTATGAATGTGTTCTTCCTTGATTCTTACCTGATGGTATCCTTCCCTCAGGCCAATATTTGAGAATATCTTTTCTCCTCTTAGCTGATCAAAGAGGTCATCAATTCAGGGTAGAGGATAATTGTTCTTTATAGTGTACTTGTTCAACTGTCAGAAGTCAATACACAGCCTCAAGGTTCTATGCTTCTTTTAGACGAAAAGTATTGGTGCTCCCCAAGGTGAAACACTTGGACTTATGTACCCTTTCTTCAACAATTCCTCCAACTACATTTGTAATTCTTTTAACTCTGGTGTGTTCATTCTGTAAGGTGTTTTTGACACTAGGGAAGCTCTTGGAAATAAATCAATTGAGAAATCTATCTCCCTTCTTGGTGGAAATTCGAGTATTTCTTGGAAAACATCTTCAAATTCATGTAGTACCAAGAAATCTTTGAGGCTTGGCCCCTTTGTATTATCTGGATCTTCCACATGAGTTACATACAATTGAAATCTCCCTTATAGAGATGGGTCTTGGAACTCCTTTCACATTGCTTTGTTTTCTATTTCCATCAAGACATGTAAATGTCTTGTTATGACAATCTAGGACAACATGATTCTTTTCCAACCAATCCATTCCAATTAAAATATCATAAGACCCCAATGGTATGATATTTATATCAATACTAGTAGTCACGCCATTAAGACTTATGGAACAACTTATGAACATATCATGGATTCTTCTTTTGGTCCCAGTGGCTAACTGAACCAAACTTGTTTTTCCAAGTTTACTTTTGTCCAAATGTAATCTATCCACTATCTTAAGATCAATTCAGCAATGAATTGCTCCTAAATAAATCAAAATAGAAATAGGTTGATTTAAAATCTTACCTTCCATCTCGATCATATTGGACTGGTACTCTTCTTATCGATCATCTAAAGCTACATAGATTCTTCCCATATCTTCGACCATTGTAGCCTCTTGGATCTTGTGCACAGTCTTCACTCTGTCCTTTCTGTGTGGAAAATCCTTGTATAGGTGATCTTCCTTGCATCCCCAACATTGGATTGGTGGTCTTCCCCTTTTTCCCAAGGAATCTTCTTTCTTGAAATCCCCCTTAGCATACTGATCTTGATGATTTATATTAGGCTCATTCCTATTGAAGGGAGGCCTGAATCCTTTCCTCCTCTAATCGTACTTCACATTTTTCTTGTCCTTCCAAGATTTTTGCAGAGATTCTCTTCCCTGGCCTTTCTCATACATGTATTTAACCTTCCTAATAGCTTCAGACAAGGTCTTGGGCTCATCATAATTGATATTTTCCTTATAAAAGGATGGAAGTCCACTTAGAAATCTCTGTATTTTCAATTTATCATCACCAATGAACCTGACATACTTTAGCAATCCCAAGAACTTCTTCTAGTACTCTGCCATAGTCATGCTTCCCAACCTGAGTTCAATGAAATCCTACATTTTCTTGTCATAGAAAATCTCTGAGAGGTACTCCTTCTAGAATTACTTCTTGAACTGCTTCCAAGTGATCCTACTTTCATTAACATGTTCCACTTTATTCAGTTGGTCCCACCATATTGCAGCTTTCCCGTGTAAATGTTAGGTGGCAATCCTAGCTTCTAGGTTGGACGAATAGTTCTGCAACTGAAAATATCTCTGGATTCCAAGAAACCATGCTTTGGCATCATCTTCCCTTTCTCTTTCACCATCGAAGGAAGGTGGCTTGAGCTTCCTCATCTCTCTTTGCAAATTGTCTATCTCTTGTTTCCTTATTTGGTGTCTGACAAGAGACACCTTTGGACTGCTTACGGGATCTTTTGATGCATACAAATTTCTTTATGAGTAAGGAGGTGAGTGGTGTCCATGAGCTCTACTAGCACTTCTGGAATAACCATCTCTTCCATGATCATTCCTTCTTTCATAGAACCTGCCTTCTTCCTCTTGTCTTGAGTTTGATCCCTTCTTCATTTGTCTCTGTAACTGATTTAAGCTCTGCAACGCTCGAGCATTTATCTGACTTTTCTCTCTCATCGGTCTCATGTTGTCTGCTTTGTATCTCTACACTTCCATCTCCAGGCTTCTTATCATTTCTATTAATGTTTCCTAATCTCCTTTTACCTTGCATCCATTGGACTCTGTCTCTGCATTACCAACTCTGGTATTCTAGATTTCAGCCTCCTTATCCTAACTGGAGGCTCCCTCACCTTCTTCCATTTCCTCAATATGCATCCTAAGCTGAAGTTCTTAAGCCCCTTAATTATGAAAAATGTGAAAATATGATAAACAAAATTTCCAAACCATGTTACAGGTCTCTTTATTTTTTTTTGTTCATGGAGATCAAATCCCCATTCTCCAAAAATAACAGTGTCTTTTTATCCTTGGCTGACACAGAGCTCATCCTATGCAAGTGATTCCTTCCAACCACCTTCTCAAGTGACCATGACTATAAAATGCAGCAAAATCCTTCCTTGGAATCTTTCTGTCTCGAAGACAACCAATTCATCCCTTATCCCTCCTTCCCTTAGCTCCCAATTCTTCATATGACCATGACCATGACCTTGTGCTTAGCTGAAAAAGTGCTTGTCCAGATCTTCAGGACTTCGAAACTTTGAGCCAAAACCAGATCAATGGTCCTCATCCTCTTTCACAATCAACAATTGAGATCCACTTCAGGACTCCATGCTTCGGAAATCTCAACTTTCCTCACTTGCCTCCTCCCGGAATGCTTTTACCACAAGGTTCATGATCTATCAAAGGGTGTCCTCCCACAGATTAGCGGTTGTGAATCACCTCGGCTCTTTGGGCTTCAGAAGTTTCAAACCTTCCTTCTGCACTTTCTCTCAGAGTGATTTTACTCAAAGTCAACGATCCTTTGACATGTGTCTTCTGGAATCAACGGTCGATACATACTCCAGCCTTCAGGAGTTTTTGACCCAACCCAACCTGTCACATATTTCCCCTCTGGAGTGCCCAGTCTCTGAACTGCACAATATTTCGCCATGTGGATAAATACTAGAAGTGGACACATGGCCCAATCAGGTGGGTGACATGTGTCACATTCTAACTGAATTTTCAATACTCCAAATTCTCAAAACTTACTGACATGTCGCACACATTCCATGTGTCCATGTCATCCTAGGTGACATCCACAAGCCATGTCACTTTGGAAATTATGGGGTCCACATCACCTCTTGGTGAAGTCATCGTGCCCCATCACTTCGACTCTTCAGGCTTCAGGAATTCAAGAGTTTACATGCTAGAACACATCCAATTCTCCTGAACTCTGCATTTCCAGACTGGCCAATTTGTCTCCATGTGTCCCCCTAGATTGGACTACTAAGATTCAATTCGGATTTTCACCCAGAGTCCATGGATCTGCACTATGTGTCCTCCTTAATTTGACGCTTGAGGCTTACTTCGGGTCTTCGGACTTCAAAAATATCAAATTTCAAAACTTATCTAGTCCCACTAGCTTATCTGAAGCCCTTGATCTGGTGACGTGTGGATCTCGATAGATCAATGGCTGAGATCCTCGCAGATGATCAGAATATTGATATTTACTTCAGCTCTCTAAATCTTTGGGCTTTGGGAGTCTCAATCTCAACTGAAAACCTCTCGAACAGATTCCTCCTAAATTTGAAGGGGACGATCATGATCCTTCAAACCCATTACACAAGTCTACGACGTTCTATCTCCCGCATAGATTCTGCAATGTCATTCCTCCTTATATTTTCAACTCCACGGTCAAAATTCGATCTCGACCCCGAGACTCTGACCAACAAACCCAACCCATACCAGCTCGGTGTTTCAACCAAAATATCTGATACCAAACTACCACATACCCATCCACCCATAGGTCAGGGCATGCTACCTTCAAGCCTTCCCTTGGACTTATTTATCTTACAGATACCTTTTAAAATTCAAGGATGCATAAAATAAAGGACTTTAACGACATGCACAGCAATATCCAGCAAGCATGCATAGTATAAAGATTCAATTAAACGATAATTAAATATACACATCGGAAATCCATTCATATACATGTAAATGATACCATAACAGAGATAACTTATATTTATGAAATATGAGACCAATTGGCTGCAGACCAAGGACCTCCCACCAAACCATAGACACTATTGTTCCAAATATCAATAGCAGCGTCACCCCCAAGCCAGGGCTATGAATCCACAAGGATGTTTCCAGAGTGTTACTTGGATTCCCAAACCAGTCAGTACCCAAGCTCTCATAGACTTCCCATCTCTCACAACAATCCAAGCACTCATATCTCTTCTACCCATCTTGCACCACCAAAGAGAACAAACCTCCACCCTTCTCTACCATGCAATCCCTCAGGAATTCCTTCTCCTTATTCAGGCTCCAATGCAATTCGTCTAGAATCTCAATGTTGGAACTCTCAGGGCTTGCAACTATGAGCAACACTGGACACAGGCCAACACATCTCAGACATGTGGCCTCAGGTCATGGCTGGATCACACTAGCGACCACTACAACAAACTATCCTATGGATAATCTTTAGCAATTTGATTCCCTTTCCCCAGCCAAGACGTGGATGATGGATGGATCAATGAACGGGGTAAGTGGTTGCATGGAGGTGTGTGCATGAAAGTGTGTGAGGGATAGAATGGTGTGAAAGCAGAAGTGAAGGAAAAAACGAGCCAATGACCAACCCCCCATCAGACCAAAGGTGGGTTTAAGTAACTTCATGGGGAAATCAATAACCTCCTGACCTTCCCAAGGAAGCTCGCATAACTGATCCCCTCCCTTAGACAAAAAAAAGGGTAATTAGAATAGGAATAAATACTTAGCCCCTCAATCCCCCCTCTCTTGTGGAATCATAGCCCCTTATAACTCTAGTCCTAGTCTCTCTAGCAGCCAGACATGTATTTATTACTAATAATGATAAAAAAATTACATGTCTTGGGCACACTCGCCTTTTATTAATTGTTTGGGCACTCTGGCCTCTCAACATTGTAACAATACATTATTTCAAATGGGGGTTCAAAACCTGGGGTGTTACAGTATGTAGAACCAAACATCGGCCTGGTGAATGTTATTATATGCAAAAATATGTCCATAAACCAAACAACCTTTATTGTACATTATGAAAATATGTGGGGCATGATGAGAAGGATTATAGGGCTTATGACCTCATGCATGAAAGGTCAAGGGATACATATAAAATCCAAGGAGAACTACAGTAGTAAGGGAATGTTGCACAGTTCAACTCCCTGGGAAGAGGAAACTTCAACCCTCACAGTGGATTCGGAGGAAGAGGACGAGGAGGAGGTATGGATCGAGGTTGGGGTCAGATTATTTGCTATAACTACACCCAACTAGGTCATTTGGCAAGGGATTGTCAGAACCCTTGTACTACTTGCAACTATTGTAATTCATTTGACGATGTCATTGAAGACTTTCCAATATTGTTAGCTAAACTTCAAGAAATATGAGGTGGAAACCAGCAAGTCCATATAATATCAGTTGAACCTTGCAATGAGGAACCTAGATTCATTGTTATTACTAGAGGAGGCATTGTTATAGGAGAATATAGGGTGACTCCAGGAAAGACTACAAATGGATCAGGGATCAGAAGAGCTACAAAGAAGGAAAAGTTGTTTGATACGAGGAGGGAAAAGCATATTTTTTAAGAAGCAATGGGAGAATTTGTAGGAGAATAAGCTTCTTCATCTAGGGCACAACCAGAAGTAAAGGAATGTTAAATGGCTCCAGCATTTGATCAGTCTGTCCCACTTAGGCAATGAAAATAGGTAAGCAAATTGGTGGACTTCTTGTATACTTGTATCAATTTGATTAAAGATGAAAGAGATGTGCAGGAACTACAACACCTAATAAGATAGTATGAAATTGGAAGAATATACCCTCTGCTGAGTAGAGTTGTGAATCAAGTATCTAGGAAAAGGAGGACAAGCAAGGAACTGCACCTTAGTGCTCAGATTGGAGACTACGGCGTGGATTATGTGGTCCTCGACCTGGGATCAGAAGTAAATGTTATGACAAAGCAGACTTGGGCATTGATGGGAAAAACTAAATTGATTTACTCTCCCATTAGGCTCAGGATGGCTAATAAATAGGCAGTGAGCCCCTTTGGAATACTAGAGCATGTCCATGTGGACATCGATGGAGTGAGAACATTCATAGACTTTGAAGTGATTGAGATTGTCGATGATATTTGTCCCTATCCTGTGTTGTTGGGTATTGATTGGGATTTCAACAATCTGACTATTGTTGACCTAAAAAAGAGAAGAATGACATTCAAGAGTAATGGCGTTAAGGTCATTGCACCTCTTGATCCTGATGAAGGTCGTAGATACGCATAGCCTATAAGAGAAGAAGATTGTGCCTACGAACTAGAGAACATCTATAAACTAGTAGAATGAAAACAGGATTATATAAATCCTACAACAGATGAAAATCTAAGTTCGCGAAGTGAGAGTGCTTGCTCGTCAGATTCAGAAGAAGCACTGGAAAATTGGCAAAATAAAATGTATGAAATCTACGTGGAGGTGTGCCAGATTGACCAAGGAAGTTCACTGGATTGGCACAGAAGTAAGTAATCTTCCCACATTTGATGGCTTGAATCATTTAGATACATTTCTAACTGAATTTGAGAGAATTGTACAAGTACAACAGAGGATGTTGGCACTAGATGAAGCCTTGAAAGAAACACTAGATATATGGTGGGGAGCTCACAAGAAGCACATCGCGAAATGGTAACAATGTCGCACCTTATTGACAGTGTGTTTTTTAGACCAAGATGAAGGTTGTGAAGTTCGATACATAGGTTAGAATTTTTCTAAGGACCATGTGCAAAGTTTTAAAGAATCCTAGAGCATCATTCCCAAAGAACAGTGGGTACATAAGTTCATTAACACCTTAGATACTACGCCTATCAACTTGTATCTTCAAGCAAGACTGCGCTTAGCCACTACAGATTGGTATGGTATGACCCACAACTTTGTATTTACGTTCATATTTGAAATCCAATACCCCATAGTATATCTGACCTCACAAATTATAAAACATAAGGTCTTTGAGGAGGCACCTAACCCCCCTTTTGAACAAGAAGAAGATGAATGGAATCCACCTCTTCATTGGTTACATGGTTGTTATAATATTAATGTTGATGGAGATGATGATCCTAGGAATGTGAACATTTCAGAAACTGAAGGTCAAAGAGATAAAGAAGGGCTAGGGATTGAATTACCTTTTGTAGGGTAGCCTATTAAAATTAAGAAAGTTAACATTGGAATAGAACAAGCACCTAAGTTAGAAAATATTGAAGACTATTGGGATGATGCTACTATTAGTAAGATTACAGAACTATTGCATGAGTATCAGGACTTGTTTCCCACCAATTTCATAGACATGAAGGGAATTAAAGGGCCCATGGGAGAAATGAAGATCCCTTTAAGAGTATATGCAAGACCTGTCAGGTAGAGGCCTTACAGACTGAATCCCAAGTACAGGGAGAAAGTTAAGATTGAATTAAATAGAATGTTGGAAGCAGGAATCATAGAACTAGTTGAAGAATCTGAATGGATCAGCCCTATGGTGGTCTAGGATAATAAGTCAGGAGAAATCATAATCTGTGTATATCTAAGGAATTTGAATGATGCATGTTTACATGACCCATTCCCTACACCTTTTACTAATGAAGTTATAGATAATGTAGGAGGACAGGAAGTTTACTCATTCACAGATGGATTTTCAGGCTATCACCAAATCAAAATTGCTAAGCAAGACAGACATAAGACTACATTTGCAACAGAATGGGGTTATTTTTAGTACAATGTGATGTCTTTTGGGTTGAAGAATGCACCAACCATCTTTTCTAGGGTGTTGTTCGAAGCATTTAAGGAATTTTCACATAAGTTTTTGGAGGCATACTTTGATGACTGGACCATTTTTAGCCTACTAAAATATCATATTGAATGTTTGATATTAATGTTAGATAAGTGCAGGAAATGTTAGATTGACCTAAATCTGAAGAAGTGTATTTTCTTTTCTCCTTTTGGAGTGTTGTTAGGACACATTGTGTGTAAGTAGGGGTTATTGGTAGATCCTTCCAAGATCGATATCATTGTTGATATACCTCCTCCTACTTTAGTTAGACAGTTGCGCACTGCATTGGGACACACTGGATACTACAGAAAGTTTATTAAGGGCTACGCACAAATAAAAACACCTATGGAGAAGATATTAAAGAAGGATAGTAAGTTTTAATGGACAGAGGAATGCCAGCAGAGCTTCGACACACTAAAGTAGAAAATGGGCATTGTGCCTATCTTGGTTTTTCCGGATTGGAGTAAGGAGTTAAATGTTCATGTTGATGCTTCATCTATTACATGAGGAGCAGTCTTAGCACAACCAAGAGTAATAGAGATTGACCACCCTATAGCCTTTGCTAGCAGGAAGCTTTCTATATCTGAAAGGAATTATACTACCACTGAAAGAGAAGGTTTAGCTATAGTATATGCTCTACAAAATTTTAGACACTACTATTTGGGAGGACATTTTAAGATGTTCACTGACCATTCTACATTGAATTATTTAGTCAACAAGCCAGTGTTGGGGGGAAGAATATGCAGATGGTTACTATTATTACAAGAGTATGAATTTGAGATCATGGTCAAACCAGGGAGAATGAATAAGGGACCTGACCACTTATCCAGGTTAGAACACGGAGAGGAACCTACCAGTTTGGATGATACACTACCATATGCATAGTTGTTGACTATCAGAAAATTCGATGATCACTTCACCGAGATAGTCCAATTCCTATCCACAAGAATAGCACCTCATGAATATACAGTTATTCAGAAGAAACAGTTGGTAGTCCACACTGCAGATTTTCAACTTATAGTTGGATAGTTATATAATATGGGACCAGATGAGATCTTGAGGAGATGCGTTATGGAGGCAAATAAACCATTGATTCTTGCAAAATCACATGAAGGCATAGCGGGAGGACATTATGCAGGGAAAGCAATGACGTAGAAGGTTCTCAGAGCTGGCCTCTAGTGGCCCACTTTACATAAGGATGCTAAGGAATACTATAGAGCCTGCGGTGTATGCCAAAGCATAGGGAAGCCTTCTAGTAGGGATGAAATTACTTTAGCACCTCAGTTAACTTTACAGGCATTTGAGAAATGGGTTATTTACTTTGTGGGACCTATCAACCCACCAGGAAGGCACACAGGAGCTCGATACATCATCACTACTACAGAGTGTTTGACCAGATGGGCAAAAGCAAGAGTCATTAAAGACTGTAGTGCAACTATAGTTGCACGATTCATCTTTGATGATATCATAACTAGATTTGGATGCCCGAAGATCCTTATGAGTGATCAAGGCACACACTTCATCAACAAAACTATTAAAGCCTTGACTCAGGAGTTCGAAGTTCACCATCAGAAGAGCACTTCATACCACCCACAGGTGAATGGCATAGTAGAATCTTTCAATATGATCTTGGAGACAACGTTGACTAAGATTTGAAGTGTTAACATAAGTGATTGGGACCTGATGATTTCAGCAGTATTATGGAATTATATAACTACTTGCAAAAAGTTAACCACGCAAACTCCCTTTAAGTTAGTATATGTCTTGGAAGCAGTGGTACCTATGGAATATTTGGTTCCTAGTTTACGAAATGCAGTATTTACATGTATGGATGGCATTGGCATTGTTCAAGACAGACTCACGTAGTTGATGGAACTAGAGGAAGACAGGTTCATTGCAGGATTTCATGAGCAAGTACAAAAAGAACAAGAAAAGTCTTACCACGATAAACATATCAAGAAAAAAGCATTCAAGTAAGGAGATTTGGTACTTTTATATGGCATAAAGTTCATGAAGCATCCAGGAAAGTTTAGGACACACTAGCTTGGGCCATTCAAGGTTTCCTATGTTACAGAGGGTGGAGCTGCACAGTTGAAGACCATTAATGGAGATTGGAAGGATGGGTTAGTGAATGGGAGTCGGTTGAATTTGTATTGTGACAACCAGTTGCCACATAGCTCTCAGTAAAAGCAAAGCAAGAAGGTTCTACGTACCAGGTGTAGTTGAAATTGGGTACCAGACACAGAAAAGACAGTCTACACACAATAGGAAGGGACAGAGAAGAAAGAACAGGTCATTTCGCGTAGTCTGCAGTCGAAGTAATACAAGAGATTCAACCCTGTAGTGACTCGGTACGAATCACATGTGAGTGTTGGGGGCCTATTGTCCCTTGGTCATATATTAAGGGAGAAAACAAATATTGAGGAAGAAGAAAGACAAAGCATGAAGTTTGCGGAAGGAACACAAACCGAGGAAGGGTTGAAATGGTTAAAGAAGCATAAAAGAAGGAGCTAAGTAAGGGAAATAAATGCGTTGAAAGAGAAAATCAAGGAGGACAAATAAATAAAGAGGATATATCGTGGACAACTCAGCAAGCAGAATAAGATACTAATGGGTGCTTTGGAGCACCTCCCGGAGAAGAAGGAAGAACTAGTTGGTGAAGCCCTTAAAATGAGGGTTATGTGGACTTAGAGTTTTGGCATTTAGGATTTTGGGACCTAGGGTTTTGACACTTAGGATTCGGTCTAGGGTTGTCTAAGAGTCATGAAATGTATAAATAAAGGTCTAGAAGAGTTGACAAGGTTTTTGTTGGTGATAGCAATATCGAGAGATAGAGGTGTTTTGTTGTAGAGAATTCTTGTACTCTAGATCTTCAGCTGGGTGCGAAAATCAACCCTGCAGCTAGGTGTGCAGGTAGGGGAATTAAGGAGGAAGAGAGAGAAGGATATACAGCTAAGTGTGCAGATAGAACTGTATTTTTTCATCTATTATGTAGAAATTTTAATACAAATTATGTATTGCCTATATTTTCCTGATCTAACAATTATATTCCACTATTAAATACAAAATCGCTTCTAAAAATATTCTTGCGGAATTTAAAACACGATCGCCAATTGCAATATCAAGAAGAAAGATCAATCATACATAACACAGATGTTTTACCAGGAAATAATAAAACTAAAAACCCCACTATCATATATTATGTATATATCATGGATCATGAAACAATCTCATACAAAACTCTAATCCAAGAGCTCTCAATACAATATTCAATCATCTCACACTGTCATACAAAAATTGACAAATTCATGTGCCAATTTACTGCTTCCAGACAGCCTGTCTCCTCTACGCAATCCTTGTTGATGGAAATCCCTACAATGAATGAAACCCTCTTTCCTAGGCTGCACAATCCTTATGGTCACATCCACTATTGTTGTTGTTGCATGAGTGCACTCACTAATTTCACAACTGATAGTCAAACTGTCCCTTTCACCTACTATCTCAACTGGGTCTCCACTAGATCTGACATGCATGTAGTTAACAGTGGTAAATCTTCAGTTTCATGTGAGATTACTGATTGTGAATTAATTAATAATTAATTCATTGATCTCTCACTAGTGTAAGTTTAGTTACAACTAGTACAACTGAGCTTAACTCACTTAACTGAGTTAAACTACTTCACAACTCACATAACTACACATCCAACTCTGTTACAACTTCGAAACACTCAATTACAACTAATTTGACTTACATGTCCCACCAGTCAACCTTTGAAATCAAATTTCCTATAGCTAACTGATTTTCCACTTCAGTTAACTATTTCCAAGTGCTCATTGAGAATAGACTAATATTTATTGTCCAAATATTATTAAGGTATAATAATAGTCAACATACATCTATAAATAGAATTCGCTCACCATTTATAAATAGACATCATCTATAAATAGAATTTTCTCATCATCTAAAAATAGACTTCCACCTAAAAATAGCCTGAGGCTCCATCCTAGTGTAGGTGCATAATTTTCACTAGGATCTTCTTGTTGAATATCAACATATTATATCAAGAAACAGAATTTTTTGGATGTAGCCCTAGGGGGAGGGTGAACCATGTAATATCATGTTTTCTATGTGATTAGTGATGTATTATTTAATATATTGTATACTCTGATTGCATTGTTGTTTTCCCACTGAATATAAAAGATATAAACTAACTCCGTGAAGCTAAGTATAAGACTATTAAAGAATATCTAGGTTAACCTTGCATTGTTATTCTGAAATCATCTTGCACTTCCACTGGTTGTAGACACATGTGTCATGCAACCCCCCTATTGCTACTTCGAGTGAGACTTCATCTACTTTGCAAGTGTTGCCGAAAGGGCTAGTAGTTAGGGTTTGTTGGTGCAATGTTAGAGTTGAACCCTGGGTCTGCCCTTGTGCCAACACTGACGAAGAATTTATTAAACTTAATGGAATTCATTACCTAGTGATTTGTAATCCTTATTTGAAATCATTAACCTTAATCAATCATAAATGTCATTAATACTTTGACGGTTTGCATTCAGGAGTTTTGGATGTGATAGGGTGGAAATCTCTTGAAGTCTAAATTTGTGGAGGAGTTAATCTCTGAGTAATCACTTTTAAATCTTAATTAATCATGTTTAAAATGTTGTATTAACTTTAATTATTTCAGAAGTTCAGACTTCATAAGTTTTGAATATAGCACAAGATAAATTTCCCGAAATCTGAAACTGTGAAGTAATTAATTAACACTTAATCATGACTAATTAAAGTCGTTAACCATTTTATTAATTCCTTGAAAACCCTTTTTACTCTTTGTAATCACTTTACTTCGATGCATTGATAATCCGGGGATTGTGAAATCTAAAAATCCCAAAGAGTAATCTCTCGGAGTGATGTGGAAGGGATGACATCATTCTAATGATGTGTCAAGAAAAGGAAGGTGCCACGTGTCACTTGAAACGTGTGAATCATCCGACATAAATGTCAAAAATAAGTGCCATGTGTCAACTCAAGGAAATATTTTTTAGAAGGACACGTGTCATATGACTTGTGTCTGTAAGTCCTTTAGGAATAGTCACAAGTGGCTATCTTCAAGACTTTGGAGTTTCAAGGCTTTCGTTGTTTAGGTTTGCTGGAATACCCAAAGCACGAAGCTACGAAGCGACCATTAAATATTTTCTTTTAGAACTTAGGAGGCTTTAAAACTTCAAACATCATTAGGACCATTTGATGAAATCAAAGTAACTCATTGATGATAGATATCATAGGTGCCTTATTGATAAATAAGAATCAATGGATTTATTTTAATTTTAAAAGGTCGCTTTCTAGTTTTTTTCTTTTTTGGGTAAAATTTGATTTCTAAGAGGTGAAAAATATAAAGCTCGAAAGCTCAAAATTATGAGTGTTCTAACAAGCCCGATGTCCATGGAACTAAATCAATCGACGATTGATGTTAATTATTGGTTTTATTAGAAAATTGATGTGTGCAATGTTAGAGGTTATGGGGGCTCATTATCTTGATAGGTTGGTGAGTCAGTAGGCCTGTTGGCCCAGTGGTATGATACCCTGACAATGGAACCCTGCATATCGGCATAGAGGTATACAGGATCAAAGGAGGATCATTGCAATGTTAAATACCTGATGGGATGATATATTGGTATCCCAGTGGTATGATAACTCAATGATGCAGTGAATAGATCAACGGTTGTGATCTAATCAAGAACTAATTGAACGAATAGTGTGTAAACAAGGAAAAGGTGCATGGTTGAGGTCCTGAGGGCCTGATGGGCCATTACCCTGATCGATCGGTGAGATCGGTGGGTTGGTAATCCTGGTATTCTCGATGTCCAGGGAACTATATCGACGATCAAGATTTGACCCCTACATGATCGAACAGTTGTTGAAGGTTAAGGGTTGTGATGACCGAAAATCATATCAATGGATGAGATAGAATCAGGGACCAAGTCGTATGGTAACTATGCATCAAGGATGTATTTCATGCTTTGGTGGGAAGTGAGCATATCAATGGTTGATATTGAATCATGGATCTGATTGGATGACTACTGAGCATCAAGGTTGATTATCTATCCAGTGAGAAGATAACATGCAAATTAAGAGAAATTTGGGACAGGTTTTGAAGGATTGTTTGCAGCTAGATTTTGTGGAAAATCAAGGGAGATGACCTCATGAACATATTTTTGTATGTGGAAAAATCATTGATTGTATGGGATATATAAATAACGTTGCCATAAACTATTTTGATAGGAGGTGAGCAAGTGTGAAATATGTAAGAGTGTGGATATGTGGGAAGTTGAGGCTCTGAGGTTAGTGGATACCAAAGAATTAAAAGAAGAAGAATGTAATTTTATAAGGGAGGAAGGGAGGAGAAAGGTAAAACGAGGAAATTTTGGTGTCTAACTAATTAAAAATAGGTAGATAAATGACAGATCATTTGTCATGCATATGCAAGCCTGAAGTGAAGTGGTATTTCTATACATTTGAAAACTGATTAGACCTAATTTCATCAGGTTGGTTCCTGCAAATATTGCAGTTGTAGGTTGGTTCCCATAGGCATTGTTGAGTTGGTGCTCAGCTAAGGGGATTTATGTCTCTAGCAGGTTGGTGCCTACAAATATTGTAGTTGTAGGTTGGTGTATGTAGGAATTGTTCAGTTGGTGCTTAGCTGAGGAGATTACCTGCAGGTTGGTGTCTGCAAATATTGTAAAACAAGGTTGGTTCCTACATGATAATATAAAGATAAGTTTTGTGGTTTTCTCCCATTTGGGTTTCCACATTAAATCTTTGTGTACTTTCGATTGTATGGTTCTATATATTTATCATTAACTTCTTAATGTTGGTAAAGTAATAAGTTGATAAATATTGTAAGAATAAAAAAACATTATTATATTGATTCACTCCCCTCTTAGTATAAGTAAGTGTGCCAAAAATTGGTATCAAAGAAGGTTCCTTCAAAACATTCTAACCACTGAAAGGTAAGTCCCTACAACACACATGGATAAACAAGAAAGTTTCTCTACAAATAGAGATCCAGTATTTGATGGATCAAACTATGCATTATGGAGCATAAGAATGGAAACTTATTTGAAGGCATTTGGGTATGACGTCTGGAGTGCAGTTGAGAATGGTTACACAGTTCCAAAAAACCCACCGGTAGATACAGTTGAAAACAAGATTAGTTTCTATGATTCTAAGGCCATGATTACAATCCAATCCAGTTTGGAAGAATCGGAGTTTGTCAAATTCATGCATTGTGCTTCAACAAAAGAGATGTGGGACAAGTTATAGAAAATATATAAAGTAGACAACAAATTCAATAAGTAAACATTACAAACCTATAGAGGTCAATTTGAGACTCTTATGGTGAAAGAGGAAGAGAGTATTGCAGACTAATTTATTCGAGTAGATAAGATTTTCAACACCATTAGAGGATTGGGTGAAGATGTTAAAGAAACAATTATTGTGCAAAAAGTGTTTAGGTCACTTCCCTCAAGATTTAATCCCAAGATATATTTGATTGAAGAAATGAAGGACCTAGACAATTTGACAATGAATGAATTACATGGAATTCTCATTGCATATGAAATGAGGATAAAAATGGATAAACAAGAAAATTCATTGTTACACCTCAAAATTACTCACTTCGATAGTGTCTCAAGTGTCGTCATTACGAGTGTTGTAAGTGTCACATCTTGTCTGTAAGTGTCGCATATTGAATATATGTATTGCAAGTGTCAGAAATAGTATACTGCCATCTTTCCTATGTTGTGCCTCTAACAACATCACAAAGACACTTAGGACACCTCAAAGGTTAGTTTGGAAGATGAAAAGTCTCTTGACAGTGAGTACAAACCTTTTCCCATTGAAAAAACCACTCAAAAACTGAATTTTGGAGAGGAGCGCTCCTCTACCCACTGTCAGGGAGTGCTGGCACTCTGTGAGCCTCTTTGGGGGAGTTTTTGAGTGCCTTGTGCACCCTTATGGGGGAGAGCTACCCCTTTTTGAGCAAATTATTGATTTGTTGAGGCAAATAAGGGAAGAATCCCTCAATTTATGAAGGTAGTTGGATTCGAATAGATGCTCAAGGCATGATCTTAGGGGAAATCCTCAACTGAAGGAGAGGAATCCTCAACTTATCCCAAAGATCTCTCAAGTGGTTGGAACTCTCCAAGGTTATATAAGGAGGCCTTCTCATGGTGAAAGGTACAAGGAAGATAGAGGTATGAAACCTATGATCTCATAGGAAACATACGGAACAATGGAGATTGAGAATTACATCAAACTTATGATCTCATGAGTGATATGTCATAAAAGAAATCAGTGGATATTGATTGAGCAAAGGAGTTGGACAAGGAGAACTAGAAGAAGTTGTCGCACCTCCATTCAAAGGATTGTAAGTACTTTTACTTGTTCTCATTAATAATCAATGCTTGGCCTGTTTTTTTCAAACTTGTGCTTGTTCCATATGAGTTTGTCTACAATAGATGGATCTATGTTTGAGATAATCTCGGTAGATTAGGAAGTCTTTTGTACCTTTGTTTGTTTTGCAGGACCTATCAAGGAGCTCAGGATCGAAGCTCAGTCGGGACTTTGCAAGGACAAACGTTGTTCATAAGGTACATAGCTTTCTCCTTCTCTTTCATTCATTAACTTGATTAGATCTAAAAGGAAGTCAATTTCCATGTTAATCACTTTTTGTCTTCGCCTTAGGAGTCTAGAGACCAAGAGGGAATCCACTTGTCTGCAAAGGGATTCACCTACAACAAAAATTGGCAACCATACTGGGGAAAATAATTGATTTTTGTTTCCATTCCCGGATCTTTTTTTTGGCCCTTTGCCCACTGATTTGATATTCTCCATATTGTCTTTTTATTCTTATATTGGTTTGATTGCCTTTTTATGTCATCATGATCACCCTGATTGACTGAATTTTCTTGAATTTTTGAGTTTCTGGGAACTTTTTTGAGCTTTTGTAGTAGAGCGCTCCCCTTCCCTTGTTATCAGAGCACCAACACTCCTTGGTGGTATTACCAAAGTGTTGGAGCACTCTGGTATCCCTTACACCAGAGTGTTATCCCATTTTCAGTGAAAAATCATCTAGTTTTTCAATTTCTGGGTTCAGTTTTTTCTTTTTACATTTTCTCAGGGTCTCATACTCTCAGTCCATCTTGGTATTGGCCTTCAAAACCCTGTTTTCTAAGGATTCATCCTATTTTGTTTGGATTTTTTTACATTTGTCTTTACATTGAAATAACTCTTTGTCCTTCACAATTTGAAGTCAATTTATTGTTTTCTTCTCATTTATCTGAATGAGTGAAAACTTTGTAAGGAGTTTCAAAGGTCCTTTGTACTTTTCTTTCTGATCTTTGAGTCATCTTGTCCAAGCTCTTTCTCCTTCCTTTTGAGTTTATGCCTTTCTGTTTCTTGTTTGATCACAACAAGGGTGTCTTTTAGTTTATGTGAAGTTTGCTTCCAAATTGCTTAAATCTCACAACTCTTGAAGTCCAATTAGCATAAGAAGATTTACATCTACTGGTTATTAGTCACATACAAACATTTAAGCATTGCATTGGATTACTTATTGAGGACTATTCCATGAGGTCATTTCATCTTGGTGTTTGACAGTGAAATGAAAATCCTTCTCCTTCCCTTAATTAGACATTCATTGAAAGAAAATATTGTTTATCATTTCTTATGCACGTTTTGGGAACTGAGTCATAATATCATCAGTCTTCACTCGCATACACCTCTGAGTAAACAACAGCCACTAAAAAAAACGCTTAACTAAAATTTATTAGACTTTTTACATCTTTGTTAGAAAACCTACATTAGTTTAAGGTGTAAGGATTTGGAATAGGTTGAGAGGATAACTTTCCAAAGATATCAAACAAACTTATCATCTTGCAATAGGGAGAGTAAATCCAATTGTCGTATAGGATTTCTGGGATCCCCCTCTCACATAGGGGTTATGCACGAGGTCGCATTCGGGAGAGTTATGGAGATTATCCCTTTGTGGTTCAATTGTTTTTAGTGGTCGGATCGTATATTGGGGGTCACTTGAAGGTATACCCACAATTATGTGCAGGAGCCTCTCGAGTTGATTTCAGACTTGTTATCATGCCCATACGTTTCGACTGGACTGTCGACTGTACCCACCCAGGGGATGCCTGCAAATTGGTGACCTTAGTAGCCATAATCTTTAGGGTCTCACATGAGGTGATGTTGAAGGGAAGTCTCACTATACCTGGAACAAACGTTGGTCAAACTCACGTGGGATCCTTGGAGGGTAAATCCACAATTATTGTGTGGAAGCTTGCACCAAGAAGTAAGTCCATTAAGTAGGTTGCCAATGTAACTGATCCACCCTCTCTATCCCTGCCTCTTCCTATTTTGATCTCCCGATGTTGGATTTTATCACCAACTAGTGGTTTCATTGTGGGAAGGTTTTGTTTGATTGTTTGCTTCTCAGATTCATAGTGTGTGTTGGTTGTGTTACTTAGTGGACCTTAGGTTGAGTCAGTGTTAATGGAATCCAATCCTGAGAGTACCAATGGAGGAACCCCTTCTCCTAGGGAACCTTATATCTTTCCTTTCCTTCTTTTGGAAACTTTGGTCCTCCGTACATTGCCACATTGAATCTTCCAAGACTCACCATCGGATTTCCAGTTTGGTTGTTCCCCACTCCGGTGATATCGAATCCTCCCAATGTTTCAATTGAACCTAACACTTTATATGTCAGTACACCACCCACACATCGATCTCATGTCTACTTTTATCCTTCTTCACCCATTAAGTCTCCTTCCATTTCTCCTTCTTCGCCTAGTGAAAGCTCTAAAGAAAGTAGCCAAGTTGATTAGAAGAAGAAGAAACAGAAAGAGAAGAAGAAGAAGAGCATGAAAAGGAGCAAGGCCCCAACAACATCAGATGTTGGATCCAAGCAACTGGTTACTGTTAATAGTACTGGGAGTGTTGATGAGGTCAACAAGATTAAAATGAAGAATTTGAAACCCAAGTTCCCTTGCAGTCTTTGTAAGGCTGACCACTTTCTGAGAGATTACCCTAGTATTCCCAAGGTCTTAGAAATGTGGTCCTCCACATCATCAGCCTCTACCAATCATGCCAATGATACCCCATCAACTAGTGACGTTAAGGTTTCTAAGAAGAAGACAACTGTCAAATTCCCTTGTATGTTATGCAAAGGTGATCATTATTCTCACCTTTGTCTTCGCATGGATGAGGATTCTTCTCTTTTGGAAAAAATTCAACTTCCAA
This sequence comes from Picea engelmannii, assembly GCA_009831015.1. Taxonomy (NCBI): domain Eukaryota; kingdom Viridiplantae; phylum Streptophyta; class Pinopsida; order Pinales; family Pinaceae; genus Picea; species Picea engelmannii. The sequence continues at coordinate 267,242 of ML794355.1, read as the reverse complement.
AAGGTTATCGTAATATTTCTCCCAACCCATTGTTAGTTGATGGACTGGTCAATCCGGTTCCATCCCCGGTCAGTCCGGTTCATCAGGTGGTCAATCTAGTTTCCTCCTCGATTGAACCACAAACCCAAGTAGTTGATCCAGTTTCATCATTGATCATCCCTACTCTTCATCAAAAGAGTGTAACCCAAGTAGTCGATCTATTTTCATCCTTATTAAACCCCACTCTCCCGTTAGAGAGTGACACCAAAGCAGTTGATCCATTTCCACCCTTCGACCCCATTCTCCCCTTGGAGAACAAAAAGCGATCGATCCGGTTCTATCATCGGTTGATCCCACTCCTCCTTTGAAGAGTGCCAACGTGGCTGATATATTCCCTTCCTTGGTCATTCTCACCCTTCATCCAAAGAGTGCCAAAGTGGTTGCTCTGGTTACATCATTGGTCAATCCCACTCTTCCTATGAAGAGTGCCCACATGGTCAATCTGATCCCATCATCAGTCAATCATATTCTCCCTCTAAAGAGTAAGCCCGATATTGCCCACATTTTTTTCGTTGATATAGAATCTACTGTGTTGGGGGGAATTCCTCCTTCTCTGGTGAAACCCCCTCCAAGAAATGAGGCCATCCTTTTTTATTGGGGTGCACTAACTGGACCTCATCTTCCCTCTCACATTCCTTTCTAGATTACACTATAGGTTTGTGGTAGGGATGTTCCTCAAACGTTGATAGATGAAGGTGTGTCCGTTAGTATTTTGTCCTCTGTTTCTTGGCATGCTTTAGGTTGTCCTCATCTTGTGTTGGTTACATAGAATCTGTTATCTTTCAACAGAAGAACTAGTCAACCTTTAGGGACCCTTCCTCAGTTTCCGGTAACTTTAGGAGGGAAAACTGTCTTTATTGATGTCATGGTAGTCCAAGACCCCTTAGATTTATCTTTACTCCTTGGGCAAGATTATGGCTATGTCATGAAAGCTATTGTTTCCACTCTTTTCCGTGTGATATATTTCCCTCACGATGGAAGAATTGTGACTATTAATCAACTTTCCCTCATCAGTCTTGACTGGATTACCTTCCTGAATGGTTCTTATATGACGATAGTATCACCCCCACCACATGTCGATTATGTGACATTGTCTCCCATGACTTCAACTTCTAATGATTTGGATCCAGTAGTTGACATGGTGATCTCTTCGGTAGGGCTATTGGAGCCTGATATCCTTACCCCTGTCACAACCCTCGACATGTGTTCCTTCCAAAGTGATTTTCTTCCATCCAGTGACGATCTCTTGGAATCCATGACCGATTTTTGTCCCTTGACATGGTGTCCTTCCAGAGCATTATTCTCTTGGAATCCATGATCAAGAAGAGGTCACGAGAATAGTTTTTCTTCTCTATTAAAATCTCGTTAAAAAATGAAATAGAGGTCACGAGCATAGTTTTTCTTCTCTATGAAAATATCGTTAAAAAATGAAACAGAGGTCACGAGCATAGTTTTTCTTATCTGTAGAAAGCTCGTTAAAAAATGAAACAACAATCTGGGGATTGAACCCGGAGCCTTGAGCATAGTTCTTTTCTTGTGTCAAGCTCGTTAAAAAATGAAACAGTCACCTCTCCTGTTAGGTCGAGTCTTTCTCTAGATCTCGTAGATGTCGAGTCAAGTCTTTCATTAGATCTCGTATTTGAACCTTCATTTCATCCACCTATATACTTGTTCTCCATCTAGTACATAAATTGATGACAACCTCAAAGTCGGTGAATGAATTGAAGCTTGGAGGGCATGTCTCCAACCTTTGATGATCATTCTAGATTTAAATCACCAGCGTTCAAGATGGGGGCATACCAAGCTTAGTCTTTGTTCTTTCTCATGCTCGTAAATACATGACAATACAACCAGGTAAACTTTTATATTTTTTTCGGACTCGCATGGATATATGAAAAAGGAACCCCCTAGAGTCATCTTTGAGCTCTTTTCGGACTCTCTAAACATGAAAAGATTGTCGAGTGATCTTGCTTCCTTTCCCACTCATTAAAAGTTTTGAAAGGGCATCTTTCGAGTGATAATTTATCTCTTTTTCAGCCTCGCGAGACTAGCATTATGAAAAAGGACAACATTGGAGTCATCTTTGAGTTGTTTTCAGACTCTCTAAATATGAAAAACCAATGATTTTACCTTCTCTAGACTCGTTAAACAATCATACATTGAAGGTCCCATACAGGACCGAAACCTTACTTCTTCCAGTTAGTTAAACAAAGGAAGAGGGACTTACTGAAGGTGAGTCATATCGAGCATGTGTTACCCTCCTCAACATTTTTAAATTATAAAGAGGTACTTGTCTATCTGGATGGGGGAAAATTTGAAAGAAGCAAGCCAAACCATTTTTTGAGAACACCACCAGTAACTCTTACAGTCACCCTTGAACACAACACTTTGTCTTTGCACACATTTTAATCTGCTGAATCTATGTACTGAGCCAATCCTCTGAGTTTATTTTACTCTTTTGGGTCACCTGACGAAAGTCACAGCATCCACTACATTATCAAGTTTTGGTCCATGTCACATTTCTACTGTCGTGCCTCGGTGTTCAAGGGAAGTATCTGCCTCGAGAGTCAGCCATCACAAATATCCTATTTCAATACCCGTGTCAATCCATGTTCATTTGATCTACCAATTACATCTTTGTTTCAGTTTCATGTCATTGATGGGGGATACATCAAGGCCCTCCCTCGACGAGTCTATTCCTGTTGACTTCAACACATTATCCAGGAACTAGGCTTAGAAACTAGTTAGTACCTTGGGACCTACATGCCTCAATGGCAGGCCTCCTTATGTCTGACAGTGGGTTTACATAATTGACCCCTTATCCGGTGATTCCACGGATGTTCAACTTTATCTCATCCATTCACATTCATTGGAATGTACTAGATTACCTTGGGAATTATTGACATCAAGTGTTGTCATTACGAGTGTTGTAAGTGCCACATCTTGTCTGCAAGTGTCGCATCTTGACTATAAGTGTTGCAAGTGTCACAAACAGTATACTTCCATATTTCCTATGTCGTGCCTCTAACAACATCACAAAGACACTTAGGACACCTCAAAGGTTAGTTTGGAAGATGAAAAGTCTCTTGACAAGGAGTACAAACCTTTTCCCATTGAAAACCACTCAAAAACTGAATTTTAGAGAGGAACGCTCCCCTACCCACTATCAGGGAGTGCTGGTGCTCCCTAAGCCTCTTTGGGGGAGTGTTTGAGCACCCTGTGCACCCTTATGGGGGAGCGCTACCCCTTTCTGAGCAAATTCTATGTTTGTTGAGGAAAATAAGGGAAGAATCCCTCAATTTCTAAAGGTAGTTGGATTTGAATAGATGGTCAAGGCATGATATTAGGGGATATCCTCAACTGAAGGAGAGGAATACTCAACTTATCCCAAATATCTCTCAAGTGGTTGGACCTCTCCAAGGTTATATAAGGAGGCCTTCTCATGGTGAAAGGTACAAGGAAGATAGAGGTATGAAACATATTATCTCATAGGAAACATACAGAACAATGGAGATTGAGAATTACATCAAACTAATGATCTCATGAGTGAGATGTCATCAAATAAATCAATGGAGATTGATTCAGCAGAGGAGTTGGACAAGGAGAACTGGAAGAAGTTGTTGCATCTTCATTCAATTGATTGTAAGTACTTTTATTTGTTCTCATTAATAATCAATGATTGGCCTGTTTCTTTCAAACTTGTGCTTGTTCACTATGAGTTTGTCTGCAGTAGATGGATCTATGTTTGAGCTAATCTCAGTAGAGTAGGAAGTCTTTTGTACCTTTGTTTGTTTTGTAGGACCTATCAAGGAGCTCAAGATCAAAGCTCAGCCAGGACTTTGCAAGGACAAACGTCGTTCATAAGGTACATATCTTTCTCCTTCTCTTTCATTCATTAACTTGATTAGATCTAAAAGGAAGTCAGTGTCCATGTTAATCACTTTCCGTCTTGGCCTTAGGATTCTAGAGACCAAGAGGGAATCCACTTGTCTGCAGGGGGATTCACCTGCAACATTCATCGAGGAAGGAATCAACCTTCAAGGTATCAAAGAATAAAAATACATAAGAATACAAAACAAGTGATAGCTTAGACAGCGAATCAAATGAAGAAGAAGCCAAATTTGTCTGGAACCTCAAGAGACAACCATGTAGATAAAAAGGTAAGCTTCCCTTCAAATGTTTTAATTGTGGAGAAGTAGGAAACCTTGTTGCTATATTCCCTTATAAAAATAGAAATAAAGAAGAAGACACCATCTTTAAAACGTACAAGAAGGGAAACACTGAAAAGAAAACAAAGTTCTCGTGAAAAAAGAAGAATATGTACATTAATGAGGAAAACACTGTGTTTGATGATAGTGAAAGTGAAACAAACAAAATTCTCTTTATGGGTCTAGAAACATAGACTGATGTCATAGAAAATGGAAATGAAGACTCAACATAAGAAGACAATCATGAAATTGATGTAGAAGCAGATCTTGAAAGAGAGCTCATATGTTCTCTAAATGAAATATAGAGACTGAGGAATAAGAAATGGCTACAAAAGGAACAATTGAAGAAGTACATAAAATAAATGCTCGGCATAAAAGAAAGTTATGATCAAACTGAAAAAACAATCATCATCTTAAAAACTCAAGTAGAAGGGGCAAAGAAATTTGAAGAAGTCTTAAGAGCCCAGCTAAAAGAAAAAAAAAATGTTTGTAGCAGTCTAGAATATGAATTAGTTTGTCTAAGAAAGGAGTTGGAAATATCACATACAAACATGAAATTTGAAAAGATCTCTACAACCTTAAATAAAATCCTAAATTGTTAAACATCACAATTTGACAAGATTGGTCTTGGTTACAATGAAAAGAAGGAAAATTCTAATGAAGAAGCCTCAACCTCTTCAAAATAGTCAAGTGAAGAAAGGACCAAGAGTTATTCTAATATACTCAAAATATATATTAAGGTTAAATATAGAAGGAAGGAAGAATGGTATGTTCCATAGAAGATAAATCTTCCTCACAAGGATAGAATGAGGAAGACTCTCCCATCAAGATCGAATCACACAATTATGTACCAAAATTCTTTCTTTGGTCATTGTTATTCTTGCAATGGTTATGGTCATAAAGAAATAGATTGAAGAACAAATAAAAGAGGTGGTTACATGAGGAACAACAGAGACACCCATGGATTCTCAAGGAGAAATTACAACTCATTCTCCCCTTTGATAAACTATAACATAATATGCTATAATTTCATTAATTATGGGAATATAGAAAAATTCTTCATAAGTTATCTAAGAAAAAAAAAAATCAAAAAGAGGAAGCCCCAACAATCATGGAAATCAATCAAGAACAAAGGGAACAAAAGAAAGAAAAATGTGTTTTCATTCAAGCTGCACTGCGTGAAAAAAATAATAGGGGTAAGTGGTAGATTGGAAGTGGGTTCTCTAGTCACATGACAAGAGATACAACAAAGTTTAACACCCTGAATAAGATTGAAGGAAGTGTTAGCTTTGAAGACAATGGCATTTCAAATATAGTTGGAAAGGACACTCTCAGTCTTGACAATGTAATATCTAAGGTTGAAAAGGTTATGTGTGTTGAAAACTTGAATCATGATCTTCTTAGTGTAATCCAAATATGTGACCAAGGACACACTCTTACTTTTGACTCTCAAGAATGTGAGATCAGGAAATAAAATTCAGACAAGTTGATTGCAAAAGAAATCAGAACCCCAAACAATCTATACATTCTTGAATAAATTAATGGAGAAAAATGCTTCATGGGATAGATAGATGAAAGTTGGTTGTGGCATAAAATAATGGGTCATATGAAATTTGACAACTTGGTAAAAATTAGTACCAAATAGGCAATAAGAGATATGTCGAAGATCAAAAGCCCTAAAGCATTGTCTACAAGAAATGCCAGGATGGAAAACAATCAAGGGTAAGCTTCAAGACAAAGGAATATGCAGCATCCAAGCCATTGGAACTTGTGCATGCAGATATCTTTGGACCAACAAGAACAAAATCTTGCAAGGAGAAAGTTATTTTATGTTGCTCATTGATTATTATACAAGAATGACTTGGGTTACCTTTCTTAAAAATAAATTCAAGACATTTGGAAAATTTAAAGAATTCAAAGCTTTAGTTGAGAATGAGACTAATATGAAAATCATATGTTTAAGGTAATATATTGGAGGTGAATTTACATCAAATTAATTTGAAGAATTCTGTGAAGTTCATGGAATAAGAAGACAATATTTAGGTGCAAGAACTCCTCAACAAAATGGAACAGTTGAAAGGAAAAACAGACATGTACAAGAAATCACCAGGACAATGTTAAATGAAGGAAAATTGTCAGATAACTTTTGGAGAGAATAAGTTTACACTATTGTCTACATCCTAAACAAAGGGAAAATCATAGTCAAATGTGACAAGACACCCTATGAACTATGGAAAATGCAACTAGCATCTATCAAACACTTCAGAATATTTGGAATAAATTGTTACATCAAACAAGATCATCAGGATCTAGGCAATTTTGAATCAAGAGAAGATGAAGGATTTTTTCTTGGTTATTCACCAAGAAGCAAAGCCTATATATGTTATAACAAAAGACTGCAGAATATTGTTGAAACAATAAATGTCAAAATAGATGAAGGAATTGTTGGTTTTGGAGCCTGATTATCTTCTTGATTCAGAGGTCCTTGCTTTCAGCCGTGTTTATACCCCATGAAGTATTTACACCCCAAAAGTATGTACACTCTTCCATGCGGGGGAGTGTAGAGGGGGGGTACCCCCTCTGAGGGGTCCGGGGGGGCTATCCCCCTAGGTGGGGAGTCTGGGGGCAGCATCCCCCGACGAGGGTTTGGGGGCGAAGCCCCCAAAGCAAAAATTGCCTTGTAAAAGTATATTGTAATTTCATTGTAAATCTGGACCGTTCATTATAAGGTCGCAGATCTAATGGTAGAGATTATGTTAGGGTTTTTTTCCCTATAAGGCAACCCTCTTTTATGAGGGAAATGTATTGCTGCTATGGATGAGGTGAATATTGTATTCTGAGAGAGGAGACTATGAGAGAAAGAAGAGGAAGTTACAGCGGGTTTTTGCTGTAGGTTGTATCCCTTCATTTGTTGGATAATAATAAAGGAAGGACCTGGCAATTTCTCTGGTGGACATAGCCCACACTGGGTGAACCACGTAAATCTGTGTCTCTCTTGTATTGTGTGTCTTCTATGTTTTGTTTCTGCATTTGTTTTATTTTATTGCTCCGTGGTCCTATTTTTCTAACAACTGGTATCAGAGCGTAAGGTAACTTGCAGGAAAAGAGGGTTCCTGGTTCGAGTGGGAGCAATGTCAAAAGATGGAAAGTTTAGGGTCGAGAAATTTAACGGCCAAAACTACCAATTATAGAAGATGTAGATGGAAGACTATTTATATCAGAAGGATCTATTCCTACCATTGAGTGGAGTAGCAAAGAAGTCGGCGGCCATGAAGGATGAAGAATGGGAGATTCTTGACAGAAAGGCTCTAGGAATGATACGGCTGAGCCTGGCAGTGTCGGTGGCTTTCAATATTTCGAAAGAAAAGACAATGAAGGGTTTGATGTATGTGTTGGCCAAATTGTATGAAAAACCCTCGACGTCGAATAAGGTATTTCTAATGAAGAGATTATTTAATATGAATATGTCAGAAGATGGGTCTGTTGCAGATCATTTAAATGAATTTAATACGGTTACTAATCAACTAAGTTCTGTAAAAGTGGACTTTGATGATGAGGTTCGGGCTCTTCTAATATTGTACTCATTGCCAGAAAGTTGGAATGGCTTGGTCATGGTTGTAAGTAACTCTGTCTCTAGTTCAAATACTTTAAAATTTGATGATGTTTTTGGTGTTATCCTTAGTGAGGAAATGCGACGAAAAAGCACAGGTGAGACATTAGGAAATGCGTTGAACATGGAGAATAGGGGAAGACAAAAGGATAGAGGA
>ML794355.1:214944-256041 GCA_009831015.1 Picea engelmannii | reverse complement strand
AAGATACACACTAGCCAGAATCCTGCAGACATGTTAACAAAGGGAGTAACCAGGGATAAACTGAGTTCTTGCTCAGTTTCAGTTGGTCTTCAAGAATGAAGATGAAGATGAGAAATTTTCCAGGTCCAAGAAGGTTCAGAGTCTAGCATATACAGCAGCGGTGGAGTTATTGAGATCAGTCTCCAAGTGGGAGATTGTTGGTTGTGGAACCTGATTATCTTCCTGATTCAGAGGTCCTTGCTTTCAGTCGTGTTTATACCCCATGAAGTATTTACACCCCAAAAGTATGTACACTCTTCCATGCGGGGGAGTGCAGAGGGGGGGTACCCCCTCTGAGGGGTCCGGGGGGGCTATCCCCCCAGCTGGGGGGTCTGGGGGCAGCGTCCCCCGACGGGGGTTCGGGGGTGAAGCCCCCGAAGAAAAAATTGCCTTGTAAAAGTATATTGTAATTTCATTATAAATCTGGATCGTTCATTATAAGGTCGCAGATCTAACGATAGAGATTATGTTAGGGTTTTTTTCCCTAGAAGGCAACCCTCTTTTATGAGGGAAATGTATTGCGGCTATGGATGAGGTGAATATTGTATTCTGAGAGAGGAGACTGTGAGAGAAAGAAGAGGAAGTTACAGCGGTTTTTTGCTGTAGGTTGTATCCCTTCATTTGTTGGATAATAATAAAGGAAGGACCTGGCAATTTCTTGGGTGGACATAGCCCACACTGGGTGAACCACGTAAATCTATGTCTCTCTTGTATTGTGTGTCTTCTGTGTTTTGTTTATGCATTTGTTTTATTTTATTGCTCCGCGGTCCTGTTTTTCTAACAGGAATACCACACAAGAACCAACTAGAAGCGGAAGAAATAGATTACATCAAAGAAGAAGAAGAAGAAGAATATGAAGTAGAAGAAGAAGAAAATGAAGAATAAGAAGAAGAAACAAAACTCCAAGACACACAAACACCATCTAGGTTTATGCAGAAATATCATCTAGAAAACTTAATTCTTGGTGATAAAAATGTCAAGACACAGACTAAAAGAAAATTGGAAAGTACTATTGAACATGTAAATATCTCCTTACTGTCCAAAATAAAGCCTAAATGTTTTGCAAAATCTAGTGTTGATCAATGTTAGGTTAGTGCTATGGAAGAAGAACTAAATCAGATTTTAAAAAATCATACATGGGATCTTTTCCCAAGACCTAAAAATAAAAATGTGATTGGTACAAAGTGGGTATTCATAAATAAGTTAAAAAAATATGGAATAGTAAGAAATAAAGAAAGATTGGTTTGTAAATGGTATGCTCAATTAGAAGGTATTAAATTTGAAGAAACTTTTCCTCCTATTGCAATATTAGAATCCATTAGAATGTTCTTGGCATTTGCAAGTTTAAAGAACTTAAAATTATATCATATGGATGTGCATTCTTGAATCGAGATTTAGAGGAAGAAGTGTCCATTGAACAACCTGAAGGATTATCATTATCATAAAATGAAGATGATTCTTGTATATTAAATAAAGAACTTTATGGATTAAAGAAAGCTCCTAGAGCATGGTATTCAAGACTTTATAAGTACTTATAGCAACAAGGTTTAAGAAGAGGAAAAACACATAGCTATATCCACATAAAAATAGTCATGAATATATGTTAATTATTGTGGTATGTGTGGATGATATCCTTTTTGGAAGTAATGTTGATAAAATGAGCCAAAAGTTTGCAAAAGAAATGAAAAAATATTTTGAGACATCCATGCTTGGAGAACTGTCATTCTTCCTAGGGTTGAAAAATTCTCAAACCAATAAAGGTATATTTCCTTCTCGAACCAAATACATCAAGGAGATGTTGAAGAAGTTTGACATGGAAGACTGCAAACATGTCAGCACACCCATGGTCACTAGTTGTAAATTAAGTAAAGAGGATGAAGCAAAGGAAGCTAATCAAACTATGTACAGATCAATGATAGGCATCCTACTCTATGTGATAGCTTCAAGGCCAGATATTATGTAGGTATTAGGGTTATTTGGAAGGTTTAAAGGAATTCCAAAAGAAACACATGTGCAATAAGTAAAAAGAATATTTAGATATCTAAAAGGCACATTGGATTTTGTTTTATGGTATTCCACAGGTAAAGACTTTATTCTGAAAGCTTACACAGATACATATTGGGCATGCAATGTGGATGATAGAAAGAGAACTAGTGGTGGAGCATTATTTATGGGTAATATCCTAGTCTCCTTGTTCAACAAGAAGCAATCCTCAATTTCTCTATCTATAGAAAAAACATAATACATTACAACGACATCATGTTGTACACAAGTCCTCTAGATGAAACAAACATTGAAGGATATTCAAGTAGAATACAATAAACCAATACCAATATTGTGTGACAATACTAGTGCAATAAGCATCTCCAAGAATCTTGTTATGCATTCAAAAACAAAACATATCCCAATAAAATGCCATTTCTTAGGAGAGCAAGTCACAGAACAAAATCTCAAGCTAGAATATATCAGCGCAAAGGAACAACTTGTTGATATCTTTACAAAACCTCTTCCTAGAGACGTCTTTGAGTATCTTAGAAAAAATATGGGGGTGGCACCTATGCCATCCAATCACTAAAGAACTTCAAGTAAATCATTGGTTAAATCCTAATCATTGATCATCAAAGATCAACAATCAATATCAAAGGATCCGAACCTCGACATATCAGATATTGCATGAGAGCACAGTGTTTAGGTTTTGAGGGACCGGTGGACCGATATCAGGGTGTCTTGATAGCTCGATGCCGAGGTGGACCGATATCTCGATGGCCTGGTAGCTAGGTGCCCCGGTTGTCCGATATCATCATATCAAATATTACGAGATTGGAACATCTTGCAGTATTGAAATATTGATGGGTCAATATCCAATGCCACATCATTCGCCATGTTAGCAGCCACATGGAGATCCCATCATCTATCATCACAACAGTGTAGTATATTTCATATCATAAATCAGGAGAGTAGAACATCATTGCACTATTGAAGTCCCGATGGTCTGGTGGTTTATACCATAGTGGGCCAGCTTGGATGCCATGCCAGCACCACCAAAGAAGCCACATCAGTACCATGTGTCATGCCATGTGTTAGGGTTGAGTCAGCATGATATCTCAATACAACCAGAGGAAGTGATGATTGATGCAGGAGCATCTCTCCATACAGCCAGCCAGCCACGTCAACGCGCACGCATTCAAAGGGTGAAGAGAGGCGCAGCCTCTTTTAAATTTGAAATGAATGTAATTAAATGTCTTAGGATGGTAAGCAAAAAAAAGCCATGCCTTTGAGCAAGGCGTTAGGTAGATCATCTTTAATTCCAGGAATGGTTGAGGTCTAGATCTGATCCTGGACTAGACAGCACATTCATTGTAATTGATTGTAATTAATTAGAGTAGGTGAATCCTGGAGGGAAGCGCTCGATGAGCCCCTCAGGTAAAAGAGATATTCAGATCTCATTTTGAGTTAGTATGCATGTAGAGTCAAGTAGGGAGTTGAAGAGCTAGAGAGAGCTCAGGAACACCTTGTAAAATATACAGGCATTTGCCATTATTAATACAGAGCAGTTTTTCCTGCATTATTCTGTCATTATATGCATGTATGTGTGGGTTCCATATATATGTATGTGTGTGTTGTTATCATGCTATTGTAGAGAGTTGTGTTTGATTTCAGGTTTGAGGGTCTTTGAGTTTTCATGCCATGAGGGCGTGACAGAGTGTTGCAGACTCTGAATACCAGTGCACAGGGGATGCACTTCTGAACTCGTGAGTAGTCAGATAGAGACGTGCTGAGGCACAGACTAAAGTCATCAACTCAGGAGAAGAAGACCTATGAGGTTGCTGAACACCCCAGGAGGTAAGGCTATGTAGCTGAGACACAGTCACAGACAGACCTTTGTTGTAAGTTCTGTAGGAGCTCTGCTAAGTGGGCATTGAGCATACGCACGGGTTGCGTTGGAGGAGAACTCCGTTGAGAGTTTGAGGAAGACCAGAATCGCTAAGGATTCTGAGAAGCTATGCCAGAAGGGCACCGAGCGAGTGCATAGGTTGCATGGAAGAAACCCAGGACTGCTGATCGTTCTGAGGAAAGAGACTCCGCCAGGAGGGCATTGAGTAAGTGTGCAGGCAGGCACAGGAGGAAAGAACTCTTGGAGTTCTGAAGCATAAAGAAAAGTCCACTGAGAGACCTGTATTGGGTTGCTAAATACCCAGAAAGAATCAACAAGGAGGTTGCTTGAGTAGGAAGCCAGGAAGGCATCGATATTCTCTATCTGAGGGAGAAGAAGGACCAAATCCCCCAAGGGGTCTGAGTGTTCGTGGAAGCTCAGGACAGATATCTCTTTGTGCATGAAGACTCTGCAAGAGTGCAGGAATCAAAGAATCCCATGAGGATTCAAAGGGAAAAATCTCAAGAAGGATAGCATTTCATACGCACAGGCGAGACTCAAGTCGAGGAGTTCGCAGGGAAGAAAAGAAGCAAAGGTTGAAGCCTTGGGAGCATAGAATTCTTCCAAGTCTGGGAAGAAATCTTAGACGCTCAGGAGGGAGAAACAGGAACCGCTAGATCAGGCGGAGAAAGCAGATCTAGACCATTGAATAGTTACGTCCAGGAGGAGCTCAGAAGGAGCTTATAGAAAGAGGGGATCGACAGCCGTCGGATCTCGTGAAGAAATCCTGTCATCCGTTGGATCAGGAGAAGTAGCGCACGGTTTAGCCTCAGGAGGAGGAGCGCACAGAAGAGCAGATCTGAGCCGTCAGATCAGAAGGGGAAATCCTGTCAGCCGTTGGATTGGTGGAAGCTACACGAGGGGTAGCAGTCGAGATATCGGCCATCGGGAAATCGGAGTTCTCGAGGTCATGAGAACCGGGGTCTCGAAAGTCTCGAAATCCTGAGAGAAAATCTAAGCCGTCTGGTTGGAGAGGGACATGTGTCAGGAGATCATCCGTTTCGGAGATCCGGAGCACCAGGCATCGGGGCCACTCAAGTCTCGAAACAGCGATAAGATCTGGACAGTCCATCGGAGGGACAGGTGTCAGAGATCAAGCACCATCGGCATTTGACATATCGGGAAATCGGAGTTCCCGAGGACAAGAGAAACGGGACAGGAGAAGTCTCGAAATCCCGACGTAATTAGGATCGTCCATTTGAGGGACGCATGGAAATCATCTAGCATCATCGAGGAGAACCGACAGAGAAGTTTCCCATCGGAAAATCAGTGATAGGAGAATCGCGAGTCTAGAGGACAAGGCATCGAGACATCAAAAGTCTCAAAATCCCAAGGAGGAAGCTGAGTCATTCATCTGCAGGGACAGGTGGAAAAAGATCAGGTGCCATCGGCATTTTGTTCATCGGGAAATCGAGGATTCTGGTGACGAGTGTTTTGTGCATTTCTGAATCGCAATCTGCGAAACCCCGATGAGGGAGGGGCTAACTGTCAGTGATCTCGAGGTGCATCGGGAATCAACATATCGCGATTCCCGTGGGTATGTGCACTGAGGCATCACAAACCCCGTATCCCCGACGGGTAAAGGCTGCAGTCACGGGTAACGGTCACGTGTACCAGGGCTTAGCCAGGAGGGCTAGTGCGCATCGCGAATTGGGAAATCACGAATCACTGGGACTTGTGAATCGTGACATCGCAAGTGCTGAAACCCCGATAGAGAGTAAGGCTACGGTCATATACGAGCAGGTCATGTGGCCCAGAGCCTAGCCAGGAGGGGCTAAAGGAAAAAGAGGGCTCATCAGGAAATTGAATCTCAAAACTCCGATGAGACGCTATTTGACTGAGGTCATATAGGAGGTGGTCGTATGGACCATGGTCTAGCCGAGGGAGGCTAAGGACATAGGAGGAGCCATGACATGAGGTAAAGCCATGGTCGTGGATAAATGGTCATGTGGACCTGGAGCTGAGCCAAGTGGGCCAGTGCGTGTAGAGAAAGAGCTAATCACGAATCGGGGATTCGAGAGTGCAGTGACTCTCGACAGCGTGAACCGTAAAACCCCGAACCCCGATAGTGACTCGGGGATAAACACGGTCAGTTACAGAGGCCATGCGGGTGAATGAGAAGGACCTGTGGACTGGGATTTTCACAGCAGCGATTCCAGTAAGGAAGCTAAGGAGCCACTTCAGCTCGAAGAGAGAGGAACAGAACGATCCTGTGAGAAGGAGGTGTGTGCAGGAACCCTGTGGGGGTAGGGTTGGACCTCTCCTGCATCAGGTGGTATCAGAGCTGGAAATTCTTTCTTGTTTATTTCAGGCAAGAAGAGGTAGAGGAGAAGAAAGCACCCTGATACACATTAAGTGGTATCAGAGAGGGAATCTGTTTGTATTTTTGCAGACAGAGGAGCGGAAGAAGACATAGTTACTGAAGACTCTGTAAGCGATTGTTTGCAGGTAGGTTGCAGTCGAGAAGATAGTCAGGGAGACTATAAGGATGATACTGGTGGAACTCTTAGTGCAGAGTGACAACAGTAGATTTCCCAGGAAGGCAAATAGAGACAGCGCCATGGCTACAAAATACCATAGGCACGCTGGGAGGAAGAGCCAAGCAGAGAAGCTTGATGATTTAAGGGCAGATATAGAAAATCTTGCACTGAAGATGTAGCAGAAAGCCAAGCCGAAATGGGTGTATGAATGGCCCATGGAAAAAGTTGAAGGCAAGTTGGCCAGTCAAGGAATTGATGGTCAAAAGACAGCGAAAGCTGTTAACAGGACGGTTGAGGTGTGTGAACCGGAGACTGGAAGAAGTCTTGATGATGATGATGATGATGATGATTGGGATGAATTGGGATCAGTTGATGATCTCAAGTACTGTCGGTTGGGCAGAAAAGAAGAAATTCCATATGGCCAAGAGGACAATGAGTTGAGATCAGATGAGGATCTCAAAGACTGTCGTGAGGACAGCCAGGGAATTTCAAATTGCCAATTGGGCAATGATGAGAGACCGCGGAGGGATCTCATAGAATACCAGGAGAGTAGTGGAATATTTCCATATTGCCAGATGGGAAAGGGAACAGAAATGAGATCGGTTGAGGATCTCAAAGACTGTCATGAGGACAGCCAGGAAACTTTGCATTACCAGCTGGGCAATGAAAGGAGATTAGATGAAGATCTCGAAGACTGCTAGGAGGGCAGTGAAAGCATCGAAGACTGTCAGGAGGGCAGCAGAAGCATTGAAGACTGCCAGGAAGGCAGCGGAAGCGTATTGAACTGCCAGATGGGAAGAAATGAACATTTGAGACTATATGAAAGTCTCGTGGACTCAAAGGAGAGTTCAATTCATCCAGGAGTGCTAATGAAAATGGGATTGGTTGATCTCATAATCTGCCAGGGAAGCAGCGGAAGCATCCCATATTGCCAGGAAGGCAGGGATGAGCAGATAAGACCATTTGCGGGTCTCAACAACTCAGAAATGAGTTGGAATCAGCCAGGGGAGCTGGCAAAGCAAGAGAGCTCAAAGGTAAATGTGGATCAGCAGGTGCAGCTGACAAAGGTGAAAGAACATCAGGATGATATCTTGATGATTGGGGGAATACAATTATTCCTACCATCTGCCCAAGAGGAGGCAGAAAATTCTGTTGTAAATGCAGCAACAACAGGGAAACAGTCACAGTTGATGATGACTATCAAAGAAGAAGAAGAGTTGGAGCAGGCATTTGAGACTGCCCAAGCAGATGAAAGGAAGAATGAGTGTTCTGAGGAACAACTCAATAATTTCAGCCAGCAAGCTGAAAGAGCTGTAGCACTGAAGCTGACAGCAGAAGAAGAAGCAGAAGATGAAGAAGATGAGCATTCAGTGGAATGTCTCAATGACTCCAGCCAGCGAGCTGAGAGCGTTGTAGCATTTGAGCTGACAGCAAAATAAACAGAAGGAGGAAACGAGCATTCCAAGGAATGGCTCGACATATTCAGCATTGCAGCTGAAAAGACTGCAACATGGGAGGTTGTAGAAGCAGAGGATAAAGAGGTAGACAGCACATGTTTTGCTGATATGTGGGATCAATTGGAAGCCCTAGAAGAGAAGGTAAAAGTGCAGGGCATGCACATCCAACAGGTAAAGTTGGAAACAGATGAAGGTGTGGGAGATCGTGATGATCTTCCCAATGGCCAAAATTTTTTGCAGCTGAGGAGACTGCAACAGCAAAACCAGCCACTCGAGCAGCTGGATGAAGTGATCGAGGAGATCATGGAGATGATGTTGAAATCAGCAGACACTGCCAACAAGGAGAGGCTGAGCAGAAGGAAAGCAGCAGCAGCGCAGCGGAAGCAGCAGCAGCAGAATGGAGCGGATGAACAGCTCCAAAGATTTGTTTGGGATCCAGGAGGATTTCCAATAGCTACAGAGGAAACACATGAGCAGGAGCGCATGAATTTTGCAGCTGTGGAGTATGATGCAGGAGCATCTCTCCATACAGCCAGCCAGCTAGCCAGCCACGTCAGCACGCACGCATTCAAAGGGTGAAGAGAGGCGCAACCTCTTTTAAATTTTAAATGAATGTAATTAAATGTCTTAGGCTGGTGAGCCCGGAAAATCCGTGCCTTTGAGCAAGGCATTAGGTAGATCGGCTTTAATGCCAGGAATGGCTGAGGTCTAGATCCGATCCTGGACTAGACAGCCCATTCGTTGTAATTGATTGTAATTAATTAAAGTAGGTGAATCCTGGAGGGAAGTGCTCGATGAGCCCTTCAAGTAAAAGAGATATTCAGATCTCATTTTGAGTTAGTATGCGTGTAGATTCAAGTAGGGAGTTGAAGAGCCAGAGAGAGCTCAGGAACACCTTGTAAAATATACAGGCATTTGCCATTATTAATACAGAGCAGTTTTTCCTGCATTATTCTGTCATTATATGCATGTCTGTGTGGGTTCCATATATATGTATGTGTGTGTTGTTATCATGCTATTGCAGAGAGTTGCGTTTGATTTCAGGTTTGAGGGTCTTTGAGATTTCATGCCATGAGGGCATGACAGAGTGTTGCAGACTCTGAATACCAGTGCACAGGGGATGCACTTCTGAACTCGTGAGGAGTCAGACAGAGACGTGATGAGGCACAGACTGAATTCATCAACTCAGGAGAAGAAGACATGTGAGGTTGCTGAACACCCTAGGAGGTAAGGTTGTGTAGCTGAGACACAGTCGCAGACATAACTTTGTTGTAAGTTCTGTAGGAGCTCTGCTAAGTGGGCATTAAGCATATGCACAGGTTGCGTTGGAGGAGAACTCTGTTGAGAGTTTGAGGAAGACCAGAATCACTGAGGATTCTGAGAAGCTCTGCCAGAAGGGCACCGAGCGAGTGCATAGGTTGCACGGAAGAAACCCAGGACTGCTGAGTGTTATGAGGAAAGAGACTCCGCCAGGAGGGCGTTGAGTAAGTGTGCAGGCAGGCACAGGAGGAAAGAACTCGTGGAGTTCTGAAGCAGAAAGCAGAGTCCACTGAGAGACCTCTATTGGGTTGCTGAATACCCAGAAAGACTTAGCAAGGAGGTTGCTTGAGCAGGAAGCCAGGAAGGCGTCGATATTCTCTATCTGAGGGAGAAGAAGGACCAAATCCCCCAAGGGGTCTGAGTGTTCATGGAAGCTCAGGACAGATAGCACTTTGCACGCAAAGACTCTGTAGGAGTGCAGAAGTCAAAGAATCCCGTGAGGATTCAAAGGGAAAAAGCTCAGGAAGGATAGTGTTTCATACGCACAGGCGAGACTCAAGTCGAGGAGTTCGCAGGGCAGAAAAGAAGCAAAGGTCGAATCCTTGGGAGCATAGAATTATTCCAAGTCTGGGAAGAAATCTTAGACACTCAAGAGGGAGCAACAGGAACCATTGGATCAGGTGGAGAAAGCAGATCTGGACCGTTGAATAGTTACGTCCAGGAGGATCTCAAAAGGAGCCTATAGAAAGAGGGAACCGACAGTCGTCGAATCTCGTGAAGAAATCCCGTCATCCGTTGAATCGGGAGAAGTAGCGCATGGTTTAGCCTCAGGAGGAGGAGCGCACAGAAGAGAAGATCTGATCCATCAGATCAGAAGGGCACCAGGCATCGAGGCCACTCAAGTCTCAAAACAGCGATAAGACCTGGACCGTCCATCGGAGGGACAGGTGTCAGAGATCAAGCGCCATCGGCGTTTGACACATCGAGAAATCAGAGTTCCCGAGGACAAGAGAAATGGGACAGGATAAGTCTCGAAATCCCAATGTAATCGGGATCATCCATTTGAGGGACGCATGGCAATCATCTAGCGCCATCGAGGAGAACCGACAGGGAGGTTGCCCATCAGCAAATCGGCGATCGGAGAATCACGAGTCCAGAGGATAAGGCGTCAGGACATCGAAAGTCTCAAAATCCCGAGGAGGAAGCTGAGCCATCCATCTGCAGGGACAGGTGGAAAAAGATCAGGCACCATCGGCATTTTGTTCATCAGGAAATCGGGGATTCCGGTGATGAGTGTTTTGTGCATTTCTGAATCGCGATCCACGAAACCCCGATGAGGGAGGGGTTAGCTGTCAGCGATCTGGAGGCGCATCGGGAATCAGCATATTGTGAGTCCCGTGGGTATGTGCACTGAGGCATCACAAACCCTGTAGCCCTGACGGGTAAAGGTTGTGGTCACGGGTAACGGTCACGTGGACCAGGGCTTAGCCAGGAGGGCTAGAGCGCATCATGAATCGGGAAATCGCGAATCACAGGGACTTGTGAATCGTGACATCGCAAGTGCCGAAACCCCGATAGAGAGTAAGGCTGTGGTCATATACGAGGAGGTCATGTGGGCCAGAGCCTAGCTAGGAGGGGCTAAGGGAAAAAGAGGGCTCATCAGGAAATTGAAGCTCGAAACTCCGATGAGACGCTATTTGACTGAGGTCATATATGAGGTGGTCGTATGGACCATGGTCTAGCCGGGGGAGGCTAAGGACATAAGAGGAGCCACGACAGGAGGTAAAGCCACGGTCGTGGAGAAATGGTCATGTGGACCCGGAGCTGAGCCAGGTGGGCCAGCGCATGTAGAGAAAGAGCTAATCGCGAATCGAGGATTCGAGAGTGCAGTGACTCTCAACAACGTGAACCGTGAAACCCCGAACCACGATAGTGACTCGGGGATAACCACGGTCAGTTACAGAGGCCATGCGGGTGAATGAGAAGGACCTGTGGACTGGGATTTTCACAACAGCGATTTCAACAGGGAAGCTAAGGAGCCGCTTCGGCTCGAAGAGAGAGGAACAGAACGATCCTGTGAGGAGGAGGTGCGTGCAGGAACCCTACGGGGGTAGGGTTGGACCTCGCCTGCATCAATGATGTACCAGTGCCACATCATCCAATACATGTGGAAAGGTTCCATGTGGAGACCACATCATCTTCCATGTCATCATACTAAAAAATTAGATATCGAAGGATTAGAGAAGAATTGTAGTGTTGAATTCTCAGGGGGTCAATGGGATAATACCCTAATGGTATGATAGGTCGGTGAACCTAGTGAGCCCAATGTCCACAGAATTAAATCAATCAATGATTGATATTAAATCTTGGTTTGATCAGATAGTTTATGTGTGCAATGTTAGAGGTTCTGAGGGATTAGTAGCCTGGTGATTTGGTAGGACCGATGACTCGATGGTTCAATACCCTGACGGTGGGACCCAACATATAGGTATAAAAAATTAGAGGAGGATCATTGCAACAGTAAAGACCTGATGGGTGATAGCTTGGTATCCCATTGGTCTAAAAAATCAATGATGCAGTGAATAGATCGACAGTTGCACATAATCAAGAACTGATCGGACGGTTGGTGTGTAATTAAGGCGAAGGTGCATGGTTGAAGTCTCGGGGGCCCAATGGGTTTTTACCCTGATGGTACGGTGAGCCCAGTGGGCTAGTAAGCCAAGTAATCTCGATGTCCAAGGAACTAGATTAACTGTTGATATTTGACCCTTGCAGGATCTAATGGTTGATGAAGGTAAAGGGTTATGACGACCAAATAACAGATCAATGTATGAGATTGAATCGAGGACCAAATCGGACAATGAATATGCATCAAGGACGTATTGCATACTTTGGTGGGAAGTGAGAAGATCGATGGTTGATATTGAATCAAGGATTAGATCATATGGTTGTTGAGTTTTAAGGTTCATGCTCTGTCTTGTGAGAAGATAGTGTGCAAATTAAGAGAAATGTGGGACTGGTTTCGAAGGATTGTTTAAATACAAATTTTCTATGTCAATAAATCAATGGATTCGACCTCATGAACATCGTTTTTTATGTCAACAAATCATTGAGTGTATGGGCTATGTAAATAATGATGCCAAAAACCATTTTGATAGGTGGTGAGAAAGTGTGAAAGATGTAAGAGTGCGGATATGTGGTAAACTGCAACTCTGAGGTTAGCGGATACCATAGAATAAAAGGGAGCATAATGTAATTTTCTAAGGGAGGAAGGGAGGGGCAAGGTAAAGAAAGGAACTTCTAATGTCCAACTCATTGAAAATGGGTGGATAAATGACATAGCATTTGTCATGCAAATGCAAGCCTAAAGTGAAGTGGTATTTATGTACAATTGACAATTGAGTAGAATTGATTTCATCATGTTGGTTCCTGCAAATATTGCAGTTGTAGGTTGGTGCCTACAGGCATTGCTGAATTGGTGCTAGTTGAGGGGATCAATGTCTCTAGTAGGTTGGTGTCTTGAAATATTGTATTTACAGGTTGGTGCCTACAAGCATTACTGAGTTGGTGCTCAGCTAAGGATATTGGTGTATCATGCAGGTTGCTTCCTGTAAGTATTGTAAAAGTAGGTTGGTGCCTACATTATATTATAAAGATAAGTTTGGTGGTTTTCTCCCATTTGGGTTTCCACATTAAATCTATCTGTACTATGGATTGTATGGTTGTGTGTGTGTGTGTTTGTCTGTGTGTATAAACTACTTATAGTTGGTGAAGTAATAAGTTGATAAATATTGTAACAAAAGAAAAGCAGTCTTATACTGATTCACCTCCCTCTCAATATAAGTGTGCCAACAATTACCATGTTTTACAACCATAGTCTTTGTTAGAACACTTCAAAAAATTTCAAATTAAAATTAAAATTTTGAAGTATTTTTGTTTTGATCTTTTAAGAATAAAATATGAAAAACTTAGGAATATCATTATTTTTAGAATAATAGATATGTTCATTATATTTTGACAAGGTGCATCCATTACCATCCATGAAATATTTTTAGTCAATCGGATCAAGGGCTCTTGCGATTTCAGAGTTCTAAACTTGTGTGAGGTTTAAACAAAAGAAAACTACAACATCACTTCGGGACTTCCTGATTTGGGAGTTTCAAACTCAAGGTGTTTAAAGATATAAAAACCCCGAAGTTGCGCAGCTCTGGAGTCCTGGAGACATATTCCCATAAAAGTATTTTAAAATAAATCTACTGATGAGTCATAAGCCAAATGTAAATATTTTGTGCTGACACGTGGTACTCATTTTGGGCACTTTAGTCACATCATTCACATGATTCTAGGTGACCTGTGTCACTCACTTTTTATGACACATCATCAAAAGTGATGTCATCACTGCCACGTCACTTCGGGAGATTGTCCTTCGGGAGATAAATCAAGAACAAATTCAAAATAGCGCCGAAGTGTCGAAGTGTCAGAGCACCGAAGTGTCAAAGCACCCATGATCATGATAAATAAAACACTAAAGATTAGTGAACTAAATAGGTTTAATTAGTTGTGATTAACGATAAGTAATCACTCTGTGAATTCGACCTTCGGGAGATATCCATTGTTTTTCATTCGAAAATATTGAATGTCTAACTGTCGAAGTACTTACCGCACATACAAGCTCAAAAACTCTTGGAGCTTCGGAGTTCTGGAGTCCCAAAGTACTTAAAATTAAAAAGTGACTTTAAACCATGATTAATTAAGGCGGAAAAATAATTAAGGGTTGATTAATTTCTTTGTGAATTCGGCCTTTGGGAGATATTTATTGTTTTTCATTCAAAATCCTGAATGTTGAACCCCCGAAGTACTTTATCTTAACTATGATCATTAATAATACGTCCAAATCGCTAGGGTAAAATATTGGGAAAAGTGTTGCGACCGCCAGGTAATAAATTTGATAGATTTTAGAATGATTACTCTATCAATAGATTAATGTAAGGATATATAGACATTAATATTTATGTAAATAAAGACATTTCAAAATTCAAAGAATTTTACAATTAGCATATGAAATCTTTGCATTCAACATTTTGAGCTCACAAGTTTTGCTTCTCATGAGAGGGTTAACATCAACTTTTGAGAATCATGGTGCCACATAAAGCAGAAAATAAGAAAGATTCATCGACTAAGGAATCAAACCCAAAAGTGAATATACTTTCAGATACTACTTCTCTATTGACATATGTTATCAAATATTGGAAGCAGGTTTATGACATTTTAGAACAACAATTTCTCTATGTTCTGATGATTCAACAGAAGAAGAAGATGAGACATTTTCAGCTAAGCTAAGGCATGTGACTAAGTCCTAACTACACAGAGTTTTTTCTTGGTCGAAACTAATGCCATATACCGATATGATAAGTTGGGCCTTAGAACACGTGGATATCCCAACAAGAAACATCTACAGTAACCAAAAGACCATCATCGGCTCTTTTCGACTCGAGGACACTCAAGTAATGTAAAAATTAACTCCTAACCCCAAATATACTTACAATGTATCATTTATAATGAAGTTTGAGGACGATGAATGCACTAAATATGACAGAACTATCCATGATATAGTAAAATCATGGTGGGGTAATCAAAATAAGTTCAAAAATTATACTCAAGGTATATATTCTATAGCCTCTTGTGATGCTCATATCTTGTACATTGCCATGATGCTCTATAGAATGTTTCTGTAATATCCCTCAGCCAAACCCAATTGTAAATGTAATGTAAGTGTACTTAAGCTGGTGAGTTATTTTGACATCATTTTGTAATGCACCTTTCATGGCATAGTGCGCGCATGAACTGCGCAGTAAAATGATGTAGTGTGCACATTTTTGGATACCATTCACAGTAACTAAAGTGTGCGCAGTATGGAGGTCAGTGATCCTTGTGTATATGTTATGTGTTATAGGCTGGTGAGCCAGTTAGTATAAGCAGAGATGCTTATGTTTTGGAATTAGGCCAGAGCGCCTAGATGTTAAAGGCCAGTGCGCCTATTTTGTATATGTCTCATGATTAATATAAAATACATCGTTGTGCACAAACTGACCACGATAAAAGAGATGGGGGACTGAACTTCACCAGTTAGGGAAAGGGAGGGCCAAAAGTTAAGGAAAAGGGATAAGCTAGAGAGCTTAAGCCAAAAAGGAATATTATATTAATATTTCCTAAAGCAAAAAGTATGGATAATTATTTTATCCTAAGTTCTAAAGTTGGGGACAAGTGGACCAAAGTAGCTTCCAACATGACAAGTGTCAAGTTGGGGACATGCATTCATATCGTGGGGACTTATCTCATTTGGGAACTTTTCACAAGGATTCTTACCAGCAGCTTCACCATCATTCTCACTATCATACTTCATGATGAGTTTCACGATGATTCCTTCGATCACTCAATTATCCAGTCAATGATTCCATGAAAATTTCACTCATGCAATCCATTATCCTTCAAACATTCATTTCACTGTATCTAAGCCTATTTCCTTAACCTTTTCCGGTTGGTGTACCTAGTTACCTTGGAGCAGGATTGAAGAAGCATGTTGTTAGGCCCGTGGGAAATTGAAGAGGAGGGTTGTCAGGCCTGTGAGAAATTCTCTGAGCGAGAGAATTACTGAGGATTGATTCTCGAAGGTGCTAAACTACAACTATAGTTCTCTGAGACTTCATGTCCGGCCTATTACTAAAGCCCTGGAAGGGAAGTGGGGCAGCCAAGGTACTGTTGACCAGAGAAGGAGCACACTTCCTTGGGTGGGACAGGCATGTGGGGAATGAGAGGTTGTAGGTTGTTAGTTGAGTGAGCACCTGAGACAGACTTTCTTGTTGTCTATGAACCTTAGCCTAGTTAGGAACCCCTTTACCCACGTGGAGTTTAGTCCCAACTTGGGGGTGACTCACTGTTGAGAGTGATGAATAGTGTAGTCTAAGGCTGGGAGGTTCATGGACGATCTGTATGATATTGGTGAAAATATTTCCAAGATAAGCACTAATCGTATGATAAAATTATATGTTGCATTGTTATTTACGTGCTTATGTTATGGTTTATCATATATGTGATTATAACTCTCTATATGTTTATGGGTATTTCCCTGTATATGCTGCATATATGTGTTTACTATTATTTTAGTATGAAATCGTATATTTACAGAATGTAATTTTTTGTTTACGTTTATATGTAAAGCTTCTACAAGAGTGTTATATGTATATGTTCAAGTTTCATGCAGTTTAAAGAGAAAATTTATGTGGCGTAGCTCAGTTGAATATTGGGTATGTTATAGTATGTTTCATTGTGAGAGAACGAAATTGTTCCCTCGGGTAGCATGGCTCGGTCATGGATGGCTGGGGATGTTACAAATTGGTATCAAAGCATGAAATATTGTTCTAGAGTGGCATTCCCTGACCTGTGGGTTGTCGGGGGATGTTACAAAGGGAAGTGGGGCAGCCGAGGGACTATTGAGCAGAGAAGGGGCACACTTCCTTGGGTGGGACAGGCATGTGGGGAATGAGAGGTTGTAGGTTGTTGGTTGAGTGAGCACCTGAGATGGAATCTTTCCTGTTGTATATGAACCTTAGTCTGGTTAGGAACCCCTTTACCCGGGTGGAGTTCAGTCCCAACTCGGGGGTGACTCACTGTTGAGAGTGATGAACAGTGTAGTCTAAGGTTGGGAGGTTCGTGGACGGTTTGTTCACAGTTGATGACAATATTTCCAAGATAAGTACCATTCGTATGATAAAATTATATGTTGCATTTTTATTTACGTTCTTATGTTACGGTTTATCATATATGTGATTATAACTGTCTGTATGTTTATGGGTATTTCCCTGTATATGTTGCATATCTGTGTTTACTATTATTTCAGTATGAAATCGTATATTTACAGAATGTAATTGTTTGTTTACGTTTATATGTAAAGCTTTTGCAAGAGTGTTGTATGTATATGTTTAGGTTGCATGCAATTTAAAGAGAAAATTTATGTAGTGTAGCTTAGTTGAATACTAGGTATGTTAGAGTATGTTTCGCTGTGAAAGACCGAAAGTGTTCCCTCGGGTAGTGTGGCCCGATCATGGGTGGATGGGGACGTTACAAATTGGTATCAGAGCATGAAAGATTGTTCTGGAGTGGCATTCCCCGTCCTGTAGGTGGCCGGGGGACGTTACAAATTGGTATCAGAGCATGAAATATTGTTCTAGAGTGGCATTCCCCGACCTATGGGTGGTCGGGGGACGTTACAAATTGGTACCAGAGCTTCAGTTACAACACTGAGCCTAGATGGGCCAAAGAGGTTCGATCAAAGTGAATATTCATAGAAGATTAATTTCAAAGTGACCATATTTCAAGTCACAGAGCGTCCATGGAAAATATTGGATTGCAAGTGCACATGGTAAATTTTGGCACCACGTGGAAAACGTTGACATGAAAGTGTGTACGGTGGATTGTAGCATCGTGCAGAAGAATATTGTGTGTGGAGGCATGTGCTGACTTTAGAATTGCGCAGTGAGCACACACATAGTAATGTGCACGTAGGGTGTGCAAGTATTGCATAACACAGAGGATTTTTGTTGGTGCGCGCATAGTATGAGTATAAGTTGTCTCGCGACAGTGTATTTAATGGTGAGCGCAGATTATTGTGCGCAATGGAACATGTTGAAATTGGCATGGTGCATTGTATAGGGAGAAATGCATGTGGAATATCAGTGTGCGATACCAAAATTGTGCGTAGTGGGTATTGGTGCACAACGCAAGAGTAGTGCACACAAGTTGTCAGTGTGACGGAGAAGAAATGCATAGTGGATATAGGTGCGTGGAAACAAATTTTACCTTGTGGTGTTACTATGCATGATAAAATGGGTGTACAGGATGAATTTTTGTGTGCGCAAAGTCGTTTGGAAGATGATGAGTCTGAGTTTAATAGAAAATTTGCATGATATTAAAGGAAAAAGAAACACACAACCGCATCAGAGCATTAATTAAAAAGAATTTCGAGTTTTATATTCCTCCGATTTAGACAGATGGAAGTGAAATATAAGTTTACAAGAAAAGCATACTATAAAATAAAATAAGACTCTTAACACAACCAGTTAAAATTTTGTAATAAACAGTCCAAAATCCGCTTTTGCATTTATATAATCATATTAATCCCAAAATTACAAAAAGGGAATGATAGCAGTTATCCTATCGTAAAGGGACTGTTTAAGAACAGGACTATCATCTAACCAAATTTTTTTTGAAATGTACTTTTATTCGAGGACTCATTTCTGCTTAGCGATCTCCTCCTTTAAAGAATCTAACCAGACTGATTGATTCTCTCCAACACTTTCGGTCATTTCAGTTGTGGATTCGTCCTTCTTCTGTCGCTTGCTCCTTTTCTTCTTAGCAGCTGGCATGTTGATGATTAAATCCTTCATAGTGGGATTCAGCCTGACTTCCAACTGTGAGTCTATCACCGGCTCTGTGTGGAATTTAGTCGCTATAATGTGTGCAAGTACCCTTTCCTCCTTATTCGCAGGAAAGTATAGCATGTTGCCCGAATAACCAGTCTCACTGGATTTATCCTTGTTCATGTATCTCAGTTTGTGGATACCGAAATTCTTTTACAGAGAGCAAAAAGTCGAGCAATTGGGAGATTACTTCGTTTATGGATAAGATGATGCCTTCATACTTGAAGATTGGTAGTTATAGAATCCCAATTATGAAGCGCAAACAGATTACGTAAAAGTACGTTGGGTTTCCATGATCGGCTAATCCATTTCAAATTATTATCTTTTGAGTTCGTTACATGGTGGCATTCAGCTGACATCACATGGTTGTAAATTACCGAATGAGTGAAACGAGGTGATCTGACTAGCCGTCGCCCATTCAACGAGTGGTGGATTTGACTTATTGAAACACGTGATACCGTGTCTTGGAAAAAGTGGTTTCGTAAAACCACCTTTAGCCCAGATGTATCTTTGAAGTCACTAGGCATCTATGTTTTCAAGACTTGGATCTTACCTAGAATTGTCATGGTGAAAACACCAGGAAATCAGGAGAGATCATTTTGATGTATATATTGAACCAAAATGGTTCATATTTTTCATGAATTGTTTAATTGTTAGCCTGATAAATTTCGATGGTTGCACGTTTTGCAAAATTTACAACAACTAGATCAGAGCAGATAAGTGCAGAGTCCATAGGAATGGAAGAAGCAAAGGGGAAGTACAGTCAACAAGATGAGAGCAGAGGGGTGGATGTCCATTTGGGAATTAAAGGAACAAACTCCAATGGACATGGAGAAGAAAGGAATGAAAACATGATTATGGTAGAGACCATTAAGAATTTGCAAAAGGATGTCCAAAGCCATAAAGATGATAATGAAATTCTTATGAGATCCAAGGAGCAGCAGGATGACTTCAAAATGAAGTTATTGGAGGGCTTGAACAGAATAGAAAGGAAATTGATTGAGTAGAGTGGATTAAGAAAATCTAGAAGTCACAAGCCTTCGGATGAGGAAAGAAAAGCAAGAAGTATTAGCAGACATCAGCATCACTCCCCAAGGCATTCCAATAAGAGAGAAGACAGCAGCTCAAGTCCATCCCCTATCAGAAGTTACAAGAGGTCTGGAGTAAATGAGCTACAAGGAGAAATGAAACAAATCAAACCTCCTACATTTGATGGTGAGCACAAGAAGGATGAAGATGCAGAAACATGGTTACCGAGCATGAGAAAGTATTTTCAATTACATAATTATTCTTCTCATGCAGAAGGTAGAATTTCTATCTATCAACTCAAGGGAAAAGCCTCCATGTGGTGGGATCAACTTGTGCAGGTGTAGCACATTAAAGAGAAAAGTGTTACTTGGAGGGAATTCAAGAAGTATTTTGAGAAGAAATACTTGACTAAAAGATACTATGACAAGAAAATGAAAGAGTTGTTTGAAATCAAGCTTGGAAGTATGACCATAGATGAATATGAGAGAAGGTTTCTAGAACTATTGAAGTATGTATCTTTCATCAAGGATGAGATAGTCAAAATTCAAAGTTATTTGAGTGGATTGCTATCATTCATTAGTGAAAAAATACAGTATGATGATCCCAATACATTGGAAGAGACCATAAGGCGAGCTAAATGTCTATATGATCAGCAGACAGCAAGGCCTTCTTTCCAAAACACTTGGGAAGATAATAAGAAATTCAAGATGGATCAGAGGAAGAAGGGAGATAAGCCACCATTCTTCATAAATAATCCACAGGGACAAAAAATTCCTAAAGAAACCAGAACGATTAACACAAAGAGTCAAAAGCCAGGCAGCCACCTATTCAATGTTGGGGTTGTAAAGGAGATCATAGGTTCAAAGATTGTCCTCACAGAGGTGAAAAACGTAGGGTTGTTCACAATGTACAACAAGCTGAAACAGTGGAGGACATGGGAAGATATGTGCCAAGGATCTATGCAGCCCTGGACAACAAGCAAGCAGAGTATCAGTCCCACATGATTGAAGTGGAAGGTATGATCAAAAACCAAACCATTGCTATTTTAATTGATTCAAGAGCTAGTCATAGTTATATAGACCCTAAGATGGTGGAAAGTTTGCAATGGCCAAGAAGCAAGCATGGAAAATCCTAGTTGGTACAGCTGGCTACAAGATCCAGAAGAAAAGTTAATGAGATGGTTAAGTCATGCCTCATAGACATGAATGGACTGAACACCAAGGCAGATTTGAACATCTTTCCCTTAGGTTCCTATGACTGTCTAATTGGGATGGATTGGTTGGACCAACATCATACTCTCTTAGACTATCATAACAAAGAATTTACTTGCCTGGATGAAGAAGGGAAACTAAAGAAAGTGCAGAGAATTCCCAGGGTAGTAACCATTAGAGAAATTTCAGCATTACAGCTAAAGAAATGTTATAGAAAAGGATGTCAAATATTTGCAGCTCATATAGAAGAGACGCCTAGAGATAAGGTGCCAAATTTGGAAGATTATGCAGTCCTGGAAGATTTTGAAGATGTGTTCAAGGAGGTACCAAGACTACCCCCAAGGAGAGACATTGATTTCTCTATAAATCTAATGCCTGGAGCAGCACCAGTATCAAAGACTCCTTACAGAATGAGTACACCAGAGTTAAAGGAGTTGCAAATGCATCTTGAAGAACTTCCGAAGAAGGGGTATATACCCCCAAGTGTGTCACCTTGGGGTACCCCAGTATTTTTTGTGAGAAATAAAGATGGAACATGAAGATTGTGCATTGACTTTAGACAGCTGAATAAAGTTATTGTTAATAACAAGTATCATCTGCCAAGGATTGATGATCTATTTGATCAATTGAAGGATGCAAAGATATTTTCAAAGATAGATCTCAGATCAGGATACCATCAGGTAAGGATTAAAGAATAAGATATCAGCAAGACCGCCTTCAGGACAAGGTATGGTCATTATGAGTTCACAGTGGTGCCATTTGGGTTGTCAAATGCACTAGTTGTTTTCATGTGCTTAATAAATGGTGTTTTCTGAGAATATTTGGACAAGTTTGTCATTGTCTTTTTGGATGGCATTCTTATATATTCTAAGTCAGAGGAAGAGCATGAACATCATTAGAGGATGTTGTTGCAAGTATTAAGGGAGAATCATTTGTATTTCAAATTGAGCAAGTGCTCATTTTATCAGAAACAAATTCATTATTTGGGGCATATCATTTCAAAGGATGGGATAACAGTGGATCCTGAGAAGAGAGAATCCATTAGAGAATGGTCAGCGTCAAAGAATGTGACAAAGGTGAGATCATTCATGGGTCTTGCAGGCTACTACAAAATATTTATTGAAGGATTCTCAAAGATTTCACACCCAATCACTTCCTTGCAAAGAAAGGGAGTGAAGTTTCAGTGGACACTGGATTGCGAGAAGAGTTTCCAACACTTGAAACAATTATTGACTAGTGCTCCAATATTAAGGATTGTAGACCCTGATGAAGACTTCATTGTATGCATAGATGCATGTAATGAAGGAATTGGTGTAGTCCTCAGTCAAAATGGGTTTGTTATGTGTTATGAATCAAGTAAGCTGAAGGAACATGAAAGAAACTATGCCACAAATGATTTGGAGTTGGCAGCCATAGTTCATGCCTTAAGGAAATGGAGACACTACCTCATGACAAAGAGGTTTGAACTAAGAATAGACCACAATGGTATGAAATATTTATTTGATAAGCCAAATCTAAATGCTAGACAAATTAGATGGTTATAATTTCTAAGTGAATATGACTTTGATATAAAGCATATCAAGGGGAAAGAGAATAAAGTGGTTGATGCACTCAGCAGAAGGGTGCATGAACTACATGCTACATCCATTAGCATGTATCAGACTGATATTAAAAGAAAAATTCTAGAGGCTGCAAATGTAGATCTGCAATACAGAGAATTGGTAACTAAGATACAGCAAGGTAAGATGCCACAAAAGGTGGATAATTATAATTTGGGAATAGATGGAATATTGTTATACAAGAACATAATTTTTATTCCAAATGTCCAGGACTTGAAATGTATGATTTTGCATGAGATGCATAATGTCCCTTATGTAGAGCACCCCAGATATCAGAAAATTGTGGCAGCAATCAAGAGCCATTACTTTTGGCTAGGTATGAAGAGAGATATCATTGAATACATCTCTAGATGTATGGAATGCGAGAAAGTTAAAGTTGAGAATAGACACCCAGGAGGGTTGCTACAACCTTTGCACATTCCTGAATGGAAGTGGGAAGTGGTGACAATGGATTTTATTACGGGGTTGCCCAAAATAGGCAAATTGCATGATTCAATCATGGTGGTGGTGGGAAAGCTTACGAAAGCTGCCTATTTTATTCCACTGAAAACTACTCACAAGGCAGCAGATGTTGTTGATATTTTCATGAAGGAAGTGGCATGATTGCACGGAATTCCTAAAACAATTGTGTTCAACAAAGACCCAAAATTCACCTCAAATTTCAGGAAAGGATTCGGAATGAATCTGAACTTTAGTACAACTTATCATCCTGAGTCTGATGGACAGATAGAGAGGGTGAATAGAGTGACAGAAGACATACTAAAAATGTATGTGATGGACAAACCATAGAAATGGGAAGACTACATACACTTTGTAGAATTCGGTTACAACAATGGGTATCAGGCATCATTGAAGATGAGCCCATTTGAAGCACTTTATGGAAGAAAGTGAAATACTCCAGTGAGTTGGGATAATCCGGCTGATAGGACAGTAGTTGGGCCAAAGTTGCTCAAGGAGATGGAGGACCAAATGGTAAAAATTAAGCAGAATTTAAAAGTTTCCTAAGAAAGGAAGAAAATTTATGCCAATAAGAACAGAACCCACAGAGAGTTCAAAGTGGGTGATCATGTTTTGTTGAAGGTGAAAGCTAACAGGAGTTCCCTGAAGCTCGAAAGTTGTGCCAAGTTGGAAGTCAGATTTTGTGGGCCATTTGAAATCCTAGAGAGGATTGGTCCAGTTGCTTATATGATTGCATTGCCTGCATCTATGTATGTTCATAATGTCTTCCATGTATCATTGCTAAATAAATATATACCTGATGCTAATCATGTTATTGATTGGAATGTGATTCAGGTGGAGCAAGAAGGTGTTTTTCAAGTGCATTCGGTACGCATTTTGGACCAAAAAATCAAGCAGCTCTGGAACCGAGCCATAGGGATTGTAAAGGTCCAATGGACCTGGTACGGTCCTGAGGACACTACTTGGGAGCATGAGGATGCAATGCAAATAGAATACCAACATCATTTTGAGTATTTTTGAAAATTTTGTTGTATATGGGTATTTGATGCACTGAGGACAGTGCATAAATAAGGGGAGGGGATTATAATATCCCTCAGTCGAACCCAATTGTAAATGTAATGTAAGTGTACTTAAGCTGGTGAGCTATTTTGACATCATTTTGTAATGCACCCTTCATGGCATAGTGCATGCATGAACTGCGCAGTAAAATAATGTAGAGTAAAATAATGTAGTGTGCACATTTCTAGATACCGCGTGCAGTATGGAGGTCAATGAGCCTTGTGTATATGCTATGTGTTATAGGCTAGTGAGCTAGTTAGTATAAGCTAAGATGCTTATGTTTTGGAATTAGGCCAGAGCACCTAGATGTTAAAGGCCAGTGCGCCTATTTTGTATATGTCTCATGATTAGTATAAAATACATCATTGCACGCAGACCGACCATGATAAAAGATATGGGGGACTAAAATTCACCAGTTAGGGAAAGGGAGGGCCAAAAGTTAAGCAAAAGGGCTAAGACAGAGAGCTTAAGCCAAAAAGGAATATTATATTAATATTTCCTAAAGCAAAAAGTATGGATAATTATTTTCTCCTAAGTTCTAAAGTTGCGGACAAGTGGACCAAAGTAGCTTCCAACATGACAAGTGTCAAGTTGGGGACATGCATTCATATCGTGGGGACTTAGCTCATTTGGGCACTTTTTCACAAGGATTCTTACCAGCAGCTTCACCATCATTCTCACTATCATACTATATGATGAGTTTCACGATGATTCCTTCAATCACTCAGTTATCCAGTCAATGATTCCATGACCATTTCACTCACACAGTCTGTTATCCTTCAGACATTCATTTCACTATATCTGAGCCTATTTCCATAACCTTTTCTGGTTGGTGTACCTGGTTACATTGGAGCGGGATTGAAGAAGTGGGTTGTCAGGCCCGTCGAAAATTGAAGAGGTAGGTTGTCAGGACCATGAGCAATTCTCCGAGCCAGAGAGTTGTTGAGTATTGATTCCCAAAGGTTCTAAACTGCAGCTACAGTGCTCTAAGACTTCCTGTTCAGCCTGTTGCCGAAGCCCTGGAAGGCAAGTGGGGCAACCAAGGGACTCTTGAGAAGAGAAGGGGCACACTTCCTTGGGTGGGACAGGCATGTGGGGAATGAGAGGTTGTAGGATGTTATTTGAGTGAGCACTTGAGATGGAGTCTTTCCTATTGTCTATGAACCTTAGCTTGTTCAGGAAACCCTTTACCCGGATGGAGTTCAGTCCCATCACAGGGGTGACTCACTGTTGAGAGTGATGAACAGTGTAGTCTAAGGCTGGGAGGTTCGTGGACGGTTTTTACGGAGTTGGTGACAATATTTCCAAGATAAGTACCAATTGTATGATAAAATTTTATGTTGCATTGTTATTTACGTGCTTATGTTACGGTTTATCATATATGTGATTATAATTGTTTGTATGTTTATGGGTATTCCCTTGTATAAGCTTCCGAAAGAGTGTTGTATGTATATGTTTAAGTTGCATGCAGTTTAAAGAGAAAATTCATGTGGCGTAGCTCATTTGAATACTGGGTATGTTACAATATGTTCTGCTGTGAGAGAACGAAAGTGTTCCCTCGGGTAGCGTGGCTCGGTCATGAGTGGATGGGGATGTTACAGCATAGTATCAGAGCATGAAAGATTATTCTGGGGTGGCATTCCCCGGCCTATGGGTGGTTGGGGGACATTACAGTTTGGTAAGAAAACTCATGCACACTTTACCATATAATGGGTTCCCATAATCCATGAGGTTGTTGAAGGATATACTTTTGATTGGGGGAAAATGCTATCAGATAACTTATTCAAGCAAATTGTGAAGTACAAAATTCTAAAATCTAAAGGAGAACATGCTCCTTTCTATATGTCTGCATATATTATGGATGCAATTTGTTTCAGGACCCCTTTTCCTCTTATGAATTGGAGTTGGACTCCGACTATCACCGAGCCCATACATTTTTATCATTCTAAGTTATGGGAGGAAAATTAAAAGGAATCTTTTTATGAAATTTGTCATAACGTGGTGATCCCAATTCATGAAGTTATTTATGCATGGCCTCCCCCCAAAATTTCAGAACAAATCATTGGAAATTTAGGTGTTATTACAGAATGGTATATCGAGGAAAGCTTCTCTTAAATTAGAGTGTTCGGTTGCTAAATGTCTCCTCATTCTCTCCCCATATTCTTACCAGACGGACTAGTTTGCAAAGAGGTAGCATATCAAACAGTTTTAGGAGGAATAACCAAGGAGCTAAAGGCGACACAAAAAAGAGTTTGGCCAACCTTTCCCATACAAGTTGGCATATTTTCATTATTTGATTTTGGACAGGTTAAGGTGGAGGCTTTGTCCTTAGAAGATATTAAATTGGTTGATATTGAGTACAAAAGGCATGATCCTCATAGGGTGGTTGAAAAACATTTAGCTCAATTCAATATGAAAAGATACATCCATGAATATTCCCCTTATGATGAAGTTTTCAGAGGAGTAAGATTTTATGATGAAGTTGTAATCAGATTTCAAAATTTACCTCGAGATAAACAATCAGGATTCCTTAGCTTTCATAAACACAAAAGGAACAGTCTACCCAACGTCTTGCAGGGAGAACAAAGACTTAACCCAACTTTTGTAGGTGATAGAAGCAACAGAGCCCAAGCAACCTAGATTGCCCGAAGAAAAAGCTATGGAAGTGGAAAAGAATGAAAATACATTGTCTAAAGATGCAATAATTACATGAATACCCATACCAAGTAAAAATGTGGAAGAATTATTAGCATAATTTGAATATTTTATGAAGTAATGGCATAGTTTTCCTCTGTCATTTCCAAACACTAAAACTCCAGTGAAAAATGTGACAAATCAAGAAGGATCCATTGCACTTATTTCTCCCATACCATCATTAACTCCTCTGGAAACAAGTTATGAGTTACCTAGTTTAGAGGTTATCAATATATATGACCTAAAACCTATTGAACCTGAAGATATGCCTTCATCAAATTTTATTTTCAACAATAAAAGGAAGGCTATCATAAGAAGGGAATCTCGACAGAAGGAGGGAGTAACTACCAAAAAGCATAAAATGATATATGATGGACAGGGACAGAGTGACCCTAAATTCACAAAATAATTTGTAGACTCATTGGGAGCTTTTGCAACTACCAACCAATGGTCAGTGGATAATCTCATAAAGTTGTTGGACCAAAAAAATCTCTTGGTTGAACAATTGCATAATGATATGCAACAAATGGAAGTGACTGCTAGAGATAAAATCAATTTTGATATGGATCAAATCAAACAGGGTTTTGAGCAACATATTAAGCAGTTAGAAGATAAATTGGAATTAAGTGTTAAAAATAAACACTTGAGTAATAATATGCTTTCCTAGCGAGATATGTTAATAGAGAAATTGCAGACTCAAATAATATTATTTGAGAGCACAAGAATGGACACTTCTGCATTCAAGAATCAAGAATCATAAGTAAATGAAAAGTTGGAAACGGTCCAACAAGATCTGTATGAAAATATGGATATTATTCAAAGACATTATCAAGTGATCAATAATTCTTTGAATAATATTTATGAAAATGAGAGGGAATCCTATACGACCAGGTGCAAATTCCAATAATTCATAGTATGGAGACAAAAACTCAATGTACCTTGGATTGCTCCTTTTTCACAGTTTGAGCAGATAAATGGTGAAATAGCTTTAAAGGTCTCGGAAACTGATCTTGAAGAAAGTAAGAGGCTAGACAGAGAAACAAAAGAGGCTTGTCTTAACGCTCTTTCAGCTGTAGATTTGGAAATGATAGATATTGATGTTAATGGTATCCATGATACACTTGGATAAATTGATATCGAAAAGACCAAAGAGAGTTTAAAGAAAAGTAGAGAGAATGTGCAAAATCATATCCAACATGTAAATCATATCGATTTACGAATGGTAAATGATCTGCTGGTGAAACCGAGTTTACAACATCAGATCACACAACAGGCAGTTGTTAAAATTCAAGAAAAGTTACCATTGGTGCACAAAAAGGATTTCTCACTTGAGTTAAATACAAATGTTGAACCTTCCAATTTAGTTGTTGAATTAATGGAACTACATGCACAATTCAAGGATCAGAAAAAACCAAGTTCATCCACAGCAAATAGAGGACGAGTGAATATCCAGCGAGCAAAATAAATATCAGCAAATCCAAAAATATCTTCATTATATCTTTTAGTTTTGATTGTATTCTATTTTGAGATCGAAGAATGTGGAATTTATAACTACTTTTGGTTAAGAAACTTTTTTATAAATAAACAAATCAAAGATCTATTCAAGGCTTCTTCTGGCCGAATGTAAAAGAGAATTTTTCTAAATATCAATTAGAAAGAGAGGGCAAAGATTCTACATTTCATTTCCTTTAGTTATGTGCTTTATGTGTATTACCATTTCATAATCTTATTCTCTTCACTCCATGGTTCTTGAAGATTGAAATACTACAATTTAGTAACACATCTAATGTGGTCCATACATTGGATATTTGTCCAGTTACATTTTTTCCTCTGTTATTATTGTGAGTAAAACAAGACATGTATATGTGTAAGTTTCATATTTTAAACCATGTATCAAGAACTTCTTATTCATAATTCTTCTATTGAGGATAAGGTAAGATTTATCTCTATTTGATACCTTACTTTATTTTGACATTACTTGTTAATCAATTCTACTTTTCATATGATCAAAATTTATAAAGACTCAAAGAAATATATATTTCCTCTATGTTTTCTAATCATTAAAATTAATTTCAAGTTTCATCTTAAAACTGAAGGTAGAAAATCATTACAGAACAATTCTCTTAAATATTTGGATGCCTGACATTATTCTGTGAACCTAGAATAAATCTCAGGAACAACATCTTTTTGGCGTTATTGCAAGGGGTGGAGAAACGAAACTATTTTCCCTGGGAATACGATAAAGTTTAAGTTTCAACATTTTATGGTGAACAAGAATTGAACACAAGGATAAATATTGTTTTCATTTTTCACCTGGAAACTCCATTTTGGAAAAACTGGCATTCAAACAAAAAAATACCAGGAAAAACCCATACAACAAGAAGACTATTCTCGTTTCGGGTCCTAAAAAATTGTTGACAACCAAAGGATATCTAAAGAAAATGTTTGCATCAACGGGTAAGATATATCAACCTAATTTTACTCAAGTTAATTTTAATATTCCAGCAGAAGAAGTAAGTTTATTTGTTTCTAAATAAAAACATCAAAAACCTCATTTTGCAGAAGCCTTAACTAGTAATCCTGAAGTTAAGCTAGAAAATACGAAGGAGGTAATTTCCGTAGTAAAACTGTATGATCTAAAGGGAGAAAATTTCTAGAATACTCCTATCTCTTTCATAGTCACTTTTACCAATGAGAGTAAAGAAGCTTCTTCAATTCCTAATACCATTTATATGACACCTATTCTTAGTCTTCCTGAAGTAAAAGTTTATGTCTCTGAAAATCATGAAGATCACCCTTTATACTCAGGTTCATCTCTTATTACTTTCCTCATTTATCCATATAGCCAATCTGAAAGACCAAGCTCAAGTTCCCATTTCCCATATGATTTTGATTTTATGTCCCTCTCACGAGATCCATTGCCTTTTGATTATCTAGCAGAACTTTGATCTCACCTTCCTGGAGCAATTAAAGGTCCAGTACATCAGTCTTTTGAAATCTTTGATAATTTGCACTATAGACCTAATATCTCTTCTCCAAAATTTTCAATGGTTGGTGTTGGAGGTGGAGGAGGTGGTGGAGTTAGTGGAAATATAAATCCACCACCACCTCCTCTGAGGATTTTTGCTAAATTCATTGCTATATATGCTCCCTTATCCCTTCATGTTGTTCTACATAATCTACTTGAGAATTATATGAAACTTCTACCTAAATTTATGGGAGAGGGGGATTTAACAACCACATAGCATATAGAACTTTTTTATCAATTTGTTGATATTCTCGGTATTGAACATGAAGATGTTTACATGATACTTTTAGTACAGAATTTTTAGGGACAAGTTAGAACTTGGTTTAGGGGAGTTCCTGCAAATTATTTACCATCATATGATGAATTAGAGACATCTTTCTTAATACAATGGGGTGAGAAAAAGGACCATTTATATTACTTAACTGAATTCGGAGATTTAAGGAAGAAAACAACTGAAATTGTTTCAGAATTTATCCAAATATTCAATCAACTTTATAGAAAAATTTTAGCCAAAGTAAAACCTTCCCAGCCAACTGCTAAAGTTACTTTTGTAAAGGATTTTGATTCAGATTTTGCTTTACTTTTAAGGGAAAGAAGAGCCACAAATTTAGTTGTAATGCAAGATGATGTTATAGAAACTGAATCAAATATGATGGCATCATGAAAACTAAAAGCAAAGGTTGATATGGGAATAAGAGAACCTAGAAGGTTTAAAGAACAAGCAAGACCCTCCAGTTTTGGCAAAAACACACAAGAAGAAAGGATGGATGAAATGGCTAAGATCATTAAAGATTTATCAAACAAAATTTCCAGGATGGAAATTGAGAAATCCAAACATGAGCCATATGTTAGAAATCAAAACCAATTCAGGAGAAACCTTAATACAAACCCTTAGATTCAACAGAGGAAAATCAAGAATGAGGAACAAAAGATTCAAGCTCCTTTTAAAACAAAGAATCTTATACAAGAAGATGATGTTCAAGATTATGATGAATTAGATGAGGATAAAAACAATCTCAGCGATGATGATGTTGAACCTCATTTAACTAAATAAGACTATGAAAAACATGTAAATCTTGGATCATTATTTGATGAACAAAATATCAATAACTTGGGAGAGTCTACAACTCAATATAAAGATCTTGTTGATTCAATAATGGATTAACTTCAAAATAAATATGATTTGAGGCCAAGAGAAAATACTTCCACTATCAATCCACCAAAAAATATTGTGTCATGGAATAAACAAAATGAAGCAATGGTTTCAAAATCACCTTCTGAAGTACAAGATGCTCAAATAAAGCAAGTTGAAACTAAAGCAACCCAGACTAAAAATTTGGAGAACAAAGAAGTTGAAGTTCATACCAAAGAATTAGAAAATTCAATTGGTATCTTCAATCTAGAAAATGAATTGAATAAGATTAAAATTCCATTTCTTCTAGTTAAACTTGCCAGAAATTTGGTTTACAAGAAGCAGATTTCAAAGGTAATTAATTTTTCAAATGCAGAATGCCAAGATGATGTTATTAACTTGCAAGATGAGAAACCAACAATTATGTTTGGACCACATATTGAAATGATAAAGACTTGGTTTCTCCTTTTTATATCATTCTTACTGTGCATGACCATTTGTTACATAATTGCATGTTAGATTTAGGTGTTTCACATAATCTGATGTCAAAAATAATAATGGAAAAATTGGGCTTACAAATTAGGATAACTTATCAAGATTTATACTCTTTTTACTCAAGAAAGGTTAAGTGTTTGGGTATGATTAAATATTTAGTTGTAAATCTAGATCAAATCCCAATAAAAGGTATTCTTATGGATGTGGTAGTAGTTGATGTTCCTGCAAAATATGGCATGATTTTATCAAGATCTTGGGGTGAAAAGTTAGGAGGATCAATTCAGTTGGACATGACATATGCTACTATTCCAATTTTTGGAGGAAAGTTTACCAGATTGTACAAAGAAACTAGATTAGCCTATACAGTAAGTGATCCTCAAAACCCAAATACTTATCCAGTCTATGTTGTTGATCAATATTTAGGAAATTGTATTTTATCCATAGATGATGATTTTCAAGAATGTACAGAAAATGAAAATAAAAAAATAGAACTTCCAAAAAAAAATGTAAATATTAGAGATGGGATGTGGAAAATGTTCTTCAATGGTGCTTCATCTTGCGAAGGAGCAGGAGCTGGAGTAATATTTGTGGCACCAAGTGATGAGTATTATATCCCTTTTTCTTATAGATTGCAATGGGACATCGATTACACAAATAATGTATGTGAATACGAAGCTTTAATTATAGGATTATAAGCTACTAGAAAATTAAAAATTCAACAGTTCATAGTTTATGGGGATGTTGAACTCATTGTAAAACAAATTAAACAACAATATCAAGATAAGTATCCAAGAATGAGGTCTTATATAAATTGTGCATGGGATCTGATAGAAAACATTTTCTTATCATTCAACATTCATGTTATTCCAAGATTACACAATCAACAAGCAGATTCCTTAGCTAAAGTTGCAGCCAACTTCATACCACCTATTGTGCTGAAATTGAAGTATCACATCAACGTGAGACATTAACCTTCAATTCCAAATAATGTTCACTATTGGAAAATTTTCGAAGATGATGAACAAATAAAGCAATTTCTAGAAATGATAGATGAATTTTCTGAAACACACATAGATCAAGAAAATAAAAATAATCCAGTTTGGATTATGCAATAAGGAGAAAATCTAGAGAAGTTCAAGGATAGAATCGCAAATCAAGGAATTATCTTGCTCAAGAATAATAAAATTCCCAAGGGTCTTATCCTGTTAGAAAGATTGTTTGACCAAAATGATATACCTTTAAAATCTACCTTTCATCCTCATCCTGAAGAGGTTGAAGATTGTAACATGGGGTCAAATGAAAATCCAAAAATGGTCAAATTGTCTAAATATATTCCAACTAATCTAAAGAATAAATATGTTGAATTACTTAAATAATATAAAGATGTTTTTTCATGGTCCTACGAAGACTTAAAAACTTATGATACTTATGTTATTGAGCATAAGATTCGATTAAAACCTGGTATTAAGCCTTTCAAGAAAAAGCTTAGACAAATAAATCCAATTATCTTTCTGATAATAGAAAGGGAGGTAAACAAGATTCTTGATGCAAAAATCATTGTACCTCTTAGATACTCTGAATGGGTAGCCAATTTGGTCCCTGTCAGAAAGAAAAATGGAGAAATAAGATTGTGTGTTGATTTTAGAAATCTGAATTAGTCTTCTTTAAAAGGCAATTACCCCCTCCTTAAAATGGATCATGTTCTAGAAAAAGTTCTTGGGGAAAATAGAATTTCTATGATTGACGGATTTTTGGGGTATAATCAAATAGTTGTCCATGAAAATGATAGAGAAAAAATTGTGTTTACTACTCCATGGGGAACCTTTATGTATGACAAAATGCCTTTTGGATTGATGAATGCAAGTGAAACTTTTCAAAGAGCAATGGATATAGTGTTTGTTGGTGAAAAAGATAAATTAGTTGTTATTTATCTAGATGATCTAACAACATTTTCTAACTCTGATACAGAACACTTGGTACTTCTCAGACAAACTTTTGAAAAATGCATTAAAAAAAAAATTGTCTTTAAACCCTAAGAAATATCATTTTTCCATGAAAGAAGGTAAGTTCTTGGGGAATATCGTATCGAAAGATGGAATCAAAGTAGATCCAAAAAGAGTTG
Source organism: Picea engelmannii (assembly GCA_009831015.1). Taxonomy (NCBI): domain Eukaryota; kingdom Viridiplantae; phylum Streptophyta; class Pinopsida; order Pinales; family Pinaceae; genus Picea; species Picea engelmannii. The sequence goes on along the minus strand of ML794355.1, from coordinate 222,547 downwards.
AAGCTATTGATCAGATCAATATTCCTAGAAATAAAAAAGAGATTCAATCACTTTTAGGAAGAATTAATTTCTTGAGGAGATTTATTCCCAATTTTGTTGAAATTATAAAATTTATCACATATATGTTGAAGAAGGATAACGAGGTGAAATGAACCATTGAAGCTAAGGCATCCTTCCAATGAGTCAAGAAAGCTATATGAGAAGAACCGGTAGTGGTAAGTCCCGATTATACAAAGGATTTTTTTCATCTTCTCCTTTGCATCTGAATATACTATTGCAGCAGTGCTCCTTTAGAAAAATGAAGAAGGATTCGAACAACCTATTGCCTTTTTTATCAAAATCCTTAAGGATGTAGAGTTAAAATATGACATTTTAGAGAAGCAAGCTTATGCTATGGTAAAGGCACTCAAAGCTTTCTGGACATATGTTTTACATTCAACAATAATCGCATATGTACCAACTAGCACAATCAAAGATGTCATGATTCAACTAGACAGTGATGGAAGAAGGGGGAAATGGTTGGCCAAAATTCAAGAATACGATTTAAAAGTAAAACCAAAAAAACTAGTAAAAGAATAAGGTCTGGAAAAATTACTAGCTGAATCAAATTTTAAAGCTCTGGGAATAAATCATTTTGAGTCTCAAAATTCTCTCCCATACATAGAATAACTTGATAATCAAGTGCAAACAATTCAGATTGATGATAAATTGTCTTCCTTGTCTTGGTACAACAATATAGTTTTGTATCTTCTTACTCTTCAATGTCCTACTGACATGACTCCTTCCAAGAAAAGAACCTCAAAATTACAGGAAATTAAATATTTCATTATCAATATTAAGTTATATTGGAAGGATCCTTTGGGTTTCTTATTATGTTGTCTTACATTATATGAAACAGAAGGTGTCATTGATGAGTTTCATAAAGGATTATGTGGAGGACATCATTCATGGAGAGCAACAGCTTATAAAATTTTAAGGACAGGCTATTATTTGCCAAAATTATTCATTGATGTAAATGTAAGAGTCGGAGCTTTCAATTCATGCCAATTGTTTGCTAGAAAGAAACATAGCCATGCCTTACCTTTAGTTCTTGTAAATGACGAAGCTCATTTCCAACAATGGAGCCTAGATTTTATTTGAGAGATTCATCCACAATCAAGTGCCCAACATAGATGGATTTTAACTGCTACTGATTATTTTACCAAATGGGTTGAAGTTATTCCAAATCAGAATGCTACAGATTCAGTAGTGATAAATTTTCTGGAAGAGAACATCCTTGCAAAATTTGGTTGTCCAAGGAAAATAGTCACAGATAATGCACAAGATTTCAAATCTATTGTTATGACAAATTTTTATCAAAAGTATAATATCATTTTGGGCCATTATACAGCTTATTAACCTCGGGGAAATGGGTTGGTAGAATCGTCTAATAAAATTTTAATGACAATAATTAAGAAATTTTTGACATAAAATAATAAATCTTGGCATATACATTTAAAATATGCTTTATGGGCAAACAGAATCAGCACCAAGAAATCTATAGGTATGTCTCATTTCCAATTAGTTTATGGCATAGATGTTATTCTTCCTATAAATCTCACTCTTCCTGTGATGAAACTCTGGCAGGATGCGAATGAAGAACCAAATGATCCGACATGAAGAAAAAATCAAATAATTGAAGTCCAAAAGAATAGAAGATAAGTGGATGATAATCTCCATAAATATCAAGACAATATGAAATCCATGTTTGATAAGAAAGCTAAACACAGGGAGTTTCTTCCTCGAGATTTAGTCTTGAAGTGGGAATATAGAAAAGAAAATGTTGGGAAACATGGAAAATTTAACCATCTCTGGTTTGGACCTTTCAAAATTCCAGCAATCGAAGGGAGAAATTCATTCTCTCTTGAAAATTTAAACTTTTTAGTTTCCATTGTATATACCGGATTGGATTGGATTTACATTGGAAAACGTTTTTTATTTTTTATTTTCTTTTTAGAGAATTATGTAAATATTTTTCAATGCTAAATTTATGTAAATATTCTCAACAAAATAATGTTTTCAATTTTATTTCAAGAAAAACAAAAAGAAAATATCATTTTTTCTACAAAAGATAAATCACATTTTAATTTACAAAATAAAATGCATTCAATAGTTAATAAAACAATACTTCTTCTCACAAAAATGCCTGAAAATTTCATAAAATAAGACTGTCAAATCATAATAATAGTCTTTGAAAACTAAAGGTTTAGAAATTATATGTTCAAAGTTTGATTTGATTTCACAGTTCTAAAAAAACAAAAACAAAGTGTATATGGAATATTACTAATGACTAATGATATGGAATACATTTTCATTATGTATTGCTTCCTTTACTTCGACAGAATCATCTAACTGTTGAAATTCTACTTTTTCTTGTAGAGCTAATGATCGTAGTTCTTCAACAACTTTTTCACGGTCTAATGGAGGTAAATATTCTTCGAAAATAGGAGATGATGTTGCAGAAACTCGAGACTCGTCTGATTCTGCAAGAATGTTCATTTGATTTCGTCATCTACGAAAAAATCTCAACTATTGGAGATGAATTTAAGCAACCTGTGTTTTGACCCACTTCCCTCGTTACAGTCTCCATTTCTTCTTGATGTTGTGGCTCCTGAGATTGAATCTACTGATGAAGTTGAAAGTTTGAAGTTTGGATCTCTTCAATCTTTTCTGACTGCTCCTGAACCTTTTTATGGAGAGTAAAGATTGCACAATTAACACACTCACAGTCATCATGATCAACACTCATGTTTCCCTTCTTTGGACTCCTTGGAATCAGGTGATAAACAAATATAATCCCTTGTCCAAAACTTCAAAATAAAACAGGTAAGAGTTCATCTTCTCTCTTATTGTTTGAGTAAAAGATGAAAATCTGATTAAAATAGATATGAGGGATGTTTTCACACAAATTAAATATTAGAGAAGAAGAGAAAATACAATTGAAACATCACGTTGATTGGGTATAATATCATCTCTGGTACGAAAATAAATAAATAAATATAAAACAAATCAAAATGGTTAGAAAATGACTGCGAGATAGAGAAAATCAGAAGTCTCATCTGACAGAGAAACTTGTGTGAAATTATGTTGTTTAGATTAAGATGTTTTGAATGTTTGATATTTTCAAAACAGGTCGAGCGATTTTTTTTTATGTTTCTTTAATTTTAATTGAAAAAGTATGTCTAGTCTAATCCTAGTAAATTTAGCTCTAATATATGATTTCAGCTAATGAAGTTTCTCAAGGTTTATCCCTGAAATGAATATTTTTTTCCAAAATTAACCTATAGGTGAAGGTATACTTAGAATTGGAAGAAAAACTAATCTCAGAGTATTCTTAAAATTGTAGATAGACCTTCTTTTTCATTAAGATCTTAAACAAATGTCATCCCTTGTATTTTACATACAAATTGATTGCCCCCACTTCAAAGTAATAAAATCAAAGACAGATGGTGAAAGGAAATTCACAAATTGATTTCCCCCATATTGTCCCAATAGAGATGATGAAAGGAAATTCATATATTGGTATCCCTCATCTCGGTTAAATGAAATCTTTTTTTTGAAGTGGTGAAAGGAAATTCAATTAAGGGAGATATAGATAACTTCACTGGGGTACTGAATAGGGTTGTTGGAAATGAATCAATATCTATGATATATGTAAGGTTGTCTTACACATCTATATAACATACTATGTTATCTAGTTATTTTTCAATAATATTTATAGCTTGAACCAACTGGGATTCCTTGAATAGACATATTTTACATCTATATAACCTTTAAGAGAAAATAGAGTCGGTCAAAATCTGATATTTTTGTTAAAATTACTTTGATTATCCTAAAAAATTCCGGAATCAATTTTAAGGAAGGAAAACACTCATTAGCTTGGCTTGAAATCAATCACCAAGTGTGCTTTAAGATTTTTAGATATGGTTATGTTCATTTTTTCTATATATGATTAAATTTCAAATAAAACTAGAAAACATTTTTTCAATCAAAAAAGCAATAGTGACTCCATTTACCCAAAAAAGGCACCTGGTTTATTGTTCTTTCATGCCCCACATGGAGCCAAAATCCCCAAATGGAGCCTATGTTAGAACACTTTAGAAAATTTCAAATAAAAATTAAAATTTTGAAGTCTTTTTCTTTTGATCTTTTAAAAATAAAATATGAAAAACTTAGGAATATTGTTCTTTTTAGAATAATAGATATGTTTGTTATATCTTGACAGGGTGCATCCATTACCATACATTAAAGATTTTTAGTCGATCAGATCAAGGACTCTTGTGATTTCGGAGTTCTAAAGTTGCATGAGGTTTAAACAAAAGAAAACTACAACATCACTTCGGGACTTCGTGATCCAAGAGTTTCAAACTCAAGGTGTTTAAAGATATAAAAAACAAGAAGTCGTGTAGTTCTCGAGTCCCGGAGACATGTTCCCATGAAAGTATTTCAAAATAAATATACTGATGAGTCATAGGTCACTTGTAAATCTTTCGTGCTGACACGTGGCACTCATTTTGGGCACTTTAGTCACATCATTCGCATGATTTTAGGTGACACATGTCACTCATTTTTTATGACACATCATCAAAAGTGGCATCATCACTACAACATCACTCCAGGAGATTGTCCTTCGGGAGATAAATCAAGAAAAAATTCAAAAGAGCGTCGAAGAGTCGGAGCACCGAAGTGCTTAAGCATCGGAGCACCGAAGTGTCAAAGCACCCATGATAATGATAAATAAAACACTAAATATTAATGAACTAAACAAGTTTAATTAGTTGTGATTAACGATAAGTAATCACTCCATGAATTCATCCTTCAGGAGATATCCATTGTTTTTCATTCAAAACTCTCGAATGTCGAACTGTTGAAGTACTTACCGCACATACAAGCTCACAAACTCCCAAATCTCTGGAGTTTCGGAGTCCCGGAGAACTTAAAATTAAAAATTAACTTTAAACCATGATTAATTAAAACAGAAAAATAATTAACGGTTGATTAACTGCTCTGTGAATTAGGCCTTCAGGAAATATCCATTGTTTTGCATTCAAAACTCTCAAATGTCGAACCCCCAAACTACTTTATATTAACAATGATCATTAATAATATGTCCAGCTGGCTAGGGTAAAAGATTGAGAAAAGTGTTGTGACCGCCAGGTAATAAATTTGACAGATTTTAGAATGATTACCCTGTCAATAGATTAATGTGAGGATATCTAGACATTAATATTTATGTAAATAAATACATTTCAAACTTCAAATAATTTTACCATTAGCATCTGAAATCTTTGCATTCAACTTTTTGAGCTCATGGGTTTTGCTTCTCACAGGAGGGTTAACATCAACTTTTGAAAATCATGGTGCCACACAAAGCAGGAAAGAAGCAAGATTCATCGACTAAGGAATCAAACCCAAATGCAGATATAATTTCAGATATTATTGCTCGACTGGCAAACATTATCAAATCTTTGAAGCAGGTTTATGACATTTTAGAACAAAAAAATTCTCTTTATTATGATCATTTAGTGGAAGAAGAATATGAGACATTTTCAACTAAGATAAGGCATGTGGCTAAGTCTGAACTACACAGAGTTGTTTCTCGGATAAAAAAAATGCCATATACCGATATGATAAACTGGGCCTTAGAACACATGGATATCCCAACAATAACCATAAACAGTCACCATAATACCATCGTTGACTCTTTTCGACCCGAGGACATTCAAGTAATGTACAAATTAACTCCTAACCCCAAATATACTTACAATGCATCATTTATAATGAAGTTTGAGGAAGAGGAATGCACTAAATATGACAGAATTGTCCATGATATAGTAAAATCATGATGGGGTAATCAAAATAAGTTCAAAACTAATACCCACAGTATATATTCTACAGCCTCTTATGATGCTCATATCTTCTACATTGCCATGATGCTCTGTAGAATGTTTGGTAAGAAAAATCCTATGCACTTTACCATAGAATGGGTTCCCATAATCCATAAGGTTGTTGAAGGATATACTTTTGATTGGTGAAAAATTCTATCAGATAACTTAGTCAAGCAAATTGTGGAGTACAAAATTCTAAAATCTAAAGGAGAACATGCTCCTTTCTATATGTATGCATATATTATGGATGCAATTTGTTTCAGGACCCCTTTTCCTCTTATGAATTGGAGTTGGACTCCGACTGTCACCAAGCCCATACATTTTTATCATTCTAAGTTATGGGAGGAAAATTAAAAGGACTCTTTTTATTAAATTTGTCATAACGTGGTGATCCAAATTCATGAAGTTATTTATGGATAGCCTCCCCCAAGAATTTTGGAATAAATCATTGGAAATTTAGTTGTTATTGCATACTAGTATATCAAGGAAAGATTCTCTTACATCAGAGCATTCAGTTGCTATATATCTCCTCCTGCTCTCCCCATATTCTTTCCATACAGTTTGCAGAGAGGTAGCATATCAAACAGTTTCAGGAGGAATAACCAAGGAGTTGAAGGCAGCACATAAAAGAGTTTGGTCAACCTTTCCCATACAGGTTGTCATATTTTCATTATCTAATTTTGAACACACTAAATTATTAAATTGGTTGACATTGAGTACAAAAGGCATGATCCTCATAGGGTGGTTCAAAATCATTTAGCTCAATTCAATATGAAAAGACACATCCATGAATATTCCCCCTATGATGAAGTTTTCAAAGGAGTAAGATCTTATGATGAAGTTGTAATCAGATTTTAAAATTTTCCTCAAGATCAATAGTCAAGCTTCCTCATCTTTCAAAAACACAGAAGGAACAATCTACCCAAAGTCTTGCAAGGAGAACAAATACTTAACCCAACTTCACACGTGGTGGAAGCAACAGAGCCCAAGCAACATAGCTTGCATGAAGACAAAGCTAGGGAAGTGGAAAATAATGCAAATACATTTTCTAAAGATGCAATAATTATAGGAATACCCATACCAGGTAAAAATGAGAAAGAATTGTTAGCATCATTTGAAGCTTTTATGAAGCAGGGGCACAGTTTTCCTCTGTCATTGCCAAACACTGAAACTCCAGTGAAAAATGCCACAAAACAAGAAGGATTTACTGCACTTATTTCTCCCATACCTTCATTAACTCCTCTTGCAACAAGTTATGAGTTACCTGGTTCAGAGGCTATCAATATAGACGACCTAACACCTATTGAACCTGAAGATATGCCTTCATCAAATTTCTTTTTCAACAAGAAAAGGAAGGATATCATAAGAAGAGAATCTCGATAGAAGGAGGGAGTAACTGCCAAAAAGAATAAAATGATATATGATGGATAGGGACAGAGTGACCCTAAATTTTCAAAAGAAGTTGCAGACCCATTGGGAGCTTTTGCTGCCAACCATTGGTCAATGGATAATCTCATAAAGTAGTTGGACCAAAAAAATCTCATGATCGAATAATTGCATAATGATATGCAACAGATGGAAGTGACTGCTAGAGATAAAATCAATTTTGATATGGATCAAATCAAACAGGGTTTTGAGCAACGGATTAAGCAATTAGAAAATAAATTGAAATTAAG